>CM077033.1:83848472-83921580 GCA_039090855.1 Macrothele yani | reverse complement strand
GAGTTTTGTTGTAAACTTACTACAACGCATAACATGTATACGTGACGTAACGCAGATCAAAGGAAATGTTCTTTTTTCAAAGGCAGCTCACCAGCCATTCGATTTGGAAAGCTGGAAGGCGTTCCGATATTTTTAAAAGAGCTACATTTGAATCTATCAGGCGTGTGATCACCGTTTCCCTATTCAGCTGACTTTACATATTTTTAAAATTTATATAAAACAATCAATTCAAGTTCTGTCTAAAGATGAGATTTGTGTCACTGCTACTCATAATAATGAGAGCAGGAATCAATTCTCATTTAATTTTAAGCATATTGTCTCCCAGCATTATAGCCGGAGACTCTAATTCAATTAAACAAAAGTGAGAAGTCAATAAAAGTTCCAAGGAGAAATGATATATTAAATTAATTACCGTAACATCTTTCTCGAACTACAATAAAGTCTCAACAGTCCTAATCCCGGTAAACCGAGTTCCGTTTAATCCGCGGTCATTCTCAGTGAAACATAATAAAATATGCATTACTAAAAAAAATCGAATAGATCAATCCGGGAGATTTGGACGTGAAAAGTTTTGAAACAGAATCGAAAAAAAAAACAAAAAAACATTCAGGTACTTTACAAGCCAATATGGGGACTGTTAAAATATAGCTAAGGAACAAATGTGCAATCCTGTCGGTGTGAAACTTTGAAAAACCTACGTAGCTGGAGACCTTTCAAAAAAAGAAATATGAAATGAATTTTGATGCCAACTAGAAAGTCGAAATGGGAGTAGAGGTCCCTAAAGAGAAGCTACGAATACCATCTACGTGAGCCTCTACGGCGTGCAGGCCTGTTGTGTAACATATTGAATGAATGATTCATGCATCAATGTGATCTGAGAACTTGATGGAAGAGGACGACAAAATCTAAAACTAAAATAAGTGGGAAAAGAAAACCCGTTTCTATGTTTCTGAATGTGAATATCGATGCCTTGAAAAGAATACGTACGGGACATAGTATGAAGAAGGTGGCGAATTAATTAGGCGTCGGCGAAGTAACAGTGGGTGATTGGAAAAGGGATCGATAAAAATTGAGAAGTAGGACATCGAGAGCGTATCCGCCGAAGAATGCCGGAATCAAGAAAACTTTTGCAAAAAAGTCAATACGAAAAGACCTGTGAGGCACTTTTCCCATGGTTTTTCCAGCAACGACTGTGAGGGAGTCCGATACTTCAAGAAAAGGCATTGTATTTGTGCAAAGAACTAAAAGAAGCCGACAATTTCTCTTTTAGTTTCGGGTGGTTAAGCCGACAGAAAACAAGGTTCCGAGTTCGTCAGCAAACCATGTGTCGAGTAACGTTGTGTGAATTTTGAAGCAGCAGATTCCTTTCGCACAAAACTCAGAGTTGATGCTAACTGGAAATGTTACGCTGAACAGTGTTACAACTTCGCAGAAACGGGATTTAACTTTAAAATACTACTTAGCAGATCTTTGGTCTCTCAATTTGAAACATCAGCGTTCGGCTTCAAGCAAAGAGCAAACAAAAGTTATGGCTAGTTATAATGCATCGGGAATTGATAAATTGCCCTTAGTGGTGATAAGGAAATCTGAAAAACAACGGACTTTTAGAAAAGTCTTAATTCAGGCTTTGCCAATATTCTACAAAAACCAGAGAAATGGGCGGACGAGCAGGGATATTTAAACAGTGGTATATTTAAGAATGTGTGTCCGAAACTGAAAAATGTTTGAAGGAAAACAACCTACCTCGAAAGGCAAAACTTCTAATTGATAACGCCCTATCACACCCTGATATCGAAGATTTTTCAACTGGAAAGATAAAGAACATGTATATTCCTCCCAAACTTACCAGCCTCATCCAGCCAATGAACAAATTGGTGATTAATAGCCTCAAACAGATGTACCGCAAGCACCTAATTAAATGCACCTATTTTGGAGGAATCCCATGGAGAATATTCATTGACAGTTCGTTTAAAAAAATCGAAAGCGATATGTGTTTTGGAGGATTTTTCGAAACGAAATGTGTATGTTACCCAAGTGGAAAGAAATTTTCGTTCGAAATTTGGAAAAGATCCTCCACGTCGTAATGGCATCTTATCTTGGCACAAGAAGTTTCTGGAAACTGAATATGTCATTGATAGGCCAAGATGTGGAAGACTAAAAACGAGTGAAGGCGACGTCGAAAGCATTCACGATGCCTTTTCATGTTGCCCTATTAAATCGATATTAATTGTCGCAAAGTAATTGACGATTGTTCGTGCAAGAGTGCATCCAGTCTTACATAACAAACTCAGCCTATATGTCTACAAAGTTCAGATATTGCGAGGTTTACACCAGACAACATAATAACGGAATACAGAGGATAACGTGATCAAAACGTTATGGCAAAATACAGCTGTATTTGCTAGTAAGCTAAAAAATAACATTTTCATGTAACATGGTTAGTACGAGGTTGAACCGCCATGAACTGCGTCACACTGTGCAATCCTGACATGGAGTTTGTCATACAGATGTTGGATGTAAGTTTGGGGTATTGAGTTCCAAGCATCTCCAACCTAGACGCGTAAATCCAGGATGGTCGTGGCTGGCTGTGGAGACCAGATAAGTCACTGTCCCATAAAATCCCACACGTTATCAATGGGGGACAAATCCGGTGAACGTGTAGGCCATTGAAGTTGTCTCACACACTGAAGTGCATGTTGCGTTGCACGTGCCGTGTGTGGGCGTGCGTTATCTTAATGGATAACACTACGATGGACCGACCTTACAAATGGCGCAACAACGGGCTGAATGATGTTGTTGATGTAAGAGGTGCTGTTTAACGTACCCGGTACAAACATTAGTTGTATACAGGAGTGATAGCTGATCGCTCCCAGACCAGGAGACCAGGTGTAGAACCTGTGTGTCGCTGGCGGATGCAAGAATAGTGTAGACACTCTCCTGGACGCCTATGAACACGCATACGGCCATCGGAGGCTCCCAAGCAGAATCTGCTTTCATCGCTGAACACGACAGATTGCCATTGCGTTCTCCAGTGCAGACGTTGGCGACACCACTGCAGCCGTTCCTGACGGTGGGCTGGAGTCAGAGGTACACATGCCAGAGGCACACGTGCACGTAGTCCTACATCCAGTACACGTTTGGGGATTGTTCGCACAGTCACGTCACGTGCAACGGCAGCTCGGATTTGCGTCGCAGTGGATGTTCTGCTTGACAACGCCGCTCTTCTTATGCGTCGATCGGTCCGCTCATCAGTCCGTCTGTGATTCCCGGTTTCACGTCTTCTCGTGTGGAAATGTTCCTCGGACCATCTACGCCACCATCGTACCACCACCGATACTACCCGTCCAATTCGCTCCGCAATACTACGATACGACCACCGGCCTAGCGGTTCCCGACTATACGACTTCGCTTAAAGTCCGATAACTGCTGAAATCCTACACGTCTTCCCTGTCCAGGCATTGCAGCTTCTTCAGGGTCTTTGTACGAGTCCGTACGCCGACGACTGATTACATTCACTTCGCCGTACTCCTTAAATACCGCACGTGATAATTTGCATAATATGCCGTGCTGTGGCGTAAGTGCTCACCGGTTGGTCAAAAAATTTACATCACACCTACGTAAGCTCGACTCCATTAACATATGTAAATTTTATGATCATCCGCCAATTCCTTCTAGGTGTTCTTATTTCACTTTCCCCCAGTGTATATTTGCAAATACTACCTTACTTTATTGGACCTTTTCATTTTTTTTTTTTCTGCTTTGAAGTTTAATGAACACCGTGCGACACACGAGGAGCTATAAGCAGTGGTCCGTCCGTAATTTAAGGGAAACTGGGTCTAGGAAAAGGAAAAAGCTAGTGTCGTAAGAAAAACACGGCCTTATATCTTGTCTGGAATAGATCCTGGACTACACAAAAACGAATGCTCAGAACGCAGCACTTAGACCACTGCGTCACTGGATCGTCTTTCTTGCAATTGCTCCAGACGACAAATATCAGACCGTAGTTCTGAAATCACCTGGCACAAAACTTTATTTAGCATTTCAGCTTCTGAACTCTGTCAATTACACGTCGTCGTTAAGCGCTGGTTATGTGTTCTCATTTTCTAAGCCGTAGACTTACGTTCAGGAAATTCAATGCTCATAATGTTCTAGTTCTCATAAGTCTGGTTCAATCTACCTAAATATCAGAAAATTTCTTAATAATTTCTTAATAATTTTCCAATATAATACAAGAAATACTTATTTTAAGCAATCAACAGAGGCATATGAATTAATATTGGGTAAGCAAAATTTTCCGAACTTTGCTCGAACGAATACATTCGCAGTCTTAGGACTAGGAACAACGCTGCAGGAACAAATAAACTTATGCATCAAAAAACGTTACTTTTCCTTAGGTGCTTTTACTTGAAATGGTGCTTTATGAGAATGATTGAGAGTAATCATGTCTAACCGTTTATCTGTTATCATGCAGCCACAAAAATGGGGACGAATCTGAGAAAACAGAGAAATGTTTGAGTCGCTTTTTCTACCAAGTGGCATGATTTTCGTGTTAGATGGACTTATACCCAATCATGCGATATGTCACAGAGCAGAGAATAAAGGATTTCAAAGAAGCAATTATCACGAGTCGCAGGCGTTTGTACTGCAGAGAGAGGAGGAAGAAAGTAATTATTTAAGAGTAGCTTTTGGGAAACACGGCAGCTATGTGAACCATTAATGTATAGTGGAAATATGCACGCTCTATATTATGAACGATAATGTATAGTGAACAGCTATGTGAGAAAAGTGGGTGGGTAAAACTTTTGTGCTTTTAAATTGCAAAACAAAAGGCCTTTGCAAAGTATCAATAACAAAGTTAAACACGATTTAAATAAGCAAATTAAATCTATTACGTTTTTCAGTTACAGTTTTTACGCACTTTTAATAGCAAATTAAGTATGTTTAGTGAGCAGAAAATAAATTTAGATTGCAGTTGTTTCAGACACGTCGACAGCTTAAATGGTAAGTCACAAATGTAATGTTCATCATTATAATGTTCGGAGCAAATGCTTACATAATTTTCTTTTAAACTATATTTTAGTTTATATCTCTTTACCCAAATTTTTTGAAAGGCCTTGAGGAAACCATAGTCAAAAATTTTCGAAATTTTTATTTTTCCGCCGGCATGCTGCATGCTACTAGGCCGTCGTGATTTTAAGTTGCACTGATGGAACATCGGAAAATATCGAAAAATGTTAAAGAACTGCTGAAAAAACATTAACTAAGAAATACGATACTGAAAACTCAGATACCTCATCGACTTTTGAAAAGCACATGAACGAATCTGCGTTTTTGGATTTTTCTTCGCGATGGCCAAGGTCGTATCTCAGCTTTCTGTTTTCATTAGTGATCGGCAATTCATTAACAACTTGCTAAGAACAAATGGCTGCTCATCATGAATGGCAAGTGAATCGCTCTCACCGCTGTGTAGGACATTCAATTATCCGCTAGTGTTGCATGCAGAAATTTTAACTTACCCTTCTCCATGCTGCTCACTCTTGAATAATTATATATTACTTTCATTAATCAGGATCAGAGCTTTAAAAACTTTGGTGAGCATTTAAGACACAATTATATCCTCTGCCTGTACCCCCATTATTTCTGTCAGAGCCTTTTATTTTTAGATACTTCTATTGATTTAAAGTAAATTAGATTTGTACGTTTTTATGAAAAATTACCCTAACATAAGAATCAAAATATTTTTCTTTTTTTTTTTACAAGTAATATGTGGGAAATATGGACCAGACGTAATAATGATGATATTTAAATGTAAATGCGTTTATTTGAACTGAAATTTGGAGACGAATTGAGATCCACTCGCAAACGGTAGGTATTTCCTTATCTCCCAATCGTTTAGGAGCTTGCAGAATTTCACTCTGGCCTTAAATGCTAATCTAGTGATCCAAACAATCGAAGATCCATTCGTGAAAGTTGAATGGTTTTCATTAAACTCGCGATCCTTTGGGGAGTGCGGATTTTCTTTTAAGTCGTAAAAACTGGATCCTGTACACGAAAAATATACTTAGTAAATTTAGACGGACATGTGGGAAAGGTGAAACCTGAAGGGCCATCATTTGAAGTATCATTCGTGAATAACTGCTTTACTTGAATGATAAACTAACTCCCTAGAAAGAATGAACAATCTAAGACATCACAAAATTATACAGTAAACTCATGCTCAGAAAGTGAATTTGACAATCTGTACTGTACATCTAATGGCGTCCCTAAAATTGAATTCAATTTTTCATTTAAAAGCTCTGTCATTATCCTGTTGATGTATCCTCCTCCGTCCCTGGTTCATTTACGAGCTCACTCAGTATGTCCTATAATTGTGGTTTGCAATTTGAAAAACAGTACTGACAGCTCCTCGTATAGCTTGGCGTAAACATTTGCATCAATATATCTGGTACTCTTAAAAAACGCTTACTTAAATTAGTAGGTGAGCTATGGCTCACCGAAAGAAAAAGTACGGACAATTTCCGAAATTGTTACGTTTGCTGATATGATTATTTATAAAACAAATTTCTGTTTTTTTACCGCATGAAACCAGCTCTGAAAGCAGCCTTTAATTTCATTGTTTAGCAAACACAAAGAAGAAAAAGAAAAATGAATACTCGATATGAATTCATGTAAAAGAAAAAAAAAGTATCATAAAATACATTACGGTGATCTAAATTCATAAAATTCGATGCTGACAGAAAAACGCACATAGCGCCGTGGATTGTTGGCCACCGTGGTGTAAGGCTTACGATCTCGGCTAGATATCGAGAGATCCGGGATTCAATTCCCCGTCGACGACCGATTAACAATTTCTAGGGAGCAATGTCTTTGTTTGTTCACTGACGCAACGTATTTTGAGGATTTTCACTTTGCGTAGCTCTATTCTCCAAATACCAAATTTAATGTACCTAGTAGTAAACTCAGAGTTGTCGTGAACGGCTTGTAATATCTAGAAACAAATATTGTTATGACAATTGTATTTCTAGAAGTAAGTACGTTACTAAAATGCCGTAAATCCGTGCATTGTAAGACATTTTACCAGTTTCCTTCGCCAAAGATCTGTATATTTGCAAGTATTAGATTAAGGAACCTTTAATGCAAAGGTTGATCCTAAAATTAAAAATGAATTATTAATATTTTGGTCACATGGGTTTCACGATTATGTTGATTAGGAGCATTAATAAATGTATTTTATAACCGACGAAGTATGTTAAAAAGAATTTCGCTCTTGTATCCTGTTGGATGTGGATAAAGAATCAGGTTTTTGTGTAATTGGGAGTGCAGTTTTCCTGCCAGAAAAATCAATCCCACATTTATTATACTGGTTTCCACTGCAACTCGAAATGCATTTAACTCATACAAAACTGGAAAACTTTTAATCTAAATAGTGCATTTTTATTTAATGTAAAAATGTGGTTCTTTTCCGGTCATTTCATCTAAGATAATGGAAAACCTACAAGGAATACTAAAGGATAGCAGCAATTAGCACCTTGTGTCAATTTTAATGTTAATAAGAATGTACAATTTTTTCATGTATATTTTGCTATTGAAAATAGAATGATCCGTCAGTGTTGTGCGCTTTATATATACGAAATACAGTTAAAACTATCGCCTTTTATTTATTTCATGTTCAGTGTATTAACCAAGCTGAAAAACTAAAACACAATGCAATTGAAAGAAAAACCTAAAAAAACCCTCCCTTGATTATAGTACGTTTGTGGGATGTACTAGAACGGGTTGTAAGAACTGGTGATTTTCATCGACGGAATGAGTGTGTACTGAGGTAGCAATATATTTAACTGCTCCAGCGGTCATGGGTCTAAGTACGTATGGTGAATGTTGGTCTAAGTACGTATGGTGAGTGTGTAGTGAGGTAGCAATATATTTAACTGCACCAGCGGTCATGGGTCTAAGTACGTATGGTCAATGTGTTTAAGTACGTATGGTGAGTGTGTACTGAGGTAGCAATATATTTAACTGCACCAGCGGTCATCGGTCTAAGTACGTATGGTGAATGTTGGTCTAAGTACGTATGGTTAATGGGTCTAAGTACGTATGGTGAATGTTGGTCTAAGTACATATGGTGAATGGGTCTAAGTACGTATGGTGAGTGTGTACTGAGGTAGCAATATATTTAACTGCACCAGCGGTCATGGGTCTAACTACGTATGGTGAATGTTGGTCTAAGTACGTATGGTCAATGGGTCTAAGTACTTATGGTGAGTGTGTACTGAGGTAGCAATATATTTAACTGCACCAGCGGTCATGGGTCTAAGTACGTATGGTGAATGTTGGTCTAAGTACGTATGGTCAATGGGTCTAAGTACGTATGGTGAGTGTGTACTGAGGTAGCAATATATTTTACTGCACCAGCGGTCATGGGTCTAAGTACGTATGGTGAATGTTCGATGTATTGTAGAATATGTTCCTTGGCTTCTGCTAGACATGGTGGCATAGGAATGTCGAATAACGCTTTATTATATGTATACGTGATTCCAAAGCAAAGCTAACTCAATGTACATGGTACGCTTGTGAATTTATTGTTTTTCCGTAAGCAAACTACATTGCTTTTCTTTCAAATTTTGCCTGCAGCAACTTCGATCCAGTTTTAATGAATTTACATAGTATTTTTAATATTTGTTTTGAACAATTTACTGCAAAAAAAATTTCTACTGCAAAGTAGGGTTTTGAGCATTTAAAAATACATTTATTTTCACAAACTTAACCTTTTAGAGCAGTTAATGCAACTAAAAAATTACTGCACTCATTTATTTATCATTCTGTGTTCATAATATTCTGTTCTTTTAAAGATCCTTTCAATTTAGGCATAATGATGCTTTATGAGGTTTAAAAGTTTTGAATGAACCAAGTATGTACTGGTTTCTCTTAAAACCATTGGTGCTTTTAATAATTTACCATTTTACTGAATTTGAAGCTTGAAAAAACTGTCCCGTTTTCTCCGTTTTTCTCTCATACAAAGTTTAACAGCCATTTTCGGGGTCATGATTACGAGTATCAAACCCGATTTTGCAAAGTTTATCGAAATATTTCTCTTGTAACAAAACACTTGAAAGTTTGAAATACGGAATCCTGGAAGCTTACAAAAAGATTCGACTCGCATTTTAAAGCCACACGAGTGCTATGATTTTTTAGGAAAGTTTTGAATTCTACACGAATTTTGAGGGCAAAGGAAGAAAACTCTGCTAAAAGCCTAGGAGAAATGTTTGTATTTTAAAATAGCTGCTTCTTACGTTATGTTGATGTGTGTGTGTGTGTGTGTGTGTGTGTGTGGTTTCCTTTAGTTGGCCACAAACAATGGATAATGTATGCACTTAAAAATATGCTATGCATTAATCGCAACTTTCCTGTTTTACTGTATGTTAGTAATTTTTGTTAAGTTATCTTTTGGGTGCGGGAACGCTTAAAATTTTTCCCTGTATAAATTAAAGTAATTGCTTTTAAACTTTACTCTATATTTGCATTTACGAAAGACTCCATTTGAACGGTCTGCCTTCGAACAGCCAGCAGAACCTGTTATCTGAGCATTTATGGTGTTGCAGGTGAGCAACTGCTCACGAAAAGAGGACTGCGTAATTGAATGAACAAAGTTAGGTTTCATTCAGCTTATTAGAGTTAATTTTTGTAAGAAATTACGAAACTGTAACATTTCACATTTCTTTAAATTTTAGCCAAAAAGGAAAAATTGTTCTTTGAAACCTGATTTCTGATTATTTTCCATCCAAAACACGGCTTGTTTTAAAATATAAATGTATGAGTGCCTTTTAGCTGATGTGTTCACCTACATCGGTATTAGAATAAACGCTATTGGCGTGATCAGAATTTCTTAAACCGTGAATGAACATTTAAAACACTATATCATAGCACAGTTGTTCCCAAACCTTTTCGATTCTCGGTGCCTTTGCTGAATTCAGGATTTCTCAAGGTGCCCTATGTCTAATTCTAAAAAGTACCTTTTGCCTATGTCAAATTCTAACAGTACACTTAGGTAAAAGTAAATAAACATGTATTGAAGATCACAAAAAAAAAAAAGTAATTGATAAAATTCAACTAATTATAATTAGTGGGATGGATGAGCCTGTTTTCTCAAATCACCGCACATTTTCCCAAATCTTGGAATCAAACTGGTCACAGCAACCCTACCGCGTGATACTTATTTTTTATCATAGCGACAGACGAAAACCCAGCTTCGCACAAATAAGAAGTCGCAAATCGAATTAAAATTATCTGAGCTTTACCACTCAGAAGGAGATATTCATCTTTTACAGATATCCAAAATTCAGGTAACTCCATGCTGCTAAATTTTGTTTTCAACGTATTGTCGCAAGACATCTTAATAAGATTATCTTCTTCTGGATCAGAAAAATCAGATGGAGCAGTTGCATGAAATGGATCTTGAATCCATACATATTTAACGGTATTATCATTTTGAAAATATTTCCCAGACCAGGTGATAAGTGTTCTGCAAAAATGGATTTCATGCCTCGAGAGAAATCAACTACATCAGAGGTCAAAAACTGTTGCAACAAGATTAAACATTCTTTAGCTCCGTCTTCATTCATTTCTCTTTCAAATAGTTTTAGTTTTTTATAAAAGTGGAAATATTTCTCAATCCACTTTAAAAGGTGCATGTTGTTTCCTGCAGGGAGAGATTCAGAGCATTCATATTTTCAAAAATATCCCATAAGTATGCTAGTTTTACCAAAATATATTCATTCACAAAATTTTCGGTATACTTGTGGTCTTGCTCTTTAAGAAAAATATAAATGTCCTGTGGCAGTTCAAATGTACGAGACAATATATTACCACGAGAGAGCCATCGCGAAGTACTGTAGTACAATAAAGCCGTGTGCTCGGATCACATAACATTACATAGTTTTTGAAACACTTTGTCTTCTACGGCCGAACTTTTATAAAGTTTGCTATATTCACTAAACATTCTAAGACCTGGTTCTATGTAGGACTCAGCTATTTTAACGCGAGTTCTTCCCTCTGAATAACAGAATTGGTCCTCAGTGTATCAAGTGCTTTGCTTCGAATAAGTGTCTGCAATCCTCCATAACGGCCGGACATAGAACAACACCATCAGTACAGATGCCAACGCACTTAGTCCACTCCAAATTATTTTCGCATATAAAAGTATGAAGGACCTGGACCAAGTCTTGAGCCCTAGGACTACCAGTGATACTTTTACAAAAGAAAAGGTCTGTTACAATGTTATTACCATCTATAAACCGTTCATAGCAAATCAAGTGAGCATCATTATTATTATCTGTGGCCTCATCTAGCTGCAACCCAAATTCATTACCTTTCATTTTTTTAATTAATTGATCATTGAGGTTTCCCGCTGTGCAGTATTCTGCGACTGATGGTGTAATTGGGCAAAGGCACATTTGAAAGCAGCTTCCCAGTAAACTCACTGATCATACAGTTCACCATATCTACAGCATCCGGTAAAATGAGTTCTTCTGCGATGGCATGCGGCTTCTTACATTTTGCGATTCTAAATGTCACTTTGTAAGATGAGATCAAAGCGTTGCTTGGTATTCATGCCTGCTTTAAAACTACCTTTTTGTTAATTTAACTCTTCTAACTTTCTCGTAAAGCCATCAAGAGATTAACTAAGCATGCTAGAATGATTGGTTTCTAAATAGCGATTCAATTTACTTGGTAGCATGCACTCTTGCGCCAAAAATCCCATACGCATTACACACGGCGGCATCTCTTTACCATTGACTTCTATCGACATAAAACCGAAGTCCAAATAACTGTCATCATATTTTTGATATTTACTCTTCTTCACACTATTGCCACTAATTGACGGTATGCCCTCTTAATTTTTACTTTCACAACGCTTATTACTGTCTATTAAAAACTGATCTTTTTTAAAAGTACGTAGGAGAAGAAATATTTCAAAAACTTCACTTCACTTAATCACAACAATATTCAGTTGATACGCAGAAAACTTACAAACGCCGAAACTTAGCTACAGAGCATCAACATAACAGACTGCTAACCACCAAATGAGTCACAAATGACAACAGATGAGATTGTTTAAAGTTCCTGGTGAAAAATCTGGACTGAGAGCCTCATTTCCTCATTTCAGAGAACGAGGGAGGAATGCCTATCAGAAGCACGACAGCTGGTGCGGAAGCTCAGGTTTCTTCCGGTAGCGGCCGTGCGGAATACACACCTGCGCCCGTCGGGCGGCAACCGTGCTAGGGCAAAGCTCACGCTTTTAACATTGTTGTGGAGCGCCATTTGGTAACCATTTGTAAAAGCTTCTGTAAAGAGTAATTACTACGTGAATTACTGGTTTGCACCAAGTCCGCTAGATGTCGGGATGTCGCGTCCGATCAGATTGAATTGAAAATCGAAATACAATTTTGAAAATTGTGTATTATTTCGCGGCGCACCTGTGAGGAAGCCGCGGCTCGGCATGGCGATGTGCCCCACACTTTGGGAACCACTGGCATAGCAATTAAAAAAAAATTCGTGTTCATTTTTCATAAATAAAATGATTTGAATATAAAACTTATCAGTTTTTAGGTGAATCGCCGTGTTCAGGGAAAGGGATTCTGCTTGGAAGTAATAGACGTATTTTGGATCAAGCTATTAAAAAACAAAAAATAAATAATACAGAATATTGTAGTTCTTTGTTATAATACAAGGTAAGTACCTCAGTATTCACATCATTCCAGATAATGTGTACGAATGAGGGTCTTTTTGTTCTAACTAAGGGCTGTGTGTAAGGTATTTCCACAAAGACGTTTGAAATAATACAAACACACACAATAAAATCCTATAAAAAACAGAATTTCATATTTCTACCTTTGAATTTGAACATCTTTGTCTGTACGAACGAAACATGACATTCCAATTTCCAGTTCAAAGCTTATTTTATAGTATACACATATAGAAATTACATACAAAAAGAAACAACCATTTTCAGATGAAAATATGTTTAAAAATGATGATCTTAAAGTAATAGTTAATTATTTAATTTGGTTATCTTGATACCATAATATCGCATGTAGTTTTATATTACATTTTTGATTCAAACATTTTGGCTACATGAATTGACATCTGTTTTTATACTTTGCACAAGCTGAGCTTTCATTATAACACTTATTTCTTCGACTATCGTAGAATTGATTTTCGTTTCAGTAGATAATTCCAAAATATGCAGAAATAAAAGGCTTTATGCAGAACAGCGAAATCGTCCATCTGTTTCGTAACGAAACGTAAATCAATTTTTAAGACAGCTTATGCGTAGTAGATTATCTCTTTCGTGATTTCATCGGTTTAGTTTCATACGGAAAAAAAGGACTGTTACTGAAAGAAGTACATGCAGATATCTGTTTCGATGCCTGCGGGCGTTTTTCAAAAATTGTTAGCTCTTCTAAATGCATATTTCAATGCATTTGTAAAATTTCTTAAAAGACTGAAAGGAGGAACGTAACTTTTATTGTTTCCCTGTTGTAGATGATGTTTCCAAAGACTCAATAAAATTCAACATTCCTTTGATTGAGGTGTAGAGAATTTAGGAAAAACCGTACTTTTTCTGAATTGCACACTTATTTAATTATTGAATACATAGTATAAGAAAGGTAAAGTAAGGGATAATTAAAGTTCCCATATCCAAGAGCACAGCATGTGAAACTATTGATCTGAATGGTTTTAAATTTCACATCCTTGGGCGATGCAAGTATGTTTGAGAGCAAAAAAATACAGTTCCAATAATCACCTCCTCGAAAAGAAGAGCCGCTATATTACAGTTGAGAAATATGGAAAAAGTGAATGAAACTTACAACACAAAAGTCTCATTTTGTGGTTAAAATACAAGTTTCATATGCTGTCTTCCTATACTTGCAACATGCTGGAATCGCAAGCTCACATGCTCAACCATAGATAGATGTTTTTTGCAGGAAGGGTTGTGGATATGATGCGTAATGCTTGCCTTGTGGTCGACCAATATTTATCACGTGATCATTATTTAGGGTGTCCTGTAGATGACCTAAAAGCCAAATTTCGCACATGTTGAGTTTTGGGGAGTATGCGCGCGACGCCAAGTACTTGGAAACTGAGACCTGATTACTACTTTGTATCAAAATTTCCTAATGAAACTGTTTGACAGGCAATACATTTCGAGCGGGGGTACCGTTCTGCATAACAATCGCTGGACTTAGTTCACTTACACGGTGTGAGTGTTGTAACCTCCAACACTTACCTGGTTCTCCAAGAGATAGATAAATATATTCTGGCCGTTGACAGATCATTTAACAAGATCCGCCCTTACAAGAACCTTGAAAATGGGACCAAACAAGGAATTCCGCTGCAACGCTGCACCGAGAAGTGACTTTTAGAGAAAAAAGTGGAATAACGCTCACGAAGAGTGAATCTTCTGTTCCCTAAATTCTTCAGTTGTTAGTGATAACACCACAATGAAGATGGAATTCGTTTATACTTCAGCCAAAATTTCCCTCGGCCATCCTTTTTTAAATTCAAACCACTGAAGAAACTATAGTGGGAACGCTTTTTGTGCACTCCCGGCAGGGAAAGTAAATGGAAATTTTGTAAAGATAACAGCTCGAGTCGTATTGAAGGAGCTGCCTAAAGACAGAGCAATACTCCTCGCGCTACTGCTTCCAAAAGTATTCTACATTCTATTTTCCTTCAGCGGTCTAACTACATGTTACAGGATCTGCTGGCCGAATGTCATCCGTTGTTTGCCAAGTTTGGTGTCCAAAGAACCTGTGTCTTGACGGTTTGGAATAATTTTACATAAATCATTTTCCCAGATTTAATACCTTTAATTTTCGTAAAGTGCGCATTGCAGTTAAAGAAGAGCTTATATTCTGGTAAAGTAAAATTTACCAGATCTGCACTATCTTTTGTTAACGACCCTGTGCTTTAAAATGTTGACTACTCACATTCGCTAAAATGACATATATCCCAGATGGCTGATTTTACAAAAGATTCTTTTTAAGCATTGCAGGTACTTAATTTGCACATTTGGTCCACTGCAGGGAGTATAACTGAAAACCGTGATTTCTACACTTGATTACAGCCCAACTGATCGACCCAGGAATTTAGTGTTCGGTAAGTATGTTAGACAAATTTTTGTTTTACGTGAAATAAGATTCCGTTCCCACAGGATTTCTCATATTAACTTCACAGGCATTCCGAGAAATAGCTCTAGCTGTAGCGCTCTTGAAATTGTAAATTTTAATTACGAACACCCGGAATATTGATAATCGCCCAAAGCTTTAACATAATGGGAACAAGGTGACGGTCACAGTCAGAGATGCCTAAACTGTGATTCACTGTTATCTATTTGACATCACTTCTCATCATGAAATACTTGGGGGAATTTAATACAGTCAGGAATGAGTATTCTTGTGAGGGCTCTCATGATTAGTTATTTGTACATTTGTTTTGCACAAATATTTAATACTATGGTATTTTATGCAAACGGATGAAATATCTGTTGAAGAATTTAGAAATTGCCTATTTTTTAATCCCATTTCAAAGTTATCGGCAGGAATATATATAAAAACACTAGGTTTTATATAATGGTGAAATACTAACAAAGTGGACATGTAGAATACCGATTGTATACTTTCCATAAAGGTGGCTAATTAAACCATCTGTCCTTCCGAAAAGATGTAATAAACAAAACAATTGTGTCATTTTTTTAATTGCGATATGACTTTATTTTCAATACACACTTTCTTTTATAATATATGGCCAGTGCAGGAAATACATAATTATGACAGAAAAGCAGAGTAATATATTTAAGAAGACAATCTAATTGCGGTGAACAGCAATATAAGCACACCAGATAGAAATTAGTCATACTTAACAGAAATGCCAGTTGGAAGTTACCGGTTGCACAGAGGGCCCCGTCACGTCATTGTTGGGAGATAAATAGCATTGGTGCAGTGTTGAAGAGCAACGTGTGTGTTGAATTTTGTCTGCTATATTGTTCGAAAGACAGAAGTTACTGAGCGGCAAAAAAAAGCCATCGTATTTGGCCAAGCCCACGGGCACAAAGTGATTGAAGTCGGCCAATTTGTTGATGTGTCTAAGCGTACTCTCTAGCGGGTCTGCAAAAAGTGGTGTAGTCCGCAGTCAACTGAAAATCGGCGACGTGCTGGTATCCAGAAAACGATTCTCACCAAAAGTGACCGCCGCCATGTCTCACATCTAATAATTGATAACTGTTTTTTTTAACTGCAAATCGGTTTCAAAGCGGGAAACGATTGCTCCTAAACAGTAAACGAAATTACGCTTCCAGCAATTGCCGGAAGGACATTGCGACCAGAACTGCATACTATTAACATCTGCAGCAGAATACCATGAAACAGGCCTCTTTTAGCAAAAAGTCACTAAGTCGCACTTTATCAGTTGGCTCCGAGGCTCAAAACCTTTACTGCGGAGGATTGGAAACGAGTAATTAGGGAACAACGATTTTGGTTGTATTCCAATAATGTAAGGTGACGAGTGCATCGCAGACCCAATGAAGCCTTTAATTCTTATTGATGTCATGCTGGAGAGGGCTCTATGATCTTTTGGGGATGTTTTTGTACCCCTAAATGGGCCCTCTCGTTCCAGTGACGATGAATTTAAACCAGCATGCGTACCTCCGCATTCTGAATGACGCAGTGTTAGTTACCCATTGCCCTGCATCTTCCGAAGAGTCATCATATTCTCACTCTTGTCATCCAAAACGCCAACTGTCCCGCCAAATCCTCAGACATAAATCCTACTGAAAATCTGTTGGATCATTTGCAACAGAAGAAGAAACGCCGGAATAGACCCCAACGTACTCCGGCTGAATTTCGGAATCAATCAGAGAACAAGTTAGGTCAAATCGATGTTCAATACATCCATAAATTCGTGGTCTCTACCACACAGGTTTAACGCTATTATGAAGGAAAGAGGAGTCGTCAGCCGTTATTAGGTAAGTTATGCTGGGGTGATTATTTTTTCCGACGTGCTTATAATTTTGATGAAGAACATAGAATATCCAGGATTATTTCCAAATAAATGTACATAAAAACAGCACTGAGTAGAACAGCAGCGTGATCGAGATGATACTACTAATATACATAGCTTACAGCACGTTGAATCGAATGGTGTACAACAGCTGATGCATTCCGGTGTGTCCCTTTCTCGTATGATAGACTGTTACAAACTGTCACATCATTAAACAGTGGTCACAGGATACACCAAACCTGGAACCATCAAAGCTTCAAAAATGTCTTCCAGCCCTATACATCAATTTTTCAGTTAATAGATGCAAATGAATCGACTGGAATAAGGAATCGTCAGAAACATCGGTCAATCTCAACTTCATAGCTTAAACAAGAGAACTTGGTTCAGACAGTGTAATTATATGGGTCGGTTTCCGTGAAGGGCATTTCGTTCCGTACTATATCTGAAGCGGTATTTGTATGTCACGACGTATCTGAAGAACATTTTGGACAAGAAATAACTCATATTAAGATGTATTTATGATGTGCTTATGAGATAAACTGTCCTTAATATCTCACATGATGACTTTTCTTTGATACCAATTGGACAAAGGTATAGAAATATAAAATACTTGTTTAAGTGGTTTACTTAACTGCGTGTCCAGTACGATTCCCAATAGCTCTCGCCAAACTTGTGGATTTATCTAGTGTGTAAAGAGACAATGGAAAATAATTTATTTTCTCATTTTCTCCATTACCTGTTTTGTCAGTAACCCAATAGTTTTTTGTTTTTTTCCCTCTTCGCTGAACTTCGGATTTCGTTAAATATCTGTATTAAAACAAACACTAGAGATTTCCGAATTTATTAGAATATCTTATTCAAAAAATAATTTTTCTACATTCACAAAGTGAAACTTGCGTCTATTTTCGTACAATTGCACTTGATTGCAGCCTCTAAGAGCGTTTGTAACAGAACTTTGAGATACCGTTCGTAAATTTTCGAGTCGCTGGCTCTGGAATATTCTATCTGGCTAATATATTTGCAACAGCAGAGTATTCTACTCTTTGACGTGGGTTGTTATTTCATAATTTATAAAATATTTTACAAACACAGCACATGACATTTCAGGTTTCTACAGAACCTACCCAGCACCAAGTCCGAAGGAGCGAACATTACTTGACATGTGAATCATCCTTTAGATCAAATTCCTCAGAATAACCAGCCATTATAAGTAATTCGGGTACATTCGATAGTTCGTATTCTTTCCAAGCTCTATCAAATCAAAACATAATATCTATCTTATTGAAATTCTCACTAATTATAAATTACTTATAACTTTCTTTAACCCGTTACGTCACTGTAAATTGGTAGGGTCTTACTTACTGCCTTATCTACGTGTCCACCCTGTAATTGGTTTTTGCTAGTACGCTGTTACTGTGTCCTACACTATGTATAAGAGCTAATGTCTTACATGCATTTGGGTTTCTTTTTCACCCCTTTCGGTGGAGTCGTACAGTGGTGTGCAAAAGTATTGCATCACCTGCAAAAATCGTGAATTTTTAAGTTTATCTTTTTGTTTCATCTAACTGGTTTTCATAGTTATTTCATCATTTATATATGTATTAGATGCGAAATGTAATTGATATTTCGAAAAGGGCTTTGGATCTTCCTGTAGTTAATTCTTTTCTTAAGATGCATTACAAAAATCACGACCAAGTAAAACCTATAACACTGTGTCACTTTTACCTGTTTTGTCGATGCGGTATATCGTCAACTAATCTGCACTAACGAGCTCTATCCAGAGCATTTATGGAGACATTTTGGTGAAGTATGCATATCGCTGTTGTAAGTATTTTCTGCAGATTAATAAACCATTCTGAATTATAGCTTTCAAGTAAATCGATTTATAAAAAATTAGTAAAACAAAATTCATGAACCGCCAGTAAATGCGTAAAATCATACGTGAAATGCACCTAGATCTTTCCGTGTGTTTATATACAATGAATGGATTGTAGTACACTAGTGAAAGAAGCCTCCTTCATCGCAAAAAATTTAAATTTATGAGTCAATATTTATTATATTAAAGTGCGTCTCATTTAAACGAAAACTTTAATTGAGAGTGCAAATTATTGGAAGTAAGGACACCTTCATGTTGTGCCTCTTTATGTTGAGTTTTTGAATGCACATTGTATGGTCCAGCATTGTTTTTAGACTATAATACAATAGATCGCCGATAATTCGGGCACCAATTTTCCAGATATTCGACTATTCGGATCGGATATTGAGAAGAAAAATGACGTAAAGATTGATTTGTTACCAACTTTAAAACAGATTCCTGGGTGCTGTGAATTGCGATCCTCATGATGTACAAGAATGGCTGAAGCGTGACGAGGAAGATCCAGAGTAGCAACTTTTAACGGAGGACGAAATGATTTAAGGGCTTGGATCTCAAATTTTACACAAAATTCAAAGGAAAGGCGTTTTATGGGATTAAGATTAGGGCTCTGTGCTTGAAACACACAGAGCCCTGATCTTAATTACAGCGATAGGTATGCGCATAGGCAGATCCCTGATTTGGAACACAGCGATAGGTATGCGTTTCCATTGAGTGCATAATGCTGCAGCTAACTATTACTTAGTAGCAGGCCATGGTTCCAAACTTCTTCTCCCAAGCTCTAATTATTTCCATGGGTGCTTTATAGGATTAAGATCAGGGCCCTGTGCTGGCCAGTCCACACACGGTACGGAAATACCGCCAAACCACGCTGTAACAGGCTTGGCTTATGGCTCGAGGCATTATCCTGCTGGTACCAACAAGGCTCGGTTCCATAGTATTGCCACATAATTGTCCAGAATATCGAAGTAGATGTGCTGAGTAACAGTTTTGTCCACGATAACCAATGGGCCTGGACCATACTACAAAAACATCCACACACGAGTAAACTGCCAGCTCCAAACTTGACTGTGGGAATAGTACAGTGTGGTAAATAGCGTTCCCCTTGCTGCTGCCATACCCACACACGGCCATCAGACTGATGGATCGTGTAACTGGATCCATCACTCCATAAGACCAGTCTCCGTTGATCTACGGTCAACGATAAGTGTACTTTACACAATGCTAAACGTCGAGTAGTATTTTTCCTGGAGATGAAAATCATATGAGCAGACGCAAGACCACGTTAACCCATTGAATGAAGTTATCTGCGATTGGTACATGTACACATCGAGGTTCCAGCACTTTTACTGACTTGTACATTGTGGTCTTGAGCAGTACTCCATCGATTAGCTGAAACGACTCTCCTCAGGTTTCCACGTCCTCTTTCACTGATTTCTAAATTGACTGAAGGAATTTTTTTGGTCTGCTGGTAAGTTTTGCTGCTCCAGGCACGCCATGTGTCTTTCACTTATACAGTGCATTCAAAACAGTTGATTTGAGCATGTTTAAACGTCTGTCGGTTTCTCTTATGGGCAACCCACTAATATAACACTTAACAATATTTCCTTTCTTAAAGGCAGTTCTCTGCCGCGGCGAAATTTTCACTCAACCTCACAGTGCGATATGATCGCGGGCAGCTGCAGGCTTGCTTTTATACCATACGCAGCTGTACCGCGCATCCTAACAACGCAGGGGATCCATTCATTTGACTTTAAAGTGATATCCGGTGGTTTACATCAGTATAGTGTGCATTCATACTTGTTAATAGATACCTCGAATGAACGCGATTTTAGGGAGAAACTGAAATTTGGTTTTATTTTCACTTTTTTATTCAAGAAAAAAAAATAAATTAAAAAATATTTCGAAAATTTGTTTCAGATTTATATTATTGCTCCAAATATTTCATGCTGACCTCATTGATTACAATGAGAGTTCCATCACAAGTACCCTCTGATATACATGAACAAAGGCTGGCTTCATGAAGATTAGAGTTTGGCAACACGTGTGTTTTAACATGAAGCACGGTTTGGACGTCTGAGGCGGTATGCTACAGTTTAAGATTCGATTCTGAAAATAGTAAAGGGCGTTGGCAATATCGATTGTTCGATACATGCATTTTGCCTCAAATATTTTAATTGACTTCCACTTTCACCTAATTGTATTTATAAATGTAATTCTCTGAACTTCGAAAAAACAGTTGCAATTCACTATATCCTTGTTCGATATAAATGAGTTTGACGGTAATAAATTTTGAAGGTGTAAAATGTTGTATTTGCTTTCGGATACAGCTTCACTTAAAATGCTCAAAATCTAAAAAGAAATGATTCCTTGTTGATCTAGGAGTGAAGCTCTAGTAAGCAGTTAAATTCCAAAACCTGAAAATCCTGACAAGTTGTGTATCAAACACAAACGAATTACCCTCGAAGTCTTGTTTGAACCTTGTTTCAGGGGTTAGAAGATTCAAATGTACTGCGCGAATTTCAAGATATTACCAGAGTATAGTTTTGTAAAAATACACTTCAAAAATCTAATGAAATATGTTTAGCTTCATGAGTTTTATAATGAATAACAAAACGGGCTTGCTAATTAAAAAAACTGTTGTGGTGCAATGTTTTACATCTTCCCCAAATTAGCAGTACGTGTAGTTTTGGCATACTAGGGCGGTCCTGCATAATCCTGTGTAATTCAACAATCGGTTTAAATTGAAATTATACCTGTATTTCATTTTTTTAAAAGGTATTGTAAGGTTTTACTACCGCAATGCAAATAATAAGAGAAACAGAAATATGCCGAGCACATATCAGACTTCTAGAAATGGTATACTACCACGATCAGTAATACTATTTCTGTCTACTTAATAATGATACATTAGTTTTGGTATTTTGTTTTAAGAATAAAAACCTGAGCAAAAAGCAGGATCTTTAGAGCACCTTTAAAACACTTTGAGAATAAATCCAATGTGTCAAGCACGAAACCTACGGTTTTTCGAATGTAACGTCGTGTAGAAGTGGTCCACGTTGACTCAAATCATACCATAAGATTCCCAAGACGTAAGAATATGGAACAAGTGAGCAAAACCGCCCAAACAAGGAAGACCAAAGATACAAAGACACTCTATTTCAAAGGTAGCTTCGGGTACAGCTGGAGAGAAACGTCCATGTGACAGGCGGCTGCCAAAAAATCCAGTCTTTAGTAGGGGATATTATCCCACCTGACGGCGTTGCAGGATTTACCGTCTGTCCATGCTGAGGACGAGGTTGTCAAGGAGCTGTTGAGGCATCGCGGACCATTCGTCTTCTAGCGCCAATCGCAGCTGCGGAGTCGTTGCTGGCGGCTGGTGACGTGCTGCCAAACGTCTCCCGAGAAGGTCCCACACGTGTTAGATTGGATTTAGGTCCGGGGACCTTGCGGAACAATCCATGCGTTGAATATCTTAACTCTCCAACAGCTGTGCGACAGCCACTGTACGACGAGGTGTAGCGTTTTTGTCCATGAAGAGGAACTCAGGACACACAGCACCTATAAACAGAAGCACGTGAGGCAGGAAAACCTCGGTACAACAGCGGATCCCAGTGACTGAACCTCCTTGGAAGATGTGGAGGTCTGTACGGCTGCCAAGCATGATACCGCCCCAAACGAGAACTCCGCCACCTCCAAACCGGTCCCTCTCCTTGATGTTGGAGGTGTGATTGCGTATTCCCTGCACTCTCCAAATGTGTATACGTACACAATCGCTCACCTGACTAAATCGCTCTCATTCGTATAGAGAACCTGACCCTATTTCTGGTGTGTCCAGTTCTGGTGGTCCTGGCACCACAGAAACCGCCGTCTCCGATCACCAGGCGTTCATGGCACCCACCGTAGTGGTCGTCTTGCAAATAAACCACCTCTGTTCAGCCTCCTGGCCACGGTAAATTGCGATAACGGACGTCCAGTTGTCTGTTGCTTGTGCCTTGCGATTTATCACGCTGTCCGCCGCCTGGTTCTTCTAGTTTGTAGGACAATATACCGGTCCTCCACCGCCGTGGTTACTCGTGGCCGACCACTGCTAAACTCTCGAACAGCTGTTCCTGTCGTTTGAAATGTTCTCCTAGCTCGTGAAGCGATGCTGTGAGCGATCCCGAACTCGCACAGCCACACTAGTCACACTTCGACCTTCTTCCAACTTCCCAATGATGCGACTTTGGGTAAAGTCATCCAGATGTCGTCTACTGGTTGCCTGTTTGCCATATCACACGGTGGCAGCAGCTCGACGTCGTTGAAAATGATGTACACCGTGCAATAGCTTTCACTGAATTGCTGTGCGTACACCGCCTGTGCGTTTTATACTCTTCCGACCCCCTCCCCCCTACGTCATGCTGCATATGTGCGCATCTACTACCGTACCGTATCCTAGTCTATCTCCTGAGTTGCCCTTCGGTCCGTTCTGACCGCTCGTTCCGCTGTTATGCTAATTTCTTCTCTTCGTCCTTAATTTTTGCACACCAATGTATATATTTATACAATGCTCCTTACAGTAATCTTTTTGATAATGTGAAATTACATGGTTCTTCCTTAGCTGACTGGCTAAAGGCAATGAAAATATTTTGTGAATGGGCGTCTAAAGTTCCACAATTGTTATGTATCGGCATTAGAAGGATAACTCGGGTTCACAAGTTCCTTAGAAAAGCGTCTTCACGGCCCCGTAGTGCAATCACGGTATTTCAAGAAAACAAAATGTAATTTCTTCTGTTTTAAAGATCTTTTTAAATAACTTCGCAGAGTGGCCGAAAAAGAAATGAAATTCTTCTAAATATCACAGACTACGACAACGACGAGCAAAATGTTTGAGAAAATTTTCTTATTATAATTTTCCAGATTACAATATATTGAAGGAATTTTTAAAGGTAGAACAGTTCTCTTAACATCACCTACCCAGGGTGTAGTTTTCGTGATACTGGATCGTTATACTGGACGGAGCCTTAATGCAGCATTACAGACGGGAGGAGCGAGATTAGACGTTCAGAGCAGGGTTTGACGTCCCGGTCTGATTGATCTTAGTTTCTTTCAGAGTGGACGATTAGTCATTTCTCACGTGGTGTTTCTGCGTTTGTACACATCACATACTGTATATTCGTTAGCTAATACTTAGTGAATTACTTTCAATGCGATAATGTTGGGTAACGAAAGATGGTGTTTCAATATGAATACAGTGTCCTAATTTTATTTCACAAATTAGTTAGAAGGTTGTTGCTAAAATGAAGAGGAATAAATTTATCTAATATTTAGACGAGATTTTAAAGATTCACGCAGAATGAAAGAAATGCTAATGTTAAGATGAAACTGACAAATTACACTGGTTGACAATTGCTGAGGAAAAACCACATTTTAGAATAGAACAGCACATGGGTGCAACGCTTGTGACAAAAATCTAAATAGAAACAATAAAGAGGCCATGAATTTGTTATTCACGCTGAAGAACAGGCAATTAAAGAAATAAAAATGTGACAAATGCAATATATGTACAATATGAGCTTTTCAGTGGTTTGGCTTGATGACCAAAACAAAAGCTTAAAACACTGTTTGCTATAAACAACGTATCGTCAGTTGGGGATATGACATCCTATGAGCTTAATACACATATCACACCTGTTGGACATGCTAAGAAGTAAAGTATTTAAACGTTCTACTGGGATTTTGTCCCACTCCTCTTTTAGTGCCATCTTCAGCTTCTGAAGACTTTGAGGCGACGGTGATCGCATAGCAATACGGCTTCCAAAAGCGAACCATTCGTTCTGAATTGGACTTAATTTTAGCAAGTAGGCGAGCCAGTCCATTCCGCAAATATCCTGTCTCTGCAATACTTCAGATACCTGTGTCTTTCTGCGAAGTCTGGCATTATCATCCATGAAGATGAAGCTAAGACCCACTACGTCACGGAAAAAGCGATCATGGCTTGCTAAGGTTTCTCTGCAATAACTTCCTCCCGTGACAGTCCCTACGTTGAACACATGATGCGATGTTCTTCAATTCATCATTATGCCGGCCCACACTAGGGCTCCAGGGTGACCATAATTGAGCTGTTCACGAATGTTGTGTGGTTGATAGGATGTTTCGCGCTCTATGTACAGCAGCTATTGTCCTTAGTTCCTCGATAAACTGAAACGTCTCTCATCTGAGAACATCATTGTGGAATAACTCTGACTGTCTCACTCTCTATGTACTTTCCACCACATTAACTGGGTACCATGATCCACAGATTTTAACCTCACATAGTTCCAGGCTTTCGGACATAAAAAGCGATCTCGATCCTGTTCAATAGCCGACTGATTGTTCGACATCACAACTAGGTTCCGGTCTCAACGTCGATGCCTTCAATGAGCTAAACTGTTGTCGCAGTCCAGTTTTGTCGTGCCATGAGGGACACATATCCGTTGTCATGTGATGTTTTTGTACTTCTACGGCCTCGACTCCGGAGTCTTGTTCCTCCGGTTTCTAAAGCTTCTTTAAAATGCGACATCACGCTTTTTGCTACACCCATGTCTCGAGAAATTGCTGTTCCTCTTTGTCCCTACTCGAGCTGTTCATCGACATTTCAACAATTATAAGCACTTAAATGGCAACGATGTGGCATTTTGTACCCAACGAAATGAAATCAACTTGTCACCAATGAAATTGCTTTGCAAGAATAATAAGCTGCGGTTGTGACTTTTACGAAGGTCTGCTTCGAAAGAGTGTTATCCCTTAAATATCCAGCCAGCCAGTCCATTTATATCTGAGGTTGTTTAGACTAACCCGTAGCGAATCTATTGGCTTTTCCTCATATTTATAATGTTCTTCATTCACGTTTGATTCTAAAATAACCTTGTACCTTAGCAACTGTCAACCAGTGTACAATATACTAAATATACACCGATGAACCATTAATTATGACCACATACATAATAAGCTGTAGGACCCCCTGTAGCCTGCAAAACAGCAGCCATTCAGAGAGGCATCGATTCGATGAGGTGGCGGTAGGTATCCTGGGGTATCTGGTACCATAATGCCCACAGAAGGAAATTCATTTCCCATACATTTCGGGGTGATGGAGATTTAGCGCCAAACGTCTTCTCAAAGTCGAACCACAAATGTTCGATTGGATTCATGTCATGTGAATTTGGAGGCCAGAGCGTTAACAGGAAGTAACCAGCATGTTCCGCGAACCACTTCTTGGCGATTCTGGCATTGTGGTATGGCGTATAATCCTGTTGGCAATAGCCATCTCTAGCTAGGAACACAGTTGCCGTGAATGGGTGAACCGGGTCCGCAACGTTGTTCAGATAACTGACAGCTGTCACGGATTGTGAAATTGGTAATGATGATTCAAATGAACCTGGCCAAGTCGGTTACCTAGGAGCAGTCTGGGTGTTACGGGCAAATCAGTTTCTCTTAGGTTTCCGTGCAAGATGGGCTGGGTTTTGGCAGTGGTTGTAGATGCCGCGAGTTTTGTTCAATTATGCGCAAGAAGATGCCCTCATTTGTTCATACGCGGTCTATTAATTAGCAACTGGACGAACCTAAATATTTTTAGCCACGGTTAAGAAAGGAGATTGACAGGTCGTCATTCGCTTGAAGAAGGTATTTGTATTTTTTCTGAGAAACTTAATGAGAATCCAACATTCGGAAATCTGTGAAATCCCATGGAAAAAAGCAGTCGCTGTTTAACTTTCAATTCGCATTGTGTTATTGTGTTTTAGTTTTTCAATTTGGTAATGACACAGTACATAAAATTCCTAAAAAACGAGCATTTTCCCTCAATTTTGTAAATATAAAGCACACAAAACCTTGAAAAAAATGTTTTTTTTAATAGCAAAGAATGCATGATAATTTTATGATAGCATATTCGAGGCAAAAAAATATTTTCACATCCTAACTTAAATCATAGTTGACACAAGGTGCCAACTGAAATGGGAAATATCTACTAATCTCAGGTTCTCCCGTGAGCATATCAGTGTCTAACATAGAATAACAGAAGAATGAAGAAACTTTTACCTTTAAAAAATATGCGTTATTTTTTTTTTAATTTTGTCTTCTTGTACATCTAGAGTTACACTGCAAAAAAAAATTAGTCTGTGGTAGATTTAACCGATATATTTGTGCAATCCCGAATGCGCAAAAACTCAAAGATTTATCTACATCGAATGAGAAGAAGAGAGGGAAGATACAAAGTGTTTCCTCGGTAATAAAATAACCTTATCACAGTTCTTTATCAAACTAATGTTGAAACTTACTTGAACAATATAGTAAAAAGCTATGTTTAAATTTACGTATGATTGAGGGTTTCTTGACCTGGTACTTTAATGAGATTAAAGGATCCTTGACATAAATGAAATAGGTAAAATACTTTAATGTTCAATGATTCATGATATTTTTTACAAAGTACTGTCTAACAATTTTTCGTAAATTTAAACAAAATCTAAATAATAATACGTCGTTTTAGATATTGCAAGACGTTCATGACAAGGTTGATTTCCCTACCAGTTACATTAAATTTTGGTATTTAAAGAAATGTAGAAGTAATGTCATTGGAGTATTACAAGATTTACACAAGTTTTTACTGCATTTTATACGTTCTTTTCTGTTAACATGATATATATGATTTCATAGAAAATATTCACTTCCTTTTTTACGCTTTCCAACCATAGGTTGAAGAAGCGTATATGCATACACGCTTGCCGGTCTGTCTCTCCGTCTGCCTTGGGGACGAACCCCATTTAAAATGGACAAAATATGGTCAAAGGTCAGGACATAGCAGCGGGATCCATTTAATTGCCCTCATGCGCCATAACGTCCGTAATAATGGTTCGATTTCGATGAAATTTTAGTATGTGATAGGGGACGACTTAGGGACGACCCCTGTTGAAAATGGATGATATGAGATCAAAGGTCAGGACGTAGCAACGGGATCCAATCAATCGCACTTATGTGCTATAACTTACGTAAATTGCTTCGATTGGGACAAAACATTATCATTTTGTTCCGGAACTATACTTAACCGTTTCTGTTGAATATCATCAAAATGGTACAAAGGGTCAGAGCATAGGTGCGAAATTTACTCTACTTCCATTATCCTCATAACTTTAGTAATTATTTCTGGTATGTTGGAAAGGGGTCCGGTACGATTGGTCCAATGACGACTCGTCCAATGCCGACTGGTACAATGCCTATTCGTCCAAAGGGACGATTCGTCCAATGAACAATTGGTCAAAAGGTACGATTCGTCCAATGGTACGATTGGTCCAATGCCGATTCGTCCAATGGGACGATTGGTCCAATGCCGATTCGTCCAATGGACAATTGGTCAAATTCCGTCCTATCTGTCAGAAGTGCTACTCGTGCTATAAAAATGTCATCTGTTCTGATTCTAGCTCCGATGTTATACGAAAGTACCGGTAGACCAAAGAATGTAAAATATTGTTACATTGCATGCGTAATATTGTGGTTACAGATTTTTTCTTTTTCTTTTAGAAATCGCGTTTTTTGTTATACTGTCCTTGTTCCCGTATGAAGTTACTGATGTATGAGCCGTTCAATCAACTTCAATGTTTCTCTTTTGCATTAAATAATATAAAAAACTAGTTTTCCGTAACTGTTTGTAGAATGTAGTGTAGTTCCGCCAACAAGTGGCCAATGGAAACAACTGGTCGGGGTTTGGACAGAGGCCTTTTTAACAGTTTTTATTCTACCGATTCCATATTCATCACGTTTACATATCATATCAAGTTAATATTATTGAGCGTTTACTTTCGCAGGAAATATTAATTCATTGGCCCTAGGCCTTTTTAAAAGTTTTTGTTCTACCGATGTCATATTCATAATGTTTGCATATCAAATCAAGTTAATAATATTGCGCTTTTTATAAAGTACGAAATATTAATTCATAAGGCCTAGGCCTAGGCCTTTTTAACAGTTTTTATTCTACCGATGCCATATTCACAACGTTTACATATCAAATAAAGTTAATAATATTGATCTTTTACTTAAGCCCGAAATATTAATTCATAGGCCCTAGGTGTAGACCTTTTTAACAGTTTTGTTCCACCGATGTCATATTCATAATGTTTGCATATCAGATCAAGTTAATTATATTGCGCTTTTACTTAAGCAGGAAATATTTTTTCATAGGCCCTAGGCCTAGGCCTTTTTAACAGTTTTTGTTCTACCGATGTCATATTCGTAATGTTTGCATATCAAATCAAGTTAATAATATTACTCTTTTTACTTAAGTACGAAATATTAATTCACAGGCCCTAGGCCTAGGCCTTTTTGACAGTTCTTATTTTACCGATGTCATATTCATACCGTTTAGCTATCCATCAAACTTACCAATGCCGTGTTAGTATTTTTAAAATCACATAATATGTAAAGGTTTGAATATGACATTAGTAGATTAAAAATTATAAAAAGGCCTCGGCCTAAGTCATGAATTAATATTTAGTGCCTAAATAAAAGAGCAATGCTATTAACTTGATTTGATGTGTAGACGTTATGAATATGGCATTGATAAAGTAAAAACTAAAAAAAGGCTATGCCTTATGGATTAATACAATATTTCGTGCTTAAGTAAAAGCGCAATATTATTAACTTGATTTGATTGGTAAACGTTATGAATGTGACATCGGTAGAATAAAAACGGTTAAAAAGGCCTAAGCCTTGGCTTTATGAATAAATATTTCGTGTTTAAGTAAAAGCCCAATATTACTGTATTAACTTAATTTGATATGTAAACGTTGTGAATATGACACCGGTAGAATAAAAACTGTTAAAAGAGCCTTGGCCTAGGCCCTGTGAAATAATATTTAGTGCCTAAGTAAATATTATTAACTTGATTTGATATGTAAACGTTGTGAATATGACATATATATATATATATATATAATTAGTTGCCTCAGTGGAAGAGGGCCGATCCTGGCCGTGAACTAGAACTATTTGTAAATATGACACACACACACACACACACACATATATACACTACTGGACAATTGCTAAGGACAGATCATAAACGGCTATATAGCGCATAAAAAAGTATGTGTGGTTGGATGCCAAGTGAAATAAAATAATGTCATAATGCCAGGACATTACAAGAAAGACAATTTATTGTGCTCTGAAATTCAGAAGGCTTTGGAACGTGTTCAAGGGACAAACAGGCCATTTTGTGCAGAATACGTAAACGTGAAAAAAATGCAATTACCGTTCGCAGGCGTTCCGGCGTAAGATGTCAATACGGGATATGGCCACCATGGAGGGCGATTCCACACGTCGTGTCATGCTTTGCACAACATTATCAAGCAGCTGTTGGGGTAATTTATCCCATTCCTCTGTCAGTGCACGGATGAGGGTGTCCTTGTTTATTGGAGGGCATTGGAGACCAGCAAGACTCCTCCCCAAAGCACCCCACACATTTTCAATGGGATTCAGATCTGGAGAACGTGCTGGCCTCCCGAGGCGTTGAATATGCTGGCTCTCAAGACACTCCTGGACAGCGACTGTTCGATGACATGTTGCGTTGTCGTCCATGAAAATGAATCTATCACCGACAGCACCACGGAACATGCGAACATGAGGTAGCAGAACATCATTAATGTATCGTTGGCCAGTCATAGTTCCAGTTGGAAGCACATAGAGGGACGTACGGCCATTGATCATGATGCCAGCCCATACCATGACACAACATGTCGGATATCGGACCCTTTCCTGTATGTTTGCTGGACAATATGCAGTACCACTATCACGCCAGATCAGTTGTCGTCGACAATCAGACGATAGACTGTATCTACTCTTATCTGAGAAGAGAACAGCAGACCAGTCGTTATCAGTCCAATTGCGATGTTTATGGCACCATTGCAAACGGGCGGTACGGTGACGTCTGGACAATGGGATGCACACAACAAGACGGCGGGCGTATAGTCCTCCTTTATGCAAACGTCTGTCGACAGTTTTTCGGGAGATCCGCTTGCCAGTAGCAGCCATAAACTGATTTGCGACCTCACTAGCTGTGCTGCGCCGGTGTCTTTTTGTAGATAGCGCTAGGTACCGATCTTCTGCAGGTGTCGTACTGCTAACACGACCTCCCCCGTGACGTTTGCTACACTCTCCGTTTGTTTGAAATGATTTCCAAAGCCTTGAAACAACACTGTGGCTGACGTCGAACTCCCTGGCAACATCTGTTATTTTTCGCCCTTCTTCAATCTTGCCAATAATACGGACACGCGTAAAATCATCTAGGTGATGTCGGGAAGACATACTGAAAATTTCAAGTTCGTCATTTGTTTCTTTCCCTTTCAACTTTGCGTTTAAACAACAACGGTCAATATGCGTCAAATCCTTTATATCTCTTATCAGCGCTATGACGTCACGAACAAGTTCGGCAATCCAAAATTTGCATACGTACAACACGTCTTACTGTATCCCGCACTTATGCTAATTTCCACATTTTCCTGCCTTCCATTTTATATTTGCTATCGTTGCTATTGTCATCCATCCTTAACAATTGTCTGGCAGTGCATATCTCCTCCGTGCCTTTCCACCGAGCTTTCCAATTTCATCCATCCATCTCCAGTGCGGTCTTCTGAATCATTTTCTGTGTTCTGTACCTTGGAATGCAGTCTAATATTTCAGTTGCCCTTGGGGAGTCCATTCTTCATACAGTATGTCCACCCCATTGCCATTTCAGGAATTTTGCTTTTGAGCATGACGTTTTCCACTCTCTCTATATATACACTCAATGGACAAAACATCAGAAATACGTACCTAATAACGTGTTGGACCTTAAAACGAAGTAAATTTCTCTGTCATTTTTGTCCACGCCGGGGCTCGAAACGGGTGCTTTCATTCCGGAATAAGTCGCTCTACCAATTGAGCTACACGGACTTTCGTTATCGCTGCTATCTGCCTTTATGCCGTGTGCGTCCTGCTGGGCAGGCACGACACAACCTCCTCTACTGTGAATAACAGATTGTACACACCGAGGCATGGACTCCACCGGATGCCGGTGTATTTCCCGAGGTCATGCTAGCCATGCCTATTGCAGCATTGTGTTCAACTCTGCCCGAGACGATTCATGATCAGTGGATCTGATGTTCCTCTCCATTGCATCCCAGAGACGCTTCATCCTGGCCCCTTGGGGCCACTGGATGGTTCCGAACTCAGATGAGTGTTCCTTGAGACATGCGTGGGTGGTGTCGGTCCAGTGGGGTGGCTCATTGTTCTTCTGAAACAGACCATCGGCCGCAGGATGCGCGAAGGCCAGGGAAGCGTGTAAGGTGTCAGCCAGCAAATGTTGGCAGCGCGCAGAGTTTAAGGACCTCTCCAGATACACTAAGGGACTTAATATGTGTCCCATAAGAATGCTACCCAGAACAACGCAGAGCCACCACCTCCTTGAACCGAGCCGAACTCTCACGACGGGGCCATGGCCTCCCGTTTTCTATGCCAGACCCGCACCTCCCGTCAGCTTGGTACAGCAAAAAAAGAGATTCATCTGATCACACGACGTGGCGCGACTCTAAAGTGTTCCTGTTTTGAAGTTCTTGGCACTTGACGGGTTTAATTTCCAATGATGAGCAGTCAACACAGTGGCACTCGAATAGAGTGTCGGCTCTCGTATCCAAGAGTATGCGGCGTGCTCCGTACCGCTCGCTGAGTGACATTGCTTGGTCCTCCTCATTTAAGCTGCATGTGATTTGCACCGCCGTCGGCAAGCGTTCGGTCTGTACGAGCCTGAAAAATCTACGTCGACCCCGTTAATCAATCGCGTGTGGTCGGGTACCGCTTGTTCTCCAGGCGCTGGTACGTTTGTCGATGGTTAACTCGCGGTACACCCTTGATACGGTTGGCCTCGGGAACCCTAGCGTTCTTACCATTTGGGTGATAGAATGACTCATCTGTCTTGCGCCGACAAGGCGTCAACGGTCAAAGTCGCTCAGATCACCACTTTTACCATGTTTGTCGATTGTGATGCACTATGGGAAGCCCTGCTGCGTGCCTATTTATCACATGTGTTCGGTTTTGGGTTGTTCCACTCTGCGTGGAGGATGCCCACGTCAGCTGCCCATGACCGTTACTTCTATCCTTTTTGTCTACTGTGTTTATATCGCCCATCCGACTTATAGCTTATATGCATGATATATATTTATTAGTAAAACTCGAGAAATCGTTTTATTTTTTCTCTTGGTAGCACAAACCATGAAGGAGATTATTCAGGCACTTCGGAATTTCTATGGTGCACAGCTTTTCTGCTAGCTGGTGCAACTTACCACTTGGAAAACAACTAAATATACACCACGCAAAAGTTTTACGACTTTTCATGTAAATCACTGTACACGGACTGCATTTCGTTTAGGGACTTTGTCAAAGCGTACGGGTTTTCCTGATTACATAAAGCATAATTAGGAAAACTTGAACAAAAGGAGATAAAATTCTGTGGGTACGAGTTTCTAGAGTACCAATCTGTTTTAATCCCTTTTCTTTATGCCGCCCCGGTGGTGCAGGCTTATGACCAATCGTCTAGGTGTTTCCGGATTCGAATCCCAGTGAGTCATCGGTAGTGTGTTTGTCTTACGCAGAAGCGAAGGCAAGGCGAATCTTGCTCCCTCAATAGTTTTACTGGAGGGAAAGTGCCCACCCAGTATTTTTCATTCTGTTCAAGTAAATAATCAATTGGGTCTCATAAGACTCCATCTTATGAGGCCAAAGCTCTTCATTTCCAAAAAATATTAAGTAGCAAAATAAGTAAAAACGTTTTTTTACAAATTCAGTATTGTTCATTTGATAGGAAACTTGATTGCAATCCCCGTATTGTGTTTGATGTGTTCTCCCGATATGTGGTAAATGTTTAAATTAAAACAATTATAATAGATAAAATAAAATAAAATACAGAAACGTATAACCTCTAGCACCTTTATTTATCTTTTTATTTTTTTTTGTGCTTCTCGTTCTTCTTTGTTCGAGTAACCTCGCTAATTTCTCGCATTTGTTTTTAAAAATGTTTAGAAATAAAGTATCTCTGGATATTTCTATAAAACCACAGACTGAATGTTATTTTTAAACAAAATTATAATTCTCTTTCCTTGTGCATTTGCTGATGAACAATTTCAATTGCGTTTTAATCGTTGACGTAGTTTATCTTTTTGCCTTTTATTTTATTGTTCTCCTGAGAATTGAAGAAGCGTGCTCCCTCCTGTCCAATAATTTGATGAAGTCGACGCCCCTGGTTTTACGGAACTGGCTCTCTCCCTTCCATGGAACCAGTGGCCTTAAATTAGGGACTGACGATTACTTATAACCCACTGAGTTGCTCACGATGTTCGTTAAACTCTCAACAACAACAACTACAACACCCTGTTGTATCAGAAAGTGTAAGAGTTTACCAGTATAAAATTTTTTCCGTATAGGAATTTTCCGTCGAACGTCCAAAACACATCGTGAGAACTTTCAGTACCAACGTCGTGCCCCTCTCCCCCAATCACTTTAATACTGATATTTTTCATTTTTGCACTGATATGATTTTAGTTTCATTCTTATTGTTTTTTTAGCACAAGCAGTTAAATATTCCTTTCTAGAGATTTGGTTATTTTGAAGTAAAGCAAAAAGGAAACAGACATGTATAAGTTTTTTTACAAAAAGTAAAGAAAAGCGTTGACTTTACGTGAAAGAATTCCGAGTAGTGAACTACTCGGCATTCTTTGCGCGGTAATAAGAAAAAGACGAACTGTTAGCTCCACATCCATTCATATGGATGAACGGAAGAGTTCCCCACAGGAAATTTCCCCCACATTCGGAAAAATCCCCCACTAATTTCAGTCAGGGACCGTGCACAAATTGCATTTGACACAAAATATCAAACGTGGATGAGATTTCCGGGGTCACCATTTCCATTTTCACGCGGTTTAAAACAGATGCAGCCGTACAACGAGAACAAATATGTAGGAAAATTTCCAGGGTCGGCATTTCATTATTTTTTAATGCAACCTACATATGTTTTCCACTTTTTCAGTAGTTTATATTAGCAAGATGAGGTGGGGAAAATTTTCGGGTTAGTATTTCGACTGTTACCGCGGTTTTTAGTGAAAAACGATGTTAAAATCAGTAGGCTGACGGGGTGGGGAAAAATTCCGGTTTTGGGAATTCAGTATTCACTGCAATCTACAGATGTTTTGTAAGTAGTAGAAAAAAATGGTGGATATTTCTGGGGCAGCATTTCGACTTTTACTGCAGTTTATAGTAGAAAAAACTGTATTACAAGTATCATGATTAGGTGGTAGAAATTTCCGGGGTCGGCAATTTTTCCTTGAAGTCTGCAATGTCGTGGCACTGAAAGCTATGCGTAACAGCCGAATAAATTAAACTCAGGTTTTCCTCGGAATCGATGGCGCTCACACTTATTTCTTCTCGAAAGTTTTCGGTTGCAATTATCTTGTTGTTTGAGGCGTTGCCATGTTTCGGGATTTTGATAGAACCACCTGAAATTTCAGGATTCGTTAGAATATATGCATTGCATCCGTCGGTTCGCTTGCGTTCACTTACGAAACATGGTAAACGGTAAAAATACCCCGGAGTAAATACCCCCGAAAAGTGAAAAGCTGAAAAATGCCACCGGAAAAAAATTCCACCGCAAGAAATACCACCAGAACAAACGATTCACTGTAAACTGCCCCACAGGAACACATATGTGTGGCAGTGTTCCGATGTGGCAATTTACCGGCAACCCTGCCCCACATCTTCAGCAACTTGGCTACAAAAGTTCAGGGGGGGGAGTCTATGAAGATAGCCGTTTCTGGGCCTATATTGAGAACTGAATTGGGAACTCCAAACGGATTTCGCGAAAACGTTCCATGTAAGCCAAGCGAGAATTGTACTTTACTTTGAAGAAATAAATTGCTGAGGATCCGAGATACACTTGGTTGGTGGGGGGGGGGGGTATTATATTCTGGGCCGCAGGAGTCTGCCAGTATATCCAGGAAGTTCCCCTTGAAGTGTCCGCGAGGTCCATGAGCTTGGGGGTCCCCCAAAATGTTAAAATGGACGTAGAGCTGTAAACATTAGTATCATGCTTTATACATGTATAATGATTCTGTACAAGACCATGAATTTTCAGGAGGGTGGGATGTATCCCACCCAGTTTCTAAGAGCAATTCAGCGGTAACCTCGAGGGTACACTGACCGACTAGAGGACCAGAATATAAAAATACGGAAGTTGGGGGTAGAGCCCCTCAAACCAAGTGTACCTCGGATCCTCGGCAATTTATTTCTTCAAATTAAAGTACAATCCTCGCTTGGCTTACATGGAACATTTTCGCGAAATTCGTTTGGAGTTCCCAATTCAGTTCTCAATATAGGCCCAGAAACGGCTATCTTTAAAGACCCCCCCTCTTGAACTTTTGTAGCCAAGTTGCTGAAGATGTGGGGCAGGGTTGCCGGTAAATTGCCACATCGGAACACTGCCACACATTAGTAGTGTTCCAGTGTGGCAGTTTACAGTGAACTGTTTGTTCTGGGGGTATTTCTTCCAGGGGAATTTTTTCCGCTTTTCAGTTTCCGGGGGTATTTTCCCCGGGGGTAGTTTTACCTACATCCACGAAACATATGGTATTCATAAGATCTGCATTTCATATTGATATAGCTATGTAAAGCTACTTTAATTCCTCCGCGTATGCTGACGAATTTTTCCATTGCGAAGGATAATGGAGTAACTCTGAACTAAATGATTGACCAAAAAGTCGAGATTCGGGAAAACTATGGAGAAAACCAAACACAGAATTTTCACCATTGGAACTAAAGTTACCAGCAAAACTTTCGACTGTGATTAAGAAAACATGTGGTGTAACTTTTTCTGCAATCCAATATATCCGTCAGAATCCTGTTGAGGGGAGGGGGCAACCGGTAATATCAGTCTACAGATGGGGAACAAACAACAAAAGAACAACAAAGAAACTTTTCTTTCTCCTGGGAAACTATACTCGGGGCAAAGCTAACCTGATTACACTATCTGTATTTCTCCGTACACCCTTCCTTAGGACCCTAAGACTGATGGGAGGAAAGACAAAAGAAATCTTCTCACTCATGCTTCCATCACGATGTACCCCTCAACCTCCTTGCCCTCAACTACCAACGAACAGATAAGCGATTTCTTTCTTTTCAAAAACGCATCTGGGTTAATAAGATACACCTTCGTTAAACATATTCCTTACCATTCCATTTCATCAGTTATGCGTAAACTTTCGGTGTTCCCAATATATTTTTTTAGTTACATATTAAACGTGTATGCAGTACGCAATTTTTTTTTTTTAGAGATACATTGGACTGCGCTACGTTTCCAGATGTACTGAGAAAATAGCATGTTATCACTGTGGAAAATGGTATTTTATTTATTATTTAGCTAAAAATAGTTTTTGAATGAATGAAATGCGAAATCCACTGTCACTGTGCAAATGTTTTTCAAGGATATCCAAATGCATTATTTGGTTTTTAGCCCATTACAGCGATACAGAAACTCCTGGATTCAGGATTATTTCTTAATGCCTACATTCAGGGCCACTTGGAGGATTGGTGCATCGCCAAAGACGCGCCCTTGCGAGGCTCTGCAGTTAAAAAAGGTGAAACAAAACCTTTTTGGGTAGAATTAATTATTTATTACTATTATGTTTAGGTGCGCTAGGACCTTAAAGATAGTTTTTTAAATTTTTTTTAGTTTCCACCCCCGCACTTTTAAATAGTTATCGCCCTTTGTCATACAAATACTGAAATTTGCAGATTTTGAAATTATTACTATAACCAATTTAATCGTTTCCTCATTCATCATATAGCAAATTAAACGTGTGGTTTCCTTCTGATATATTCTACAATTTGTGTGTAAACCAGGTACTTGAATTTAGGAAAACAGATAGAGCAATATCAGAATTGTTTGGAAGCTATTGCAGTATTATATATGGAGGCCATTTTTTCAGAGACTCTGGGGGGTACACATCTCCCTGGTACGAATTTGCCATTTTTCGTAGAGATCTTATATGTTGTTTTTGATTTGCATGTGGCGTGCTTTACTTTGGGAGTCATCCGCCCCCACCCACCAGTTGAGACAATTCAAATTCTTTTTCAAAACGTACGTTAGGTCACACTACATAAAGATTTAAAATTTTGGCGGGTGGACAAATCCGGTGGGTGTACATCACGTCCCGAACGTGCGTTGGGCCACACGGCATACGAAATTACAATTTCGGGGGGTGCACACCATCTCCCAGAATCAAAGCAGCTAATGATGTTTAAATTTCGAAATTTTGGAAGCACATAGCGGCCAGGTTTTACGATTTACCCGTACAATTTACGGAACATTTTTATTTAACTTAATCCATTCAAAGTAAACCGCCGATGTTAGTTACGAATAACTTTGCAGTTACATGTGTCTATGTGGGAAAATTTGCAGCAGTTTTCCCACGTTTTAGGTTTATTGTTTTGCGTTGTTTCACACTGTAAAAAATAAGTGCTGTGAATTCACGGAACATTTCTGAAAATAACGTGCAGCAAAATTTCCGGTAGGTATCCGTTTTTTTTTTTTTTTTTTTAGAAATATCCGTTAAAAAAGTACCTATTTGTTTTAACTTCCGTATTTACACATATTTTCCGTTTATTTCAGAAAATTCCATTTCAGGTATTTTCGTATTTAAACTAAAATTCTGCAAAAATGACAACTGTACTTTTCAGCTCTTACCCCACGTAATCTTTAAGCTGAGTCAGGATCGAACCTCAACAGGTAACTCACGCCTTTGACCAATGAGCTACAAAAGGTCGGCGATCAGCTTCACGTACATTTAAAAAATAATTCAGCGCGGATGAAATTTTGCTTTTCTCATTAATGCGAGTGATTTAGTCTTTTTATTTTTCCTTGGAGCTTATTAGTTTTCTCAATAGGTTTGTATTATTATTATTATCATTATTTTCTGTAGGAGGACTTTTCTCAAATTAAGCATTTTTCATCTGGATTTTTCGAAGCAACAAAATGCAGCAACTTGATATTTTAAACTGACAATGACTTTTAGTTATCTTTAAAAAAGGTGAAATGGACTTTTTTATATTATTATTTCAAACACACACACAAAGAAAAACTAAACATAAAATTTACTCTTTATAGCTATAATAGCTTTTGTCTTAAGACGTCTGATACACAGACATCGTATAATAATCTGTACAATAAGTACCCGGTTTCTTAAAGTAACACAATATATGATAAGTAGCTCGTGCACCAAATAGGGGAAAAAAGAATGCATAGCCTGTGCCACAATAAAGAAAATCCATGCGATATGCTGTCCACAATATCCGACCTGGCTACGGAACTTCAAAATTCGACGGACAATTGAAATTTAAAAGTTAATCAAACCTCCAGTATTCTCACGAGTCGATTCCATTACCGATTATTTCTCGTCATATGGATATGGAAAAAGTGAGAACGGAGTTTTGCCGTTAATATACAAAAGGAATTGTAGAAAGGTTTCTGAGAATTCAGAATTTTCCGTTAACACATCTTTAAACAGTAATTTACTATCAATATAAGAAAGAAACTGCGGAAAGGTTTCTGGAAATTCAGAATTTACCGTTAACACATCTCTAAAACGGTAATTTACTGTCAATATAAGAAAGAAACAAACAGCGGAATTGTTTCTGAAAATTTTGAATTTTCCCGTAGTAAGAAAATTCCGTAAAATTCAGGTTTCTTTCCGTCATTTTACGGAAAGAGTTGTATCAGAAATCTGTTTAGTTAATTCACGAAAAGGATGAAGGGAAGTAGCCTGTGAATTTCAGAATTTTTTTTTGCAGTGCACACAAACCCTAGTTTCAGACACCAGAACTTGCGCCGCGCGTAAACTCATGTAAACTGAAATGCACCAACCAACTGGTCTTGTTTAACCTGGCTTCGGCTTGGTTCTGTCCATCTCTCTCTCTCTATGTTTCTCCCCTTCTCCTTTTCCGATAATGCATTGTTCGTCCCCGGGGTTGCAACTTCTCAGGGTGTCTTCCCAATTGCGGACGTCCCAGTTGCGGACAGGTAGAAAAACAGTGCTAATTGTGGATAGATCCCCGTACTGTTCACTACTGGGAAAAGGGGTAAATACTTAATGAGAGATTAGGGAAACAGGTAAACATACCCCATTCCTAATCCCTCACGAGAAGGGTAAAATTTTATTTGAAGTCTTTCAAATAATGGAAAACTGGTATGCTGACTAATGGGCGATTTATTTCATTCTATTTGAACATTTTCTTATCAACCAATAGAAAAAGTATGTTTTGTTTTGTTTTTTTCTACTGTGCGTCATCAGCAGAAAACCGTAGAGTGTATAAACAAGAATATATACAGTATACAGCCGGGCCCAGTCCATCTATAAGAATGGACTTTTTTTTAACCCCTATTTCTGAAAAAGTTATTAGTTTTTTATTGATCTGTTTTATTTTATTTCACCCTCTTTAATTCAAAACAAAAACTAAAATAGATTACACAAATATTATCACAAAAAACATAACTATACTGTATTTCCAGTTTCATAAAATTACGAAAATGAAGGTAGCTGTTGATGATTTTTTCTTCATTATTCCAACTTCTGAATGAACGATAGATTCTTCAAACAACATCGGATATTCGCGGTTGTGTAAAACTCTGCCATAGTTTTGCTGTTCGGCTTATCCAATTTGATTGTTGCTTTTTTTGTTTTCTTGCCCTCGAGATTTAGTCACATTCAGTCGTACAGGTAGTCTCTGTGCCTCACTTCATCTTTAAAGCACGTTATTAACTTCGCGACTTTAGGATGATGATTTTTGATAGCTGCATTTAACCGATGGTTCCAGCCTTCGACGTCATTATTTGTTCTGTGTCGTTTGTTGCTCCAATTCCACATTTCTACATTGATTATAGGATTTTCTACTCAGTTATTTACGAATTACTCAAAAAATTTCTCATGGTTTTCATTAATGGGACGGGATTGTTGAATGCATATCTAGCCATCGTCTACATTTTCCACAGGAAGATAATCCAGTGAACCACACATTCGGAGGTGTTGCCTTATCTCCTAGTTATTGTTATATTCATTCACCAATCCCACTTCTTGAATTTTTTCGCCGAAGGCTCTAGTTGAAATGGATATTACATTCACGTATTTGTATAGAGGGGAATAATTTCGTGAGAGGTATGATTTCAGCTGTTTCAAAATCTATCACAATTACTTCCAGATTCCAGTTCTCCAATCTATGTTTAATCAGTGTGAAAAATCTCTCATAAGTAACGTTTCCCTTGCTTGGCAACAAAGAGCTTCCGATATCTGTATAAACTGTGTAGATTTCAGCACACTGTACACTGCAGCTGCTAAAAGTTCCGTCCATGAAAAACATTTTGCTGTTTTCCATAACTTCCCTTCATTTTCTGATTGCAAATGTTAAGACTCCTTCTTTTACCCCGCCATCAAATAAGAGAAAATTAACCTAGTCTTACGTAAGTAGAATATCTTCGCCCGACCGGTGTCTTCTTGGCACTGGGAAGGACTGTCCTCGATTTTTGTATCTTGATCGAAGCAAGCTGCTTTTTAGTGACAAAAATTGTGGAATTTCGGTTACAATACCATATCATCGGTGAAGCAATGGTCCAAATTCCGTGCGATAAATGGATGATAGAGCTTGATCCACTTCTTCCGTTCGTTTCTTCGCGATGGATACGTGCTTTTTCACACCTGTTAATACATTATCAGGTTTACATACATGACTGGAGGACCGTGCTAGCCACCCAAAATGCAACACCAAGAAGGAAACATCCGATTGGCATGGAATTCGCAGCATGCGTCGCCCGCGAGAGGACATGCAAACAATTAGCATTGCAGGACATATGCAAATCATGTGCGCCCGGCACGCCACCGAGAAGCACTATTAGAAGGGTGCACAGAAGGCCAGGTGTAAGTAGTGGAAGTGTGTTGTGCTGCCGGAACTGTGCGTGGGAAGCTCCCTGATGCCTCGTCGCAGACTCCGGCAGTCATAACAGCACGTTTTGGGTTCGACAGAGGACGAATAGTGGCTTATCGCGACAGCGGTTTATCATACCGAGACATCGGCGCCCGTGTGGGACGACATCCAGCCACAGTCAGGCGAGTATGGATTCGGTGGGTGCAGGAAGGACGGACGGACAGACATGAGCGATTGCCGCCGCCGCGGCATACCACCAAACGACAGGATCGCCATGTTTTACGGCGGGCATAGATGGCTCGCACGGCCACATCACGAACTTTAGCGCAGGAATTAGGGTGGGTTGCGCAACAACCTGTGTCAGCATGTACCGTTTGACGTCGTCTGCAGGAGCGGGGACTTGTTGCACGGCCCCCATTGCTCCGATTGCCATTGACGTCACACCACCGGCGAGTGCGGCGGCAGTGGGCCGTTGAACGCCGCACCTGCACTACGGAATGGCACGACATTGTCTTCTACGACGAATCGCGCTTCTGCCTGCAACACCACGATGGTCGGATCCGCATGTGGTGTCACCGCGGCGAGAGACTGTATGACGCCTGCATTATGCATCACCATACCGGTCCGTCGCCTGGCGTTATGGTTTAGGGCGCAATTGGATATGACACCTGCACCCCTCTGGTACGCATCGCCGGTAGACTCAACAGCCATCACTACATCTCCGACGTTTTGGAGCCTGTAGTCCTCTCTTACCCACAGGACCTGCCAGTGGCCACGTTTCAACAGGACAATGCGTGCCCGCATGTGGTACGCATCGTGCAACAATTCTGCACGGCCCACCAGGTGTCACTGCTGCCGTGGCCCGCCTCTTCTCCCAATATGTCGCCCATCGAACACGTCTAGTCGCTGATCGGTGACCGAGTGGCCCAGCAAGCACCATCCCGCGGCTACGCCTGATGAACTTTGGCAAAGTGTGGAAGCAGCCCGGACCGACCTACCCCAAGCCCACTTCCAAAGTCTCTTTCGTTCGATGCTGCGGCGTAAAGCGGCCGTTATTCCCAGCCATGGAGGCCACACGATCTATGGATGTCTGCGTGTTCCGCAAGTTGCACTGGCCTGTAAGCTCAATCGTTTCATCCTTGTATCTGTTGTTATGTGCCTACTAAATCTGGATTTGCTATCTCGTGTCCTTCTTGGTGTTGTATTTTGGGTGGCCAGCAGTGTATTATTTCCTTTCGTTGTCACACGACGTTTACATTTCGCCGTCTTCTCATTTACACATGCCCAAGTTTTAACATTTTGCTGACTTGTGCTATGAATCCTATCTACACCTGTGCCCATTACATGCAGCTAATATCTTCCCTTTTTCCGTCGCAAATATTTCAAACTCATCCATTGGACGAAACGAACAGCTTTTATTACAATATAAATAACATATAACAATCGGAAAAAATTTGTTCCTTCACTTCTTTAATCCGAACTGCAAATGAAAATCTTGACAAAATAGTTACTTCAATCTCCTTCGCAACCCTTCTATGGAGGGATTAGGAGGGGGTTTCCTAGTCCCTCACTAAAACGCCTCTTTTCCCAGTTGCGGACAGAACTGGATCTGTCCACTATTGGCACTGTTTTCCCCCCTGTCCGCAATCGGCATGTCCGCAGTTGGAACCAAACCTTTCTCAGTAGGCTAGCGTGGGGGAGTTTTGCATTGGGGCACGTGTCTTTATTACTACCAGTTCGAAATGCTATCTCAGAACGTAGTTATCGTAGAAAATAAAATCAAACGGATTTTAAATCTGTGGAATTTTTAAGCCCAGATCGATACCTAATATGACGAAATTAAGCAAAAGCTGACAGTTTTGTGAAATTAAGAATGCGTTTGGGCATGGTTTCGTAACTTATTCTCTTGTAATAACTTTGATCTAAAGAAAGAATGCTACTATAACAGGAAGTTAAAAAAAAAAGTAAGTCTAATGCTCATTCGTGCCAGTGCTCCTCCAGCAATGATTTATTTTGTTGGTCCGTTAGTCAGTACGTCTTCTACGCTTTCCAACCGTGCTTTGATCGTCGCTCGTTAGGTGCATAAAAATGTCTTGGCTTGATTCAAATAATATGTTGGGATACTATTTTTCCTCTGCAAATTGCATCTCTTTAAGATGCTACTGTTTTACTATAGCAGTATTACTTGCATTTTTTTTTCAAGTGTCAATAAATGTAGTATTAGTGATTCGCTATGAGCAGCAATATCAAGGTTGGGGGGGGGGGGGTGGCACTAACAAACATTCCGTGACGCGTCTTCTGCGGAATTCTCGTGTATTGCAAAAGTCTTCAAAAATGGAAAATATGCATTTTGCATTACGTGTTGAGAAAATTTCAGAGTTTCGCGTGGTGGAAAAAAGCATATTACTAATGATGGACGGAAAATTCATCACAGGAAAACTCCCCCACATTTGAAAAAGTCACCCTCCTTTTTCAGTCAGGAATCGTGCAATAATTGCAGTTGATACAAGATATCGAATGTGAGGTAGATTTCCGGGATCACCATTCCCACTTTCTCGCTGTTTAAAACAAGATGCAGACAGACGTTCAACGAGTACAAATATGTGGGGTAATTTTCCGAAATCGTCATTTCAACTTGTTCCGCCGTTTATAGTATAAACAGTCTTACTGGACCGGGTGGGTGAAATTTTCGGTGTCGGCATTTCGACTTTTACGTACTTTATAGTAAAAAACGGTCTTACAAGTAGCTGGATGGGGTGAGGGAAATTTCTTGGTTAGTATTTTAACTGTGACCACAGTTTTTAGTGGTTTTCCACGGTTTTTTAGTGTAAAAAAATCACAGCAGTTTACAGTAAAAAATGGTCTTACGATTAGCAGGATGGGGTGGGGGAAATTTCCAGGTACATCGTCCATTTACATTGTCTCCACGTATTTTATATATATTAACCATTTCTATCGCCCTGTGAATTTATCAGCTACAATTAAATAGCTGTTGTGTTAAATGCCACCAGATGACGCCATCTCAGTTGCTGAGACCATCAATACGTATTCGTGTAGTCAGATGCTGACTGATAAACCACGCATGGCGCGGAGAATTGTTGGCGCTGTAGCGTAAATTCGAACGCAATCGACTAGTTATCGAGAGTTCTGGGGTTCGGTGCCGAAAAGCAATTTTTCAGTCGCTATGCGTTGTTTAAAAAGTAACGTGGAAAGAGCGATGACATCGTCCATTTACATTATCTCCACGTATTTGACATATAATAACCATTTCTATCGCTCTTGATTTCATATTACAGATGGTTCAAAAAATTGCACTCAAGTGAGGAACTTTTTAGTACTCGTGGACAACGTATTCCTTTGACGGTTTATTTACGTTCATTATGATTCGTCTTACGTTCTGAAGCATTTTTTGATTTGCTCTTTCTTGAACAGAACACTTCCTTTCAGATGTCAGTATACTTTCAAATCGTAGATTAAAATTATATATATTTCGGGATATTTTGCCCAGTAGTGACAGCATATTTCGGCGTCTCGCGCACGACGAAGTAGGAAAGGGAAACATTTCCTTTGATGGTTTCTTTAATTCCAATTGCTATTCGTCTTACCTTCTGAAATGCTACTGGATTCGTTCTTTCTCGTGCAAAACACTCTCTTTCAGAGTTCAGTATACTTTTGAACGACATTAACAATGTGAATGTTTCTGCATGTTTTTATAGCGCTAGATAAAATAGTTAAGCGTTTCGAAAACGACATCCTTTAAGAAACTTCAGCGGAAATCATTTTATTACTGTGTGTTACATAATCGTATAATGTCCTATCCTCATGAACGTGCGAGAAAGAATGGTGTACATCTTTTACTATAACAACAAAAAGGTAGGTTTTTTTCATATTAATATTTTTTTATTATTATGGTACAGAACTGTGCATTTTTATTTGTGCGCTTACTGCTTTATGCAGTTATGTTGATTCGGACGCAATTTATATCACAGAAATATTTTGCGTTCACACACATTTAACTTAAACTGAAAATGCAAAATTGTTATCGTACTGCTCTTGAGCTTTTGAAGTGAACTACCCAGTTTGAGGAAGATACTAATTTGATCTTCAAATTTGAATAGACATTAACCTGAAATATGCAGTAAGGGATTTACTTAATTTTTGTCACACGGAAAAAGAAAGCTCGATTTATTTCTTTCACGGGATTATGTAGAAGAGACATAAAAATACGATAACTTAACTGAACAACAGAAAAATAGCTTAAAGGCAAAATCAATGCCTGCGATACCATAATAAAAGCAAAATTGTTCGCAGACGTTTCTACAGCCAAAAAAAAGGGTTTTTGACGTTTTTTTTGTAGTATTCAAGTTATTCCTCATAGGGTTCGCAAATTTGCTTTAGGTGGAACAAAAGTTTATTTATGTAAGAGACTGCGTGTTGTTTCTTCTATAACTTCGGATAACGTAACCAGTCCTTTATATTGTTATTGACATACTTAAGAATATGTTCCCTTTACGAAATATTATCTGAGGGAGAACAAACGGATCTTTATAAATGCTTGCCATTAGAAACACGAATAAGAGGCTTTTTCGTAATTTTTCTTTTCAGAGAGATAGCCAAATGTTACAGATTAAACCGGAAATAAATATCAGTGCCTCAAATTTAAGGACTGTCCTCTTACGGATAGAAACTGTTCTCAAAATTCGCTCCCATGTGACATAATCCTTACCATATCTTACAGCAAAGAAACTCACTAACGAATGGAATCGAAAAAACAAATGGAACGCTTCGTATGTCCTTTTTTATTTAGTAAATCTGTAATGTAACGTGAGTGCTGAGTAATGGCAAATATATTTACGAATGATGGTGGCTCACAAGTTTTGGGAATTTGAACAAATCCAGATCTGGTATTCTATCGTTACGACATTATGAATTGTTCTATAAGCACACAACATTTAAGGTGAAGGATTCTTCTACGTTTTCTAATGTTCTTTCGGTTTGATATTTAACTGATAGAAATCTTTATTCGTAATTTTCTTTGATTTTCAAATTTGGAAAGCAAATTTCTTTTAAAAATAGACTTTTTCAAAAGAGAATACTGAAAGAGATTGAAGTTTACGTATTTTGCTATTTATAAATATATAAGATTTTAAACAAAATTATGTATATTATTAGCTTTTCTTGTGATTGTTTGTTATAATAAAAATATATAAGTGATTATCCGAAGTAAAGACTTTTCCCAGTAAAAGGGAAGCAAATCCCTTTAGATGTACAACCTAATTAGGAAAACAATCAAATATTACCGAGTAGCGAGCGGTTTTCTTGAATGCTCTGTATAAATTTCATCATAACTTTTTTTCGGTTTTTCGAAAGCCGAGGGACAAAGATTTTACCAGTACCTGCTACTGATCTCACACATAAAGATATAAATCTGAAATATATGAAATACTTCAGGCGTCTACATTTATCGCTTTACGCTCAGAATATTATTGATTATATTGAAAATGTCTCATAATAGTACTTTTTATTCTTTCAATGGTGTGATATAAGCTGCACATCTCTTCTAATTGACAGCCTCACCAGTGAAGCAAATGTATACTTCAAATGCTGTGAAATTCAATTTTTTTCCCTGCCGAAGGCATTAGTGGCAGATCACACATTAACGCTTCACTCTCATATCAAATGAGTCAGGGTAACTGAACAGAAGTTCCGAGTAAAGTGACTGCTTCCAGTCATGAACCTCTGAGGTCGAGTGCTCATACTTTACCATGTTATATCTTATCAAAAGCGAAAGATGGGTTTTGATCTATGACAATCGCAAGTGTATTTAAGATACTGGAATCTTCTGCAATATTTTCGATACATTTCATTGGTAAGTCGGATGTCACTGAACTCCTAATATCAAAGATGCCTTCGTTACAAAATTGTGAAACTCCGCTTTTACATTTTATCGAGATTTTGACTTTAGATTTTGACAGATACCCAGATCAAAATAAAATTTTGTATTTTGGGGCCCACGTGAGTGAGCTACCGCCTTTCAACACATTGCTTACCTTAAATTAAAAATTAAAGAAAATATATATTGTTCAAAATAAGCTTAAAGAGCGGAAGGCAACACGGGAACAGGTGCATGGCCTGAAGTGGCCTATGTTTTAGGTGTCGCTGGAGAGTAAGCGAATCAACGGAAAGTACATAAAGTATCGCGGAGGAGAAAAACTTTCCTGTGCCCTTAAAAAAAAGTGGGCAATTTTTTTTAGAGGAGATTGTGATAAAACTTAAGATATTTCCTTTGAGAGCAGACATGTCTTACTTTGCGAATTTACACTGCAAATTTTCTCGCAATGGAGATGTCTGTGGTTCGATTAGTCATTCATTGATGTTTTCCTTATGCAGTTTGCTGGATTACCTGGAAATCTGCAAAACCTTTAAGCTGAACACTAGTAGTCTGTGCTGTAGATTACCCAATGTGAAATGAGAAGATCCTGATTCCTTTAGTATATTCCAACCGACAAATTAAGGAATGCGTCAAAGTTTATGTTCGAAATGTAATCATATATCAGTAAGAGCAGTGATTTCCCTCATGAATATAATACCTGCCCTTTTAAATTTGCCTCTGTACCAGCGCGGTACTTATTGCTATTGATGTAGTTTAAGTTTACACAGAAATTTTAGAATCTACGTTATTCTTGAGTGAGAATTTTAAACTATTTGAAGCGAAAGCTACAAAATTTACCGTGCTATCTAAGCAGGTAAATCAATTCTTTCAGATTTTTTCTGTATCTGTGAACATTTACTTTTGATAAATTTGCTGAATATATACAAATTGAAATAATCTCAATTGAGGTTCACGGATGATCTAGAAATTTCATCTGCTCTTTCATAAGGCATCATCTATAAAATGTTGCACGGGGCCAACAGGTCTATTGGAAAATATCGGTAAAACCTTTGACGATAGTTTAATAGAAAAATCTTGTACATCAGGTGAATAAAATGCGGAAAATGGAATTTGTTTTGTCAAAATATATATATTTATCTTAAAAATGAAATAAGTGCTGATGTTGCAACAACAGAAAACAAAATGAAATTGTTTTCTGATGAATTACCCTACACTTAATTCATATTACTAAAAAACATAAATTCACCCTCATTACTACAAACAACAAAACTTTTCATTTCCAGTTATTATTCATACCTTGTACCATTCTTTTGGCACAATGTCTTAATCACTGGGTATAAAAGCATTTCTATAAATTTTACACTAAATTTTCCACACAAGTATTTTTTTAATCAACGAAATGATTGAACTCTACGAAAGAAACTCACATTTTTTTAGATAAAATTTACAAAAACGGTGCAGAAATTTGAACTAAATGATAGCTATGCATAGAGCAAACAAAACTTTTTGTGAATTGTAGCTCCAAGAATATTCTTTCTTTTTTTTTTTTAAATCAACTGATTTTCGGAACGAAAAATTATAGTACTATCTTTTGCTCTTTGCATTAAAAAGTCATCAGACATTTCTTGGAAATCTGAAATATTGACGTCAGCAGCAAAAATCCCGATTTACGAAAGAACTGTAATACGTAATCTGATGGATGTGATGTTTACGACCACAGAATCTCTCGAACTTGACATTGTATCCGTGCAAAATTGTATCGTCTTTAGCCGAAGGTCCCCGCAAAACGGATTTTTTTTTGTTTCTCAAAACTTGACATACGTTTTATGTGATAGTCTCTGCAAAAGACGGAGTCTACCTAACGCGTAAATAAGCCTTAAGTTGCTTTCTGAAATGGTAAGTAAAACTTTTTTGGTACTTTTTTTTATTTTTTAGTATATACAGGCAGGTAGCAGACTGACTAGAGAAAACTTTGAATTGGGGAATTTAAAATTGTGATAGCGCGGAAAAGTTGCATTTTTCTTTTCTTAATAACAGCATAAAATATAAGCTCAATTATTTTATAACTTCTGCCGCCACAAAGTCAAAAATCTGAAATTTGGCACAACATTTACGTTATTTTCAACTTTTTTTAAAACACTAAGTTTTATACAATCGGGTAGTAATAAATCTACTTAATTATATTTTACGTCATTAGGAAACGCCAAAAAATAAATTACAACTCGCAGATTTCTTCAGTCGTCGCAAAAGTCACAAAATGAAGGCAAAATTGCTAAAAACGCATATTAATAACTTGTATTTATATTAGTTTTATTTTACATTATCCAACCCAATGAATATGAGTAATAACAGGAAAATTCATATACAATTCGCTTGTACCACAAACTACATAGGAAAAATGTTTCGTTGCTATTACTTATTTGATGACTAAGAGTGTATTTCTGTTCGAAGAGTGGTTTTCGTCTGATAGAAAGTTTAAAAAATAATACTGAATTTCGTCTCTTCAGTTAATTAATGAAAAAATTCCACAATCGTGTTATATGGGATATAAAACAGTTAAATTAAATTACATCTGTAAGTCATGCATTATGCAATTTTCATTAGGCAAACTTGAATTTTGCTTTATGGTCAAATAAAGGCATTACTGCCCTTGGAGCCAGTGCTGTTCGAATGAAACCATTTCTTCTATCTGGACAAGAAACTTTACCAGCCGCTCCTGTGTCAATCTTCCCACAGCGTTCGACTGCCTGTGTGTGGCATGGAATTTTTTTGAATTTCAAGTCTGAGATTGTAGCTTTCTTGGCTAGAGTCTTCAGATCCTCAGTAGCGATGTGAGCAAGGACAGGAGGCTCGGAAAAATCCCACTTTTGCCTGACGGTGACATTAATGTTGTACATACATTCAAAGTTGAGTTCTGGAACAACGAAGTGACTTGGTCTTCTCCACGTTATCTAGCCTTTTGAATCCTTCGAACTGCACGTTCCCGTATGTGCTGGCTTTCGTCAACCAACATGGTCAATAGCATGTTCTCCGAATGAGCAAAATAAGCATTACGGGAAATAACTCGATCAATTATCTTCCTAAGGTCTTTAGGAAGATATTTGGAGTTGCTTCCCAGCAAAAACAGTCTTTCTGGGCCAGCAATGGCCCAGCACTATGTTGCCGCTGCCGAACCATCAATAAAATGTCCGGCCGGCCAACAGAAGGGCCAGCAGTTCAGGCCAACAGCTGGCCAACAGTTGGCACCCCATCAGTTGTCATATGCCAGAACAGGGCCATCAGTGGTCCATCACAGGCAGTAGCTGCCACAAGTGGCCCTTCAGTGGCCCTGCAAGCACGTGCCAGAAATGATGGCTAGCCTAATGTGGTCCGCTAGTGGGCCGTTAGTGGCAGACAGCAACCACGTGACGTGACTGGTGGCTTGCCGAATCTTGTCCGCCAATTTCCCAGTAGTAGCCATAATAATTAAAAAAAAAAAGCAAGGATAACCGCAGTTTCCTAAAGCTAAATTTCTTTTTCTACCCTTACGAAGTTTGTGAATTAACGCACTACGATGAGGAAATTTTCCCGACAGACCAGAAAAACGCCGTTTGCATCCAACTAGATTCAATCCTGGGCCGTTTGCATAGAAGCCGCGCTCGCTACCGACCGGACTTATTCACTACGCTTGGATACGTGCTGGAAGCTATCTGTTTGCTATGCAATTTGTAATTGAATGCTTTCCTCTTTTCATTTTATAATATTGCGAGGTATTTTTCATAAAAGTCAGTTTCATATAATTGATAAATTAATTTTTTCAACGTAACGATAGTTTTTTTTTTTTTTTACCTTAAGGGAACTTCACTCATTTTCAAGGCGTGTACATACTTAGAGTCACTTTCCAAAGTTTTGTACTGTCCTTGCCGTCTTGAAAAGAGATTGTTTAATAAATGTATATTTACCCGGGTTCATGTCACATTCTGTTACATTTTTAACGTTGTGTCTCTCCTTTCCGTTGTCAGAAGCTACATTTGTTTCAAAGAGTAAAAGATATTTTATTTTACTTCTCGTTATTTCTAGAAGCGAATTCCTCCCAGTCTTGTGTATTCAACCCATCGATGAGTTCACCACATCGCGTTGCTTTTTTTTTCTTTCAAATAATTAATAAATTTTGTACGCGTATAATTCTTTTTTTTTTTCGACAAACGCTATTTTAATGGTTTTCCAGGATATGTGTTTCAAGCGGTTTCAAATTTTTTCTTGTTATTCATCTACTCCATTCCATGAATTGTTATTCATGGGAATGGAGTGGGTGTATTTCATGCCTGTAATCTAGTATTTTACGGCTTAATCTGATATCTTCGTCGACTTAAAATTTCATTATTAAATTAATTCGCCTCTCCACATACTGATTTTTTTCTTAACATCCACTAAAATAACACGATGGCGATAGCGTCGTCTTCAACTAACTGGTACCATGAGAGACACAGCTGCTTCTGCGCATGCGTAGGCCCGATGCTTCCACCTGCTTTTGGGGTTGCATTGGTTGCCAGCAACGGGCCACTAGTGGCACTTGCTTGGAGGCCCACAATTCACGGCGATGCTGCAGGGCCATCAATGGCTCGCCAACTGATAGCGCTGCCACCAACGGACCACTACCGGGCCGTGAGCGGCAGATTTCAGTCAGCAGTGACCCATCACTGCCAGCTGGTGGCCAGCAGTTTCACAGCACTTGTGTTTTTGCTGGGTTATTATCTTCCACAACTGTAGTGCACAATTGGTGCAAGAAGTTTTCAATTTGATTCTGAACCATGACTTGAAGTAAACCTTCATGATGTACTCTACTAGTTTCTTCAGTTCAGGAGAAGAATCAGTTCAACAGCATGGATCAGAAAAGCATTTGCCTGATTGCACATCGTGTGTTATCTCTATCAAATAATTCTGAGCAGTTCTCAAATCGCTTGACGTGACTTCAGGAAGACCATAGTCAATCCTCTCGAATGTAACAACCGATATTGTCAGTCATTTCTCTTGACTTTTCCTGATCCATCCTGAATAAGACCACGGACCTTTTTCTCCTCCATCAAGAGATTCAAAGAGATGCCTAAAAGTGATTTCGTTGACATGTAGTAGGCATATTAACCACTGCGAAAGCCTTTCGAATTCTGCCTCTAGATGTCTAACAACATCAGATCTGTGGCCTGTGTTTGCCACTGTTTCATCACATCCAACCGCCGTAATGTCGTTTACGTTCAGGTTCCCGTTCTTGAGCGAATTACTTATTACAGGCCGTATAGAGGGAGCTGAGCCAGAAGAAAGGGCCAAGTGATCAAGATATTGCGATCCCGGTTCCATCAAGACAGAAATGTGTCCTTCTCTTACCGTTTTGCGGTACCACTTCCCGCCTTCCACCACTTGGCAAATCGTTTTATCTTTCCGACCGTCGGAGAAACTTTTAGGTGTGGTAGTACCTGCTGAAATCAATTCATTTTGTAGTTTCTCTCACTTTTTTTCTTTTGTTGGTTCTCTCCCATCTAATTTTGCTTTTATCTATTACAAGGCAAGTTTTGTCCCCCGAAATAATCCCATGTTCATAAGAACAGATGACGTAATTGCAGCAAAAACGCTGTTTGATAGATTGCACTTATCATTTACCATGGCTGTTATAGGAAGTTTAATTCTCATTTGCTAGGAAGAAGTAGGAGGAAGGCTTTTCATGTTCTCAGTGTCTTCGGAAATGTCGTCTGCGAAAGAAGCGGACAATTCGGCTTACTAATTTTCCGTATCTTCCTAAAATCTAGGGTTGGAATTGACGCTTTGCACTCCAAAATTACAGCTGGATTCAATATTTTTCCTCTCTGCTCTTTTTTGAAAAGCATTTGTCACAAGGATGTCGACAGAAACAATGTAGCCAAGCCGCAGTTTTCACTGATTCTGAAGAAATGTCTGTTCCATGGGACGCACCATGTTTGAATTCTCACATGTATATCTGCTGAAGTCAGTACATTTGCAGGCTGCAATATCAAATAACGTTTGTTTTGCATCATGCTGAAGTCATTTAGTACCTTCATTTAGTTTTATTGCCTTCCTCATTTTGTATATTTTTCAGGATATTCTAATATTTCTCGTGGTAATTCCTGATCATTTTGACGATCCTGGTATGGGACATAGTCGGAATCGATGCTTTGATATATAGACTTACTACCTGTTCTGCGACATTTTCAGCGATGTCTGAGAAATACTATTATTTACTTCCTTCCTTCGATGCCATGTTGAATCTCTCTTGAAAACAGCATTTTAATACATCTTCGTATGTTGGTAAACTGGAATCTTTCAATTCTTGCGGAGTTCTGAACAATGGGCAAGTGAATGTTTCCCGAGAGATACATTTTGATGGTTTTTTGGGCATATTAATTATAATTAATCCTTAACTACATTCACTAATCAACGACAAAGTTAAAAGACAATTATAGAGAAAATATAAGTCAACATCTGTACCTCTGTAAGGAATACCTCTCTTTGTCTTTATTCTCTACGATATGTGTTGTTTGAACAGGAATAAACTTGCATCTGCACAGTCGGTTCGAAGAGCATGAACAAAAGATTGTGCTGGGCATTCGGAGCAGGACACGACGTGTGCTGTTTGTTTACTCCTTCCGTGCTTTCACACGCTCAGTAAAACTGCGTCTGAACTTTGGACAGTGAACGGCCTACACGTAGGAATCAGTACTACTTCCGTGCTTTCACACTCTAAGTAAAGCTGAATCTGGACTTTGGACAGTGAACAGCCTACACGGTGAAATAAGTACTACTTCCGTGCTTTCACACGCTCAGTAAAACTGCGTCTGGACTTTGGACAGTGAACAGCCTAAACGGTGGAATCAGTACTACTTCCGTGCTTTCACACGCTCAGTTAAACTGCGTCTGGACTTGGACAGTGAACAGCCTACACACTGTGGAATCAGCATTACTTCCGTGATTTCATTACAATACATCACGTGCCGAAAGAAAGCGGAAGGAGAGAAAGAAACTATCTCGCATTAACGAGTAACGGAAGTTTCGCTTTTATAGTTGCCACTCGTACAGAGTTACAATTTAATGGAAAGGTAAAAAGATGCATTTATTAAGTAATGGAAGTACTGTAATACGAGAAAACCATTTACTCTATTTAAGCCTTTTCCCCCTTTATTTGGAGAACCTTGTGGCAGCAGGAGAAATGTACGAATGTAATTAAATTTTCAACTAATGATGTAAAAACATTTTTAACTAGCCCTATTAATACCCGATTATATAATATTTAGTATTAAAAACAATTATGATATAATGTCAATTTTGTGAAAAATTACAGATTTCTGATCCCTTCGTGGCGGCAGAAGATATAAAGTGATTGAGCTTAAATTTTATGCTGCTATTAATGAAGGAAAAAGGAAACTTTCCGCAGTGTTACATTTTCAAATTCCAAAATTCGATTTCTTCGACACACCAACCGTTTAATTATTGGGATGCAAGTTTTACTTTTTTTTCAGTGAAGCAGTTATGTACAAGCGAAAATCTTGAAAACTTTCCCTATCAAAAGATTTGATGTTGTCATTACACAGGAATTAAAAAAATTCCTTGACGTAAAATTGAAGAGATCTTAGCAAAATCACGGTGAGTGAGACATTTATGACTAACATTTTTCAAGACACCCAATTACTTCGTCAATTAGAAAGCTTTGGTGCGAAAGACGCTTCTTTGTTTACTTTAACTACAACGGCGTAAAAATAAAGTTAAAAGCAAAGATGTATAAGGATTACATTTAGTAAATATTTTGAAAAATGATATTTAATAAATTAATATGCCATAACTTTGCATTAGTAGGATGGAGACGAATGTATAGTTTCAGAAAATTGCCTTGCACTGTGACTTTCAAATAACAATGTTAAATAGTGTAAATTGTAGTTAATAGCTTCTTTTTCTTATCCTGTTGGCACCCCTAGTCTTTTCCAAGTTCCTCGATCCATAGCCTCAGTCTATCATTTTACACCTCTAAATTTCTTATCGATCCATAGCTTCAGTAAATCATTTAGCACCTCTAAATTTTAGAAGATGATGTCTCCTTATGCTCTGGTTTCCCAATCTTTTTCCATCTGTCGGTGGCCTTTCTGTTATTAATCGTGTCCATCTTTCATCCTTCAATCTTCCAACATGTCCAACGGATCTCAGCTTTGATTCTCGTATTATTTTTATAATATCTATTATTCCTGTTCTTTCTCTTATAAGTACATTTCTAACTCTCTCCTCTTGTTTCTAGCTCTGTCTCTTCTTAACATTGTTCTCTCTAATTTTCTTACTGATACTCTGATTTTTTTCACATTGTCTTTCTGTGATACTCTACATTTCCCTTCCACATGTAAAAACAGGGTTACTATATTGGTTAAAAAAATGCACATCTACATTTCTGTGAGATGGTAAGCACCTCACAATTAATGGAATGACTGCGCTGAGTGACGAAAATTTCAATAACGCAGAGGGCACGACGCCACGTCTGATAATCAAAGCTAATACATCATTCCGCGGCATTCTTTCCAGATTATGAAACATTGTGCCCTGCAAATATGTTTGCGTGTAATCAAAGAGAGGTGTAATATCAATTGGAACCCTGAAGAAATGAAACAATAAATACAACGGAAGGTAACAATGAAAAAGGTAAGCAAGGGAATCAGAACCGGTGCATTTTCTGCGAAACCTTTGCGTCAGTAACTCATAAACATTGTATGCACTTCTGCGAATGTGAGATGATAAGTTTGTAAAGGGCAGTACATATTTGATTATGGCTTAAATGCCGTTTTTCTAAAGAAAGAAATGTTTACCATGCAATGTAATGATATATTGAGGACAAAGTTTGATTTTTAAAACGAACAAATATACCTAAATAAGAGAAATGTGCTTTAGATTGCTTACAGAATGCTGTTTTACGGTATCAACGCTTAAGAACACTGCAGGTGGAAACAGAATGTCATACGGGCATATGTAATGAAAAATATCACAATAAATACCGTGATCCTAACTGTAATAAGCTTAATAAATAAAAACGTCTTGTAACTGCAACTGGAAAGATATATTTCGTTTTCAAGAAACTAGAGAGAGACCGCGTGAGCAAAACATTTGCCAATACCTTTAGCAAAGGAAGGATACACTTCGATTTCTTTGTTTAATCAATACTATACCTGAAGCCGTTATTACTTTTATATAAAATCCATTAAGAACTTTGTTGCGGAAATCAAAGACACAACCTACATTTTTATGGTTTCAAATATCCGACTTTTAGCGTCCGTTTCAATTTTACAATACTAATCCACAATTGACAGCAATGTTCGCAAAACGTTCTGTCTTAACTGAAGATTGTCCCTTCTGTCTTATATTTTAGACAAAGTTGGATGAAGACTCTGAATATGACCTATGGCACCATTCATTTGCGTGTTTTAGGTCCTTCACGAAACTTTTGAAACTTAATGCAAAAAACATTAGTATCTAACTGCGTACCTGCTGTTTTATCTATTCTTTTCCTTTAGTGTTGTGGGAGTTCTTCACCGCCATTCTGATGGATTACTTTTTTTCCAATTTAGTATGGATTACTCATTTCAGTATGAAATTATAATTTCTAAATAAAAAATTATTATTTCTAAATATGAAATTATTTTATTTCCGGTTCACTTTGTGTGTATCGTTCCTGACTATTCAGGAACGTATAATTAAAAGCGAATGGATCTTCACTGTGAATAGTGAAATGTTCAATCTCGCTGTGAAAGATTATTCAAACCGCTGTTGCTCAGGCGCCGAGCGCCGATGGAAATCGAAGCGCTTCAAATTCCTTTCTCCGCCATTAGTTTAGAAACGAATTCCCACTACAAAATGTGATGTAGAGAACTAATGAATGTCATCAGTTATGTAGAAAGCAATGAGCTTTCAGTTAGGCATTATAGTTAGAATTAGGAATGAAATGAAAGGAGAATTACATTGATTGAAATGTTTTGCATCAGTTGTTCTTTGTGGATTATGAACGGCTCAGAAATTCCTGCTCTTTCTGCTGTTTACAAAAACTTTACTCACGGGCAGGAGCTTTGCCCATGAGTCATCCTATGAGCTTACTTACTGTCATCAGTCTTCGATTATCACACTACAATCACTTTGATATCCCCATTGTGCTCCATGTACTACTTTTTGTTCACTCAGTTTTGGAGCACATTTCTTTTTTATCTGTTTTATTGTATAGTTTAGTATAGTCTTTCTTAGAAACTGGAATCAAAAAGCAGGGAAAATTGTTAAAAGGGGTTCAGTTTTTGCAGAATTTTTTTCTGCCAAAACAGGTGTCATTAAGTAGGCAAAGTTGCGTAGGATTAATTTTGAACAGTAGAAACATCTTGTCTCCCAAGTGACCGAATATCATACGGCAATGTCTTCCAACAGTTTGATTGAGATGGGTGCCATTTCGAATCCTGAATGTTATGCTTTTCTTAGGGAACACATTCTCCCCATTCCTTAAAAGTGTACTTATAATAGCGGTGTGGAACTGCGTGTATTCCATTGAGTTGCTCATAGTGATCGTTGGACAATGAAACAAACAAGCAAATACAAGTTTATGCAAATAATCAAATACAAGTTTATGAAGCAAACAAGCAAATACAAATACAAGTTTATTAGTTCCGTCTTATTTTTATTTATTCTTTAAACTGAAAAATCTGTTTGAATGGAATAAAAATCGTGTACATTTCCTTGGCATCATCAATTGTTCACAGTTGGTTTCAGAAGTACAGTATTTATCATATTTCTATTCGGAAAAACTGCTAGAAGCTAGAGGAACAGTTCAAAAGTCTGTTTTCTCCGGTGGAGTGTATGTAGTGCAGAACAATTCCCTTAAGCTACTGCTCCAGAATCTATTCTTTCTATAAAACCTTAGAGTCCGTTTCGTCGTATGGCGAATATCAGCTGAGTGAAGCATGAAAAGACAGTTCGGTTTTTCCATTCTGTGAGACTTTTTAAAGTTATTTCAAATAAATAATATGGCTCCGACGTTTCTTCATTAAATCTGTATGATAACTGAAGTAAAGTTTGTTTTACTGAAGGCCAACTCTTACTGTTTTTTCATTATGGGGTAGCAAAGTTCGATTCATATTCGCGATGAAGTGTTTAAAATTTTCGGAACTGAAAGAGTGAGACAAATCATAAACGAAAACAGAACGAGAATTAGCGAGAAAGTTATAACGTAGATGATAAAAAAATAAGATTAAGAATTATCAATAGGAATCATTTGCAATTCTCTGAAATTCTGTAAATCCTTTGCAATTCTCTGAAATTCTGTAAATCCTTTGCAATTCTCTGAAATTCTGTAAATCCTTTGCAAATCTTTGAATTGCAAAGCATTTCTATTGATATTCATTCATGATATATAGATTCAATAATATCCCTCGAAAACCAATCCCTGACTCTAAAAAAATTCTCATAAATATAAAAAATATCGTGTTTAAAACAACCTTCTTCTTGTTCTGCCACAACATACATTTTCCTAAACTTTAAAGAATATTGTCATTATTGCGTATTCATAAATATCGTTATGATAATCAGTGATAACCTTGTTGGGCTATTACAACGTACATTTTCGTAAACTTCGAGCAGCAGTTTCATTTATGGCGTGATGTTAAAAAACGTTATGAAAAGAAGTGATGATATTAGCTAGAATTGTTCATAGATTTCGTCATGTTGAAACCACAATACTGGTTGCAATTTCATCATACTATATTGTCTTTTATAGTTTTTAGTTTTCTAAGTAATGCTGTCTCTTTACCATCTATTGAAAAACCCAAAGTCTTTATTCCCTGTAAATTTTTGAAACATACACCTTTCTTATTTAGCAGAATTTGGACTGACGATTATTACAAAGGTACATATTGCCGTAATAATATTTATATTCAGCCGTTAAACTAACAGCTGTTTTCTAGGAGCAAAAAAGGAATCAAAATACAGCTGCTTAAATTTTACTTTATTATATTTTCGTTTTCGTGATATTTTACTGCAAACTTGTTAGAAGTTTAGACTTTGTTGTTGGAAGATTCTCCGAATCGTAGGATTTATTGTCAAACATAGGCTATATTGTCAAACAGGCTTTATTGTCAAACATAGGCTTTATTGTAAGCATAGGCTTTATTGAACCCCTCAATAAAAGCTACGTTCGGTATTTTTATATGTTTCCAAAATTAGCATTCTCCTCTTGTAAATTTTCCTTTGAGAACAGGAAAATCTGATTTCCTGATTTCATGTTGACATGAAATGACTTTACCATAATTACTAAAAACAAATCTGAATCCTTTCCTCTCCCATTTCCAAGGGAAGCATCGAAATAATTATTCTTTTTCTGCACATAAAAATGGGAATAATAAAACTTTCTATATTTCAACTGGAAGCGATAGATATGAACGCTATCCACAAGTCATGCATACCGTGAAGAATAGGTAAAACTCAATTTAGTAGTAGAAATTATTTGAAAAATTTCAATACCATCTTGTTCACGTATCGTACATTAATGTAAGCCACCAATGCCCTCGAAAAATTGTTCAAGGCAGGAATATTGTATTCCGCTACAAGTGTATGGGAGTCGTACAATGGCATCATGTAAATATTTGATGAAAAGTATTTACGTTCTGTCTCTCTTCGAAGCGTAAATCCAAAGGTTTAATTTCCAAGATAGGGTACTTATTACCACATACACAGTAAATTCACAAAGGTGGTATTTCAGTGAATCGCTGAAATATTTAGTGCAGGGAGGCATCCTCCTCTTCCAATAAATTACTGAATCACTGTCGAACAGTTATGTCGAATAAGTCAATGACCTTCACTTTTAACAACGGGAAATCACCGGAGAAGCCAAAAACATCAGTAGCACTTGAACCGTAACCCTACTGAAATCTCAAATCTTGTAAAACAGAAGACTCGAGGAAAAAGACCACAATCCTAACTTCAATGTACAGCGGTACATTGAAGTTAACATAACTCCCTCTTCAAACCGTTTCTGCTTCGTTGGGGCGACATTTTCTCCACGTTTCCTTAAGAAAAGAGTTTCCCGACGGGATTATGGAGATACTCCAACACATCCGAATGCCGAAAACCACATTCAAAAATTGAAAACCATTTTCGAACGTTGGACACTTCTGCCATTTTACAAACGAATATGGACAGTACCAAAGACTATTCAAAGCGTTAAACAGATTGTCCTATTGATAGAATGTACTGAAATTAAAATTAGTACCCAACGAGTGCGAATGAATTTTCAGTGAGGCGAAATGAATTTGTTTATTGTTTAACGATAGTTAATCATAACAAACGTTTCCTGTTTTCATAATTATTCATTCACTTGAAGATGCCAGTTCGATTATTTGTACTGCATGCCACGACGCACAAGTGGAATTTTTAAGCGCTACTGCAACTAAGTCTTGAAACGTACGACGTGAAATGATCTAGCTAACGTATTACTGAGAATACGCATGAGTCAAATAAAAAATGAGGCAGCTACAATCCCTACGGCCTAGTTCAGTAGAGAGAACAGTCGCTCCGGTGCAGAAAGACGTTAGTTCGAATTCCACTAGTGGGAACATTTTATATGTTATACGACTCAATTCAGTATGTGGAAAACAAGTGGCGAAATCGTTAATCTGAAATTTTATTGAGTTTGCGGAAGTCCCAAAAAGGATTAAAACATTCATCACAGAAATTGTGCGGCAGATTTCGGGGTATTTTCTGTACCTACAAGAGAATGGAAGAGGTTAAATCATTTGTACATTTCATATTGTCAGTTTACTAAAGGCCTTAAAACTGGAATATATGATGCAACTAAAGTGCCGTACTTTCCTGTTCCTTTGTTTCGGTGTTTAACTACTACTATGCGCAAATTCAAATATATAAACAACTTATGGCCACTAATGTCGAGGCACTCTTTCCGGGCTAGGTTAGACATGCTCACGACTCATGATTCGTATAATTTTAATGATTGTTTGGACAGGAACATGATCATCATAAATATGTTTACATTTCGGAGAAAAGTAAGATGCATCTGCGCCTCAACATAAAAATATCGTTGATATCCTAGAGGACAGTTAAAACTGGTCCACGTTTTGGGGCACGTTACTTAGAGTTTTTTCTACTGTTTCCTTTTACACCAAATTAATTTGAATGCACACGTTTGTAGACGAGGATGCTGTGATTAGTTCCTTAAAGTACCATTAAAGAAAGATTCCATTAATTTTCTCAACTTTGCGAGATTTTCTTTTATTTTTGTGACAATAAGAACTTTTTTAGAGCATTCCACGTATTCTTAAGCTCTAAGAAATGCACGAAATATAAAACTGACTTGTTGCGTTTGTGCTTTTTCTTTCAAAAGAATATGTGAAAAATGTGTCATGGAAGCATCAGATTAAGGCGAAAACTGACTTAGACACATTTTTTAATTGGACCGATAGTATACTAAAGGGATAATTTTGGAAGATACCATTTTCGTGTTATATGTACACTGTACTGTTTTCAGTGCTCTTGAAATAACGACGAAGAGTAAAAAAATGTGAAAAATGATTTTAAAGACTAATTAATGAAAGATTAAACTGGCCAATTTAGATTCAATGTTATTCAGAAATGCGAATGAAATCGAAAGCAATCATGTGTTACATTACAATCGTTAGCTCCAAGATTAACCATCAGTTTTTGCATTTATGTCTTTGACCTCAGTGATCTTCCTTGTATCATCTATGATTTGGAGTAATGCAATACAACTAACAATAAATTAACGCTGAATTTTAAATCATGCTTAATAGCATTGTATAGAGCTTACGCATAATAACATTAAAAGAAATCTTCATTAAGCTACCCGTATAAAATGTAACCATAAAATAATATATGACAAAATACATTCATGGGTAAACATTGAAATATCAAAGAAAGTTGCAGTGGCCTCGGAGAATGGACAGTTGTAATTTACCTCTCTATAATTTGTTCTAAAGATGTAATATTTCTGGTAGTGTGCGTTAGTAATCCCTTCAATGTAATAATTTTGTCGTTAATTTTTTTTGTTTGATATCCAGAATTAAAGAACACGTTACCAGAACACATATAGCATGGTTGAAGGCTGGAGCTTCCAGAGAGTACAATCTTTTTCTCACAAAAGAAGCATCTGAGATGACAAATCATAGAGAACAATGAAGATCAGATGAGAGCGATCGTCAACGAGAGTTCGTGAAGAAGCCCAGATGGCCGCCCCGGTGGCGCAGTGGTCTAAGCGATGGCCTCTGATCATTCGTCCGAACGGGGTCCGGGTTCGAATCCCGGTGAGGCATGGATGTTGTGTTTGTCTTACGGCGGCACTGGCTCTCTCCCTTCCCTGGAACCAGTGACCCTAAATTAGGGGCGACTGCTTATACTGCTTATAGTTGCTCACGGTGGTCGTTAAACCTCCAATCAAAAAAAAAAAAAAAAAAAAAAAGAGAAGCCCAGATGTTGATTTATGTTGTGAAGCAACTGAAGAATTTGAGCCGTATGTTCGAACGCACATCCTCTCTGTTTGCGACCCATGAAGACTTGGAGAATCATTGTTCATCTTTCTGAGTATTTTTGAAAAGAGAATGACAAACACTCATTACTACTACAGCTTTGGTTTTCTGGATATACAACCTTTGAATATTTACAGAGCAAGTACATCATTTGTTGTCGAACGAGAGTCACATGCCGTAATAAGAACTAGGAAATAACAGAAAATAACCATATTGTTTCTAAAATTAATGGTTATATAAACACTGTTTAGTAATCGTTATTTTCGGCTAGTAATGCGATGGTTGTATAGAGTGATAAAAAAAAGGACATCTGTCCTTTTGGTTGCGTCAATGGTAATGCACAATGTAATTATTGATTATGGTGCGTATATTTTACAGCAAAGTATGCATGTTATTTTCGCTAACGATTGACCTTGGGTACAACTCCCTTGAATATGATATATAAACACGTCATATAAAATCCAAAATGTTTCTCTGAAAGTTATCATTCTATATACACCTTTATTAAAAGCCATTTTACTTAATTCAGGTGCAAAACGATATCTTTCATTTCTAATGAAATTAAAAATGTGTTAGAAGTGTTTAAATAAAAGACGGTATGTTAAAGGGCAGGCGGTAAAAGCATGACGAATCGACACATTAAAATAAAAAAGAAAGAAAGAAATGGCCTTATCTACGCAAGGGATGGGCCAGACAGTTTCCCTGAGTCAGTCATTTTTTGAATAAATGGGTTCCCAAAATTCCCATTTAACTTCTCACGTCATATCTACCTGCGTGTATCCCAAGCAAATATAGGATAAATGTATGTTGCGATTATACATTCAATTTTTTAATTTCGGCAACAAGGACACATATGATGAACTGGACGTTATAGATGTAACGCAATTAATACTGCCTTCGGTTCCCCGAATCTGGTGGGATGTTCTGATAGTTTTTCAAAGAACAAGTTAGTAAACTAATACAATCCATTTATTATGATACGCTTTCCAACATACCAGAAGTCATTACTCAAGTTATTACTCCAGTTATGAGGATAATGGCTGAGGAATAAATCTCGCTACTGTGTCCTGACCTTTGACCCCATTTGATGATATTTAACAGCTTTGATTCAGTATACCCCGGAACAACATACTAAAGTTTTGTCTCAATAAAAGCATTTTTTCAAGTAATAAAGATAATGGATGTGGAATGAATCTCGCTCCTGTGCCCTGATCTTTGACCCCATTTCGATGTTATTCAACAGAACCAGTTCGTATAACTCCGGAACGACATGAGCAAGTTTTGTCGCAATCGAAGAATTTTTACGTAAGTTATGACTTATAAGGGCGATGGAATGGATCCCGCTACTATGTGATAACCTTTGACCCCATTGCGCCCATTTTCAATATGGTTCATCCTCGGGCGTTCCCCTACCACATACTAAAAGTTAATTGACATCGAACCATTTTTACGCAAATTATCGTGCGGCGGACACACGGACAGAGCTGGAGCATATACACATTTTCAACCTACGCTTGGAAATCGTAAAAAATGAGCTTTAAAAGAATTAGCAGGATTTTTCATACAATTGCTCCCATACATGAGACTGACGTATTTTGTAGATGAGTTGAGTTAAATATAAACAAGATCAGTGTGCCATATAGGGCCGGTCCCGTCCCAGCAGCTAGTGATGAAAGAAATATCAAATGGACTTCTTTCATCTTGGACGTTTTCGTCTTTTGTGAAGCTGGATCCACTTCATCAAGTCGTGTTCCATAATTCTGCGTAAAGCAGTCTATCTCAAAGGAATCTGGTACTAACTTAACTTTTAACTTCCGTTTCAATACAAATTAGTTAACTAAAATATGTCTTTCGTCGAATTGACTTGGCAGAGATGGTATGTTACAACAAAGCGCCACTCTATCGAGCTGCAACTTCAGAGGCATGCCTCAAGGAACACTCAATCTAAGTTTTGGAACCGCACAGAGGCACCCACCTTTCCCTGATTTAAACACTGCGGACGATCCCTAGGATGCCGTGGAGTAGAACATGACTGAAGTCTCGGGCGGAGTTGTGGCCAATGCTGGAAAACGCATGGCTTGTATTACCTCCGAAAATCCTTCGACATCTGGTGGAGTCGATGCCTCGGTGTGTAGAGGCTGCTATTTGCTCCAGTACCCACTTTATACAAATTAAATGTAAATATATATGGCATATTTTTTTAAGAAAAACACATTTGCTAAAGAACTAATCATACCAGTGAACATATTCGGTTCTCCTTCGAAAAAAACCTTCCATGACGTGTCATTATGTGATTGTCAATTTCTGAATGAGTGCTTTTGCAGATCATCATGTTTCGCTTTTTCCTTTTTAATAAATAGCGCAAATATGCAACACTGCAAATGGCGTAAATTATAACATCTGACCGTATTTCAGTCTGTAATTACTAGGTTAAGAGGACAAATTCTTCAATAACAAGTGGAGTGATAGCGATTTTTTCGCAGAAATTTGCACCGAGTGTTTTAGATATTAACCAAAATATGGTATTTTCATCTAAATGAAAGTTACACGGTGTTTCATTTCCGACAAACCGATTTGTACTATATTGTCTTTAGTTCACGTTTCGTCTTATAGTGTACCCTCGGTAAAGTTTGTCATGTAAATCAAGATGATTTCTTAATTTATCTTCTATATAACACATCCCAACAAAAAATAATTTCTGGGTGCTTCGGAAGTTAGACATATTCTTTGATAAATTTGGGGCGCTAATTCCAAAAATGGCATCAGTTTTGCCTCTATCAGCTCCAGCGTTTTGGATATAGGGCATACCTGCCCTATATATACTGATGTGCAGAAAAATTGTTTATAATATGTTCGTAAATTCAGTATATATTATTTTGTGAGTGTAAAGCCAGTGTGTAATGTTAGTCTAATTGGGAGTTTGTGAACAACTATACCAACAGATGATCTAATGTGATCTATTTTTGTTTGCAGATACATTAAGACGCCATTGGCATCCGCACGAAGAAGTTGCTTTGAATCATTAAGATGTATTTTGCAACATTTGTGAGTGAGTACAACCTTAAAGGAAATTAGGAAACCAATTTCTGAATTTGGTGAAAAGCGGCATATTTTGGTTATTTTGGTGTTCAGCTTGTTTTATTTTTTTTTTTTTTTGGAGGTTTAACGACCACCGTGAGCAACGCAATGGGCTATAAGCAGTCGCCCGTCCCTAATTTTAGGGTTCACTGGTTCCAGGGAAGGGAGAGAGCCAGTGCCGTAAGACAAACACAACATCCATGCCTAACCGGGATCTCGAACCCGGACCCCTTCGGACGAATGATCATAGGTCAACGCCGTAGCTCCACCTTGAGCCACCGGGGCGGCGGTGTTCAAGCATTGGAGGACCAAGATAAGAGTCGTGGTGCTCCCCTATATTGTATGCAAAACTTGTACGGATCATTTGCAGTAGTGGACAAATTGAAAACGGAGCTTTCTGAAAATTTGGAATGCCAGTGAAAGAGGAGTGGGAACCTAAAAAATACCATGATGACTCTTGACTCTTATTTTTGTCTTGTGAACATCAAAGGGCATCAATCAAAACAATCGAAGTAGTTAGACATTTCCTGACCTTGATTTAGCAAGACGGACTGCATCCCACAACTGCAAATGAGAGTAACCATTCCATCTTTCGTCCACCTACCGGAGCTGTCAAATGATGAGGAATCAAGCATTTCTGATCACATACAAGATACGTAATAGCAGTGGGAAAAGTGACAGTGATTTCATGGGAACTTCATCAAGTGCTCAACCTTTTAATCAACATGAACGGAGTGACCTTCTCAGAGATTTGAACCTCTCGAAGGAATCTTCAGATTTGCTGGCCTCTAGTTTTCAATGAGAAGAATTTAGATTCAATCTGAAACCAAGATTTAGGTTTCACTGTAGCAGAGAAAAGGTTTTTGATGCACTTTTACTCGGAAAGACAATAACCTAGTGTTCTGCAATGATATCAGTGGCCTTCTCAAGAAAATGGAACTATCATGATACATGCCAAATTAATGGGGCTTCCTTTTCGTGTTAGAAATAGTTCCGAGCGGAGAAGTTTAAAATGTGTTATTTTACACAACGCCAGAATATAGCTCAATTCCAATTAGTCACTCAGCCAGCATGATTCAGGAGACGCACGAGATGTGCAGAAAAATTCATGCCACTGCAGATCGTATGGCGCAAGATGAAAGATCTTCAGTCAATTAATGATAAGACCACGGAGGGCCGTTGGCGAAATGCGTTTGTAAGAATAATCTAGGAAACATAAAGATTTGCCAATGGGCGGTTTAAAAACGGAAATAAAACCCACCACACTGACATAAAAGCATTGATGTAATTTCACATATTAATATGTTTGCCCACATTACAAAACATTAAAATTGTGTTCGTTTGTTGCGTATATTATTTTCCCTGCTTTTTCTCCCGGTTCGTTTCTCGGCTGGTGCCCAGATACTGTGTCTTGCGCTATGTATCACAAAAGCTGAGTTCTTACCATTACATTTCACTTTGTCTCTCACGCATTGCACTAGAGTCCAAAGTTGCATGCTACAAGATTCTGTAACACAAAGTGCTTGGAGACCATTTATGTAAGCAAATTATTGGGTTATCGGAAAAGTCATGAAGTATTTTGGCACAGTGCTACTGGCGGCTGGGCGGTTTTTTTTTTGGAAGGTACTAGAGGCATGGGCAGCTCTGTTATCGCTATGGCATTCGACAGGCACCAGTTTTAGCTGCAGTCTAAAAGGAATAGTGAGAAATTTGGTTGATTTGCGGAGATTTGAAATCAAGTTGAAGATCGAAGATAAAACTGTGCATTTTCGCCATATTTTACTGTTTCACTTCAGTAAAGTGAAGTTTAATCGCGTCAAGCTTGTGAAAGGTTACACATTGTAAAATGTACGGTGATAATGATTTACAAGAACGTCAGTTACAGATGTAGTTCGCAAAATTCCGTGCTGGGGATTTTGACCTCAACGATGATCCTCGGTCCGGGATGCGCAACCGAAGTTTATGACTTGATCAAATCAAGGCATTTATCGATTCAACTCCTCACGTTACACGACACAAGAGATTGCAGTTACACATTTCACATCCATAATTAAAACAAGTTTGCGACAACCTGAAGGAGCTGGGATATGTAAGCAAGCTCGATGTGTCCGGTTCCGATGAACTCAAAGAAGCTGAATTGACGGCGCGAATAAAACGATCTGCATTATATGCTCATTAAACGTGAGGAAAATTATCCTTTTTTGAAGCGACTGATAACTGGTGACGAAAAGTGGATTGTGCACAACAATGTGCTGCGCAAACGGTCTTGGTCCCGACTTGCTGCTTCTCGCCTCAAACGACATCCGAAGCAGATTCAATCAGCGGAAGGTTCTGAATAAGTGTGGTGGGATTTTAAAGGTGTCGTGTTTTTCGAGCTACTACTACGGAAACAAACAATCAATTCCAATATGTACTGTCGGCAATTGGTCAGTTTGAACGAATCCATCATGCAGAAACTTTCAGAGCTCGCTCATCGTAAAAGTGTTGTGTTCCATCACAACAACGCGAGACCACACACAAATTTAATCCCCAGCCAAAAATTATTGGAGCTTGGGTGGGATGTGTTGCCACACCCAGAATACTCGCCTGACCTTTGCGCCGTCAGACTGTCACTTGTTTCACTCTCTTCAAAAGTCCTTGCGTAGTATAACGTTCGTTTCAAATAAGGCTATAAATCAGCACTTTTGTACAGTTTTTCGCCACGAAAGAGAGGTCCTTCTTTGAACGAGGCATTCTGCAGCTCACTGAGAGATGGCAAAAAGTGTTATTGAAGAAAACGGGCATTATATCATTGATTGACCTTTCGTTCTTTCTATCAATAAATGATCCTTTTGCAAAACATGGCTAAAATGCATCATGACTTTTCCGACAACCTAATAGAAAAAAGGTATTATGCAAATTACTTAAATGGAGGTGGTGCTTACAAGTACAGTCTTGTTTTTTTAGGTTATTTGTTCTGAACTTCGTGCTAAGTGCTATTGTTACAGTGTGTAAAATCTAAATCCTTCATGCAGCTTTATTTTTTACTAGATGCCACATGGTTTTACCTGGGTCCAGAATAATTTTATTTACCTAACATTTTTGGTGTTATCCGGAGGGGTGCATTCTGGCAATGTGTTGAAGATGGAAATTGTTCTAAAATTTAAAATGAGTGGAGGCTTACATTTCAGTAACTGTGTGGTGGTACAAATTCTTGACGTCAAAATGACCTGTGCCGTCACTCTTCACAAGAGCTTTCGTCACTAAGCTCTTTTCAGTTCAATGGTGTCCACAGCAAGGAGAAAATGAAAGTAAATAAGACCTGCCAACCAGATTCCCCGTTTTGCCTTCGCCACAAATCAGGTTATTGGATCTCAAATACAAAAGTTATAATATCTCAACTGTCGACCCGCATATCCACCAATTTACATGGCGTTCTTTACAAAGGCTTCCTATTTTAGCATTTTCAATGTCAGGCAGTGTACGTTCATTAGAGATTAAGATATTAAAGATTTCAGACATTCAGTGCAACTTTGCTGTCAGAAAGATGTTTCACTAAAGTTTTCAACCTCGTAATAGCATTTAAATTTTCGTCCGAAAACACAACAATTTTGTAAAATTTAAGGAAAAGTTGTTTGTTCGTATCAGTGAAAACAAATTTCAGACGTGATTGCAATGAACAGATATAATACTGTAATGGTCAATTAGATGTTTCGACCTTCACTGAATAAGGCAAGAAGTATTTTCTATAAAAACATATATAAAATTCTAAAATTAGGCATTCGAGGTCAATGTGCTATGTTTCTTTCCTCATAATGATAGAATGGCTATCTGTCTGTCCCCGCTGACCATATCTTCCCCATACATGTTGCGTTTATCCTAGTTGTGGTGGTGTCTACCAGAAGAACAATGCTCCCTCGTCATATCACTAAGGGAATTTTTTGTCTGGTTCCAGGAACATGCAACAGCGATGTCTCCGTTCTGCCTTATCCTGGCGAAATCGCCCGAGAAGAATCCCAAATAAACAACATGTGGAACTATTTGGATCTACAGGTATGACGTGACCTTGCAGTTCTAATTAGTTCCAGAAGTGCAACTTCGGGAGCTCCGTGCTCTGCTGTTGTCCGAATGGGCACCTGTGCCTCGGGTAATCTTCCCGATTCCCATTGTGCCCATTTAACGCAATCTGGAAACCGTCAGTCCAGGGCATGCGTCGTTATTCCCATTATTAGGTCGGTGGTCATATTATTCTGATAGGACTCTGTATATTTCCACACATAGATATCTGCAAAAAAATATTTCCATTTTCGTTCGTCAAACAATGTCTCATATTTAATACAGAAAACAAAATTTTTAAGTGGAGTAATATTTTTCAGATCAAGAAATTAATGGCACAAACACCGAGAAATTTCTCCTTATGTCTTTTTAGCACACAAATTCTTATTTCGGATAATGCTATGTCAGAAAAGTTTAAAATATGCTTCGATTTTAATTTCTTGAATGGAATTATTTTCAAAACCATGTTTGCATAGAAACATTTAAAAATATCGCAGTTTATTTTAATGAGAGGATTCCAAGAATTTACTGAAAAATATAATTACTTTTCACAAAATTGGTTCTATAATATAAAAAATAGTTATTTAAAATAAAAAACTTTGCAAATATAAAACATAAAAGAGTCACATAGAGTAAAACTGAAGAAAAGTAGGATCCTTTGGTTTTCTTTCTAAGTTATCTTTTATATTTCCTGTTCTATTGTGTCACACCACTTTTCGTTTACTTTCATGTACAAATTGTATTTCCCTTTCTATAAATTTTTCTAATAGTTTTTTTTACCTGAAATACCCTTTTTTACTGGTACCTCTTCTACTTTATGTAGTGTACTTTTAAAAAGATGATTTCTAAAGAAATTGTATATACATCATGTGGAGAGCGGTAAATCTTGCGAAGGCTGCCACCTCCTCAATTGGTTGTCTGCTCTGTATGGAAGTATGTGAAAATGCTTATTATTATAGGATCCTCTATGATAATCTTATATTTCAAGATTTAAAAAAATTACTCAACACAAAATTTTATCCTTTACTAAAAGTGCTTCGCAAGAAATGTGTGAATAAATGCTAAAATAAGGTAAAAGATTAATAGTCTCCAAAACAGTTATTTAACAGTCCCTCATGTGCCGAACTTTTGCAAGTGTCGGACACATGAGGTATAAATTAAAGAAACAGAATGACTAACAGCGTCTGGTAAATTCACATGGAGGAATTAAATTTCTCGTTCAAGTATTCACATAGGCTGACCCCGAGATTGGCTTTACATAGTTCCAGAGTTTTTCAATGTAAGGATTATGGTTGAGGTATTACTGGGCATGCTAGTAATTTGTGTTTATACTGAAATTTGATCTTCTCAATTATTAGGAGTCGGACGTTAAAACATAAAAGCTGCTTCCCATAATGTATTTAAGCAGAAGTACACTTCCATCGTGAACTCACTTACATCGTTTTACCGTAAGCTTTTGATAGATTCACGAAGCAATCTCACTCCTGCTCTTTCAGTTCTATTTTGATAATCCCAAAAAAATAAATCGATAAAAAAGTTATTGCTTCCGGCAACGGTCAATTACTTTAATATTTCTGATTAGTAACCAAATATATGCTCTGTATCCTGCGATTAAGAGACAATTTCGAACATAATTTAAGAACGACTTTTTATTGACGTCTTTGCATGTAATATGTTACGCTGATTGGCCAAATATTATGACCATCTGGTGAGTACGTTGTTGGACCACCTTTTGCTTTTTTAAGACTACTTGAATTCTTCTTGGTATGGGCCTTCTTCAAATATGGGTATGTTAAGCTTGGGGTACATTAGCCCAAATGACATGAAATGTACCCTCCAGCTCTTGAAGGTTTGGGTGGCGGATCCTGTTCTCTGATGCCCTTTTCGACTTCAAACCAAAAATTATCCATTGGATAAAGTTTCAGCGATTCAGGAGACCAATGTAACCGGGAAAAGGGTCCCTGATTCTTTCTGAAACCATTTGTGTACAATATAGTCAATAATGATATGGAGAATTATCCGATAGCCTCTGATGACTGGTAATATAAGGAAATGACACTAATTTGGTTTTGATAAATTGTCATCTTTACTGTGTTACATTCTTGCTATAACTGATAAGATTGACGCAATGACCAGTGGTTTCATAGGTAGCAAACCCAAGCTTTAAATTTACACTTCAAGAGTCTCACAGAGCGATGTATTTATTATCAAATTTCTGGTTAACTGCTGGAGTCTGTAAAATCAGACATTTCATTTACAACAACTTAATAGTGATGAAATTATAGTGATTCAGATAAAGGCAGTGCTGGTGAAAAGTAACAGGTTTCCTATTAAAGTCCTGTAATTAGTTTACGTCGTGTTTGAAAGTGACGTTTCGCTATGTCATTCAAGACGAGTCCGAAGTTATTCTCCGAAAAATATTAAACATAATTAAGACGGCAGTACGCATATGGAAAATCGATTTTTTGTACATAAAATCATTAATTTTATTTAATATTTCTGATTGTCTAATAATCGATAATAAATACTTTTTATGAGAAATATCTGTTTATTGAACACGGTAAAAGTAATCAATGGATAACGGTTCTACGATTTACCACTACGGTAATATCCAAGGGGATAAACCATCAA
>CM077033.1:83548589-83848372 GCA_039090855.1 Macrothele yani | reverse complement strand
CCAATGGTACGATTGGTCCAAATGCCGATTCGTCCAATGGACAATTGGTCAAATTCCGTCCCCTATCTCTCCGAAGTGCTACTCGTTCTATAAAAATGTCATCTGTTCTGATTCTAGTTCCGATGTTATACGAAAGTACCGGTAGACCAAAGAATGTAAAATATTGTTACATTGCATGCGTAATATTGTTGGTTACAGATTTTTTTCTTTTTCTTTTAGGAATCGCGTTTTTTTGTTATACTGTGCCTTGTTGCCGTATGAAGTTACTGATGTATGAGCCGTTCAATCAACTTCAATGTTTCTCTTTTGCATTAAATAATATGTAAAAAACTAGTTTTCCGTAACTGTTTGTAGAATGTATTGTAGTTCCGCCAACAAGTGGCCAATGGAAACAACTGGCTCGGGGTTTGGACAGAGGCCTTTTTAACAGATTTTATTCTACCGATGCCATATTCATCACGTTTACATATCATATCAAGTTAATATTATTGAGCGTTTACTTACGCAGGAAATATTAAATTCATTGGCCCTAGGTCTTTTTAACAGTTTTTGTTCTACTGATGTCATATTCATAATGTTTGCATATCTAGTAATCAAGTTAATAATATTGTGCTTTTTCTAGAAGTACGAAATATTAATTCATAAGGCCTAGGCCTAAGGCCTTTTTAACAGTTTTTATTCTACCGATGCCATATTCTGGCAACGTTTACATATCAAAATAAAGTTAATAATATTGATCTTTTACTTAAGCCTGAAATATTAATTCATAGGCCCTAGGTGTAGACCTTTTTAACAGTTTTTGTTCTACGCGATGTCATATTCATAATGTTTGCATATCAGATCAAGTTAATTATATTGCGCTTTTACTTAAGCAAGGAAATATTAATTCATAGGCTCCTAGGCCTAGGCCTTTTTAACAGTTTTTTGTTCTACCGATGTCATATTCGTAATGTTTGCATATCGAAATCAAGTTAATAATATTACCTCTTTTACTTAAGTACGAAATATTAATTCACAGGCCCTAGGCCTAGGCCTTTTCGACAGTTCTTATTTTACCGATGTCATATTCATACCGTTTAGCTATCCATCAAACTTACCAATGCCGTGTTAGTATTTTTAAAAATCACATAATATGTAAAGGTTTGAATATGACATTAGTAGATTAAAAGTATAAAAAGGGCCTCGGCCTTCCAAGTCATGAATTAATATTTAGTGCCTAAATAAAAAAGCAATGCTATTAACTTGATTTGATGTGTAGACGTTATGAATATGGCATTGATAAGAGTAAAAACTAAAAAAAGGCTATGCCTTATGGATTAATACAATATTTCGTGCTTAAGTAAAAGCGCAATATTATTCAACTTGATTTGATTGAAGTAAACGTTATGAATGTGACATCGGTACAATAAAAAACGGTTAAAAAGGCCTAGACCTTGGCTTTATGAATAAATATTTCGTGTTTTAAAGTAAAAGCGCAAATATTACTGTATTAACTTAATTTGATATGTAAACGTTGTGAAGAATATGACACCGGTTAAGAATAAAAACTGTTAAAAGAGCCTTGGCCTAGGTCCTGTGAAATAATATTTAGTGCCTAAGTAAATATTATTAACTTGATTTGCGATATGTAAACGTTATGTGAATATGACATATATATATATATATATATATAAGTAATTAGTTGCCTCAGAGTGGAAGAGGGGGCCACGATCCTGGCCGTGAACTAGAACTATTTGTGAATATGTACACACACACACACACACATACATATATGCACTACTGGACAATTGCTAAGGACGGATCATAAACGGCTATATAGCGTATAAAAAAGTAAGTGTAGTTGGATGCCAAGTGAAATAAAATAATGTCATAATGCCAGGACATTACAAGAAAGACAATTTATTGTGCTCTGAAGAATTCATAAGGCTTTGGAACGTGTTCAAGGGACAAACAGGCCATTTTGTGCAGAATACATAAACGTGAAAAAAAAATGCAATTACCGTTCGCAGGCGTTCCGGCGTAAGATGTCAATACGGGATATGGCCACCATGGAGGGACGATGCAAGATTCCACACGTCGTGTCATGCTTTGCACAACATTATCAAGCAGCTGTTGGGGTAATTTATCCCATTCCTCTGTCAGTGCACGGATGAGGGTGTCCCTTGTTTATTGGAGGGCATTGGAGACCAGCAAGACTCCTCCCCAAAAGCACCCTACACATTTTCAATGGGATTCAGATCTGGAGAACGTGCTGGCCATACGAGGCGTTGAATATGCTGGCTCTCAAGACACTCCTGGACAGCGACTGTTCGATGACATGTTGCGTTGTCGTCCATGAAAATGAATCTATCACCGACAGCACCACGAAACATGCGAACATGAGGTAGCAGAACATCATTAATGTATCGTTGGCCAGTCATAGTCCCAGTTGGAAGCACATAGAGGGACGTACGGCCATTGATCATGATGCCAGCCCATACCATGACACAACATGTCGGATATCGGTCCCTTTCCTGTAGGTTTGCTGGACAATATGCAGTACCACTATCACGCCAGATCAGTTGTCGTCGACAATCAGACGATAGACTGTATCTAGTCTTATCTGAGAAAGAGAACAGCAGACCAGTCGTTATCAGTCCAATTGCGATGTTGATGGCACCATTGAAAACGGGCGGTACTGTGACGTCTGGACAATGGGATGCACACAACAGGACGGCGGGCGTATAGTCCTCCTTCATGCAAACGTCTGGCGACAGTTTTTCGGGAGATCCGCTTGCCAGTAGCAGCCATAAACCGATTTGCTACCTCACTAGCTGTGCTGCGCCGGTGTCGTTTTGTAGATAGCACTAGGTAACGATCTTCTGCAGGTGTCGTACTGCGAACACGACCTCCCCCGTGACGTTTGCTACACTCTCCATTTGTTTGAAATTATTTACAAAGCCTTGAAACAACACTGTGGCTGACGTCGAACTCCCTGGCATCATCTGTTATTTTTCGCCCTTCTTCAATTTTGCCAATAATACGGCCACGCGTAAAATTATCTAGGTGATGTCGGGAAGACATACTGAAAATTGCAAGTTCGTCAACTATTTCTTTCCCTTTCAACTTTGCGTTTAAACAACAACGGTCAATACGCGTCAAATCCTTTACATCTTTTACCAGCGCTATGACGTCACGAACAAGTTCGGCAATCCAAAATTTGCATACGTACAACACGTCTTACTGTATCCCGCACTTATGCTAATTTCCACATTTTCCTGCCTTCCATTTTATGGTTGCTATCGTTGCTATTGTCATCCGTCCTTAGCAATTGTCTGGCAGTGTATATCTCCTCCGTGCCTTTCCACCGAGCTTTCCAATTTCATCCATCCATCTCCAGTGCGGTCTTCTGAATCATTTTCTGTGTTCTGTACCTTGGAATGCAGTCTAATATTTCAGTTGCCCTTGGGTAGACAATTCTTCAAATAGTATGTCCATCCCATTGCCATTTCAGGAATTTTGCTTTTGAGCATAATGTTTTCCACTCTCTCTATATATACACTCAATGGACAAAACATCAGAAATACGTACCTAATAACGTGTTGGACCTTAAAACGAAGTAAATGTCTCCGTCATATTTGTCCACACCGGGGCTCGAAACGGGTGCTTTCATTCCGGAATAAGTCGCTCTACCAATTGAGCTACACGGACGTTCGTTATCGCTGCTATCTGCCTTTATGCCGTGTGCGTCCTGCTGGGCAGGCACGTCACAGCCTCCCTCTACTGTGAATAATAGATTGTACACGCCGAGGCATCGACTCCACCGGATGCCTGTGTATTTCCAGAGGTAATGCTAGCCATGCCTATTGCAGCATTGTGCAACTCTGCCCGAGACGATTCATGATCAGTGGATCTGATGTTCCTCTCCATTGCATCCTAGAGACCCTTCATCCTGGCACCTTGGGGCCACTGGATGGTTCCGAACTCCAGATGAGTGTTCCTCGAGACATGCGTGGGTCATTGCGGTCCAGTGGGGCGGCTCATTGTTCTTCTGAAACAGACCATCGGCCGCAGGATGCGCGAAGGCCAGGGAAGCGTGTAAGTGGTCAGACAGCAAATGTTGGCAGCGCGCAGAGGTTAAGGACCTCTCCAAATATACTAAGGGATCTAATATGTGTCCCATAAGAATGCTCCCCAGAACAACGCAGAGCCACCACCTCCTTGAACCGAGCCGAACTGTCACGTCGGGGCCATGGCCTCCCGTTTTCTATGCCACATCCGCACCTCCCGTCAGCTTGATACAGCAAAAAAAGAGATTCATCTGATCACACGACGTGGCGCGACTCTAAAGTGTTCCTGTTTTGAAGTTCTTGGCACTTGGCGGGTTTAATTTCCAATGATGAGCAGTCAACACAGTGGCACTCGAATAGAGTGTCGGCTCTCGTAGCCAAGAGTATGCGGCGTGCTCCGTACCGCTCGCTGAGTGACATTTCTTGGTCCTCCCTCATTTAAGCTGCATGTGATTTGCACCGCCGTCGGCAAGCGTTCGGTCTGTACGAGCCTGAATAATCTACGTCGACCCCGTTAATCAATGGCGTATGGTCGGGTACCGCTTGCTCTCCAGGCGCTGGTACGTTTGTCGATGATTAACTCGCGGTACACCCTTGATGCGGTTGGCCTCGGGAACCCTAGCGTTCTTATCATTTTGGGCGATAGAATGACTCATCTGTCTTGCGCCGACAAGGCGTCAACGGTCAAAATCACTCAGATCACCACTTTTACCATGTTTGTCGATTGTGATGCACTATGGGAAGCCCTGCTGCGTGCCTATTTATCACATGCGTTCGGTTTTGGTTTGTTCCACTCTGCGTGGAGGATGCCCACGTCAGCTGCCCATGACCGTTACTTCTATCCTTTTTGTCTACGGTGTTTATATCGCCCATCCGACTTATAGCTTATATGCATGATATATATTTATTAGTAGAACTCGAGAAATCGTTTTATTTTTTCTCTTGGTAGCACAAACCATGAAGGAGATTATTCAGGCACTTCGGAATTTCTATGGTGCACAGCTTTTCTGCTAGATGGTGTAACTTACCGCTTGGAAAACAACTAAATATACACCACGCAAAAGTTTTACGACTTTTCATGTAAATCACTGTACACGGACTGCATTTCGTTTAGGGACTTTGTCAAAGCTTACGAGTTTTCCTGATTACATAAAGCATAATTAGGAAAACTTGAACAAAAGGAGATAAAATTCCGTGGGTACGAGTTTGTCGAGTACCAATCTGTTTTAATCCCTTTTATTTATGCCGCCCCGGTGGTGCGGGCTTATGACCAATCGTCTAGGTGGTTCCGGATTCGAATCCCAGTGAGTCATCGGTGGTGTGTTTGTGTTACGCAGAAGCGAAGGCAAGGCGGATCTTGCTCCCTCAATAGTTTTACTGGAGGGAAAGTGCCCACCCAGTATTTTCCATTCTGTTCAAGTAAATAATCAATTGGGTCTCATAAGACTCCACCTTATGAGGCCAAAGCTCTTTATTTCCCAAAAAATATTAAGTAGCAAAATAAGTAAAAACGTTTTTTTACATATTCAGTATTGTTCATTTGCTGGGAAACTTGATTGCAATCCCCGTATTGTGTTTGATGTGTTCTCCCGATATGTGGTAAATGTTTAAATTAAAACAATTATAATAAATAAAATAAAATAAAATACAGAAACGTATAACCTCTAGCACCTTTATTTATCTTTTTTTTTTTGTGTGCTTCTCGTTCTTCTTTGTTCGAGTAACCTCGCTAATTTCTCGCATTTGTTTTTAAAAATGTTTAGAAATAAAGTATCTCTGGATATTTCTATAAAACCACAGACTGAATGTTATTTTTAAACAAAATTATAATTCTCTTTCCTTGTGCATTTGCTGATGAACAATTTCAATTGCGTTTTAATCGTTGACGTAGTTTATCTTTTGGCCTTTTATTTTATTGTTCTCCTGAGAATTGAAGAAGCGTGCTCCCTCCCTGTCCAATAATTTGATGAAGTCGACGCCCCTGGTTTTACGGAACTGGCTCTCTCCCTTCCATGGAACCAGTGGCCTTAAATTAGGGACTGACGATTGCTTATAACCCACTGAGTTGCTCACGATGTTCGTTAAACTCTCAACAACAACAACTACAACATCCTTTGTATCAGAAAGTGTAAGAGTTTACCAGTATAAAATTTTTTACGTATAGGAATTTTCCGTCGAACGTCCAAAAACACATCGTGAGAACTTTCAGTACCAACGTCGTGCCCCTCTCCCCCAATAAATTTAATACTGATATTTTTCATTTTTGCACTGATATGATTTTTAGTTTCATTCTTATTGTTTTTAGCACAAGCAGTTAAATATTCCTTTCTAGAGATTTGGTTATTTTGAAGTAAAGCAAAAAGGAAACAGACATGTATAAGTTTTTTACAAAAAAGTAAAGAAAAGCGTTGACTTTACGTGAAAGAATTCCGAGTAGTGAACTACTCGGCATTCTTCGCGCGGTAATAAGAAAAAGACGAACTGTTATTTCCACATCCATTCATATGGATGAACGGAAGAGTTCCCCACAGGAAATTTCCCCCACATTCGGAAAAATCCCCCACTAATTTCAGTCAGGGACCGTGCACAAATTGCATTTGACACAAAATATCAAACGTGGATGAGATTTTCCGGGGTCACCATTTCCATTTTCACGCGGTTTAAAACAGATGCAGCCGTACAACGAGAACAAATATGTAGGAAAATTTCCAGGGTCGGCATTTCATTATTTTTTAATGCAACCTACATATGTTTTCCACTTTTTCAGTAGTTTATATTAGCAAGATGAGGTGGGGAAAATTTTCGGGTTAGTATTTCGACTGTTACCGCGGTTTTTAGTGAAAAACGATGTTTAAAATCAGTAGGCTGACGTGGTGGGGAAAAATTCCGGTTTTGGGAATTCAGTATTCACTGCAATCTACAGATGTTTTGTAAGTAGTAGAAAAAAATGGTGGATATTTCTGGGGATAGCATTTCGACTTTTACTGCACTTTATAGTAGAAAAAACTGTATTACAAGTATCATGATTAGGTGGTAGAAATTTCCGGGGTCGGCAATTTTTCCTTGAAGTCTGCAATGTCGTTGGCACTGAAAGCTATGCGTAACAGCTGAATAAATTAAACTCAGGTTTTCCTCGGAATCGATGGCGCTCACACTTATTTCTTCTCGAAAGTTTTCGGTTGCAATTATCTTGTTGTTTGAGGCGTTGCCATGTTTCGGGATTTTGATAGAACCACCTGAAATTTCAGGATTCGTTAGAATATATGCATTGCATCCGTCGGTTCGCTTGCGTTCACTTACGAAACATGGTAAACGGTAAAAATACCCCGGAGTAAATACCCCCGAAAAGTGAAAAGCTGAAAAAATGCCACCGGAAAAATATCTCCGGAAGAAATACCCTCAGAACAAACGATTCACTGTAAACTGCCCCACAGGAACACATATGTGTGGCAGTGTTCCGATGTGGCAATTTACCGGCAACCCTGCCCCACATCTTCAGCAACTTGGCTACAAAAGTTCGGGGGGGGGGGGGAGTCTATGAAAGATAGCCGTTTCTTGGGCCTATATTGAGAACTGAATTGGGAACTCCAAACGGATTTCGCGAAAACGTTCCATGTAAGCCATAGCTTGAGTACTGTACTTTAACTTTGAAGAAATAAATTCCTGAGGATCCGAGATACACTTGGTTGGTGGGGGGGAGGGAGGTATTATATTCTGGGCCGCAGGAGTCTGCCAGTATATCCAGGAAGTTCCCCTTGAAGTGTCCGCGAGGTCCATGAGCTTGGGGGGGTCCCCCTAAAATGTTAAAATGGACGTAGAGCTGTAAACATTAGTATCATGCTTTATACATGTATAATGATTCTGTACAAGACCATGAATTTTCAGGAGGGTGGGATGAATCCCACCCAGTTTCTAAGAGCAATTCAGCGGTAACCTCGAGGGTACACTGATCGACTAGAGGACCAGAATATAAAAATACGGAAGTTGGGGGTAGAGCCCTCCAAACCAAGTGTACCTCGGATCCTCGGCAATTTATTTCTTCAAATTAAAGTACAATTCTCGCTTGGCTTACATGGAACATTTTTCGCGAAATTCGTTTGGAGTTCCCAATTCAGTTCTCAATATAGGCCCAGAAACGGCTATCTTTAAAGACCCCCCCCCCCCTCTTGAACTTTTGTAGCTATGTTGCTGAAGATGTGGGGCAGGGTTGCCGGTAAATTGCCACATCGGAACACTGCCACACATTAGTAGTGTTCCAGTGTGGCAGTTTACAGTGAACTGTTTGTTCTGGGGGTATTTCTTCCAGGGCATTTTATACGCTTTTCAGTTTCCGGGGGTATTTTCCCGGGGGTAGTTTTACCTACATCCACGAAACATATGGTATTCATAAGATCTGTATTTGATATTGATATAGCTATGTAAAGCTACTTTAATTCCTCCGCGTATGCTGACGAATTTTTCCTTTGCTAAGGATAATGGAGTAACTCTGAACTAAATGATTGACCAAAAAGTCAAGATTCGGGAAAACTATGGAGAAAACCAAACACAGAATTTTCACCATTGGAACTAAAGTTACCAGCAAAACTTTCGACTGTGATTAAGAAAACATGTGGTGTAACTTTTTCTGCAATCCAATATATCCGTCAGAATCCTGTTGAGGAGGGGGCAACTGGTAATATCAGTCTACAGATGGGGAACAAACAACAAAAGAACAACAAAAGAAACTTTTCTTTCTCCTGGGAAACTATACTCGGGGCAAAGCTAACCTGATTACACTATCTGTATTTCTCCGTACATCCTTCCTTAGGACCCTAAGGCTGATGGGAGGAAAGACAAAAGGAATCTTCTCACTCATGCTTCCATCACGATGTACCCCTCAACCTCCTTGCCCTCAACTACCAACGAACAGATAAACGATTTCTTTCTTTTCAAAAACGCATCTGGGTTAATAAGATACACCTTCGTTAAACATATTCCTTACCATTCCATTTCATCAGTTATGCGTAAACTTTCGGTGTTCCCAATATATTTTTTTAGTTACATATTAAACGTGTATGCAGTACGCAATTTTTTTAGAGATACATTGGACTGCGCTACGTTTCCAGATGTACTGAGAAAATAGCATGTTATCACTGTGGAAAAATGGTATTTTATTTATTATTTAGCTAAAAATAGTTTTTGAATGAATGAAATGCGAAATCCACTGTCACTGTGCAAATGTTTTTCAAGGATATCCAAATGCATTATTTGGTTTTTAGCCCATTACAGCGATACAGAAACTCCTGGATTCAGGATTATTTCTTAATGCCTACTTTCAGGGCCGCTTGGAGGATTGGTGCATCGCCAAAGACGCGCCCTTGCGAGGCTCTGCAGTTAAAAAAGGTGAAACAAAACCTTTTTGGGTAGAATTAATTATTTATTACTATTATGTTTTGGTGCGCTAGGACCTTAAAGATAGTTTTTTAATTTTTTTAGTTTCCACCCCCCGCACTTTTAAATAGTTATCGCCCTTTGTCATACAAATACTGAAATTTGCAGATTTTGAAATTTATTACTATAACCACTTTAATCGTTTCCTCATTCATTATATAGCAAATTAAACGTGTGGTTTCCTTCTGATATATTCTACAATTTGTGTGTAAACCAGGTACTTGAATTTAGGAAAACAGATAGAGCAATATCAGAATTGTTTGGAAGCTATTGCAGTATTATATATGGAGGCCATTTTTTCAGAGACTCTGGGGGGTACACATCTCCCTGGTACGAATTTGCCATTTTTCGTAGAGATCTTATATGTTGTTTTTGATTTGCATGTGGCGTGCTTTACTTTGGGATCCATCCGCCCCCACCCACCAGTTGAGACAATTCAAATTCTTTTTCAAAACGTACGTTAGGTCACACTACATAAAGATTTAAAATTTTGGCGGGTGGACAAATCCGGTGGGTGTACATCACGTCCCGAACGTGCGTTGGGCCACACGGCATACGAAATTACAATTTCGGGGGTGCACACCATCTCCCAGAATCAAAGCAGCTAATGATGTTTAAATTTCGAAATTTTGGAAGCACATAGCGGCCAGGTTTTACGATTTACCCGTACAATTTACGGAACATTTTTATTTAACTTAAATCCATTCAAAGTAAACCGCCGATGTTAGTTACGAATAACTTTGCAGTTACATGTGTCTATGTGGGAAAATTTGCAGCAGTTTTCCCACGTTTTAGGTTTATTGTTTTGCGTTGTTTTACACTGTAAAAAATAAGTGCTGTGAATTCACGGAACATTTCTGAAAATAACGTGCAGCAAAATTTCCGGTAGGTATCCGTTTTTTTTTTTTTTTTTAGAAATATCCGTTTAAAAAAGTACCTATTTGTTTTAACTTCCGTATTTGCACATATTTTCCGTTTATTTCAGAAAATTCCATTTCAGGTATTTTCGTATTTAAACTAAAATTCTGCAAAAATGACAACTGTACTTTTCAGCTCTTACCCCACGTAATCTTTAAGCTGAGTCAGGATCGAACCTCAACAGGTAACTCACGCCTTTGACCAATGAGCTACAAAAGGTCGGCGATCAGCTTCACGTACATTTAAAAAATAATTCAGCGCGGATGAAATTTTGCTTTTCTCATTAATGCGAGTGATTTAGTCTTTTTATTTTTCCTTGGAGCTTATTAGTTTTCTCAATAGGTTTGTATTATTATTATTATCATTATTTTCTGTAGGAGGACTTTTCTCAAATTAAGCATTTTTCATCTGGATTTTTCGAAGCAACAAAATGCAGCAACTTGATATTTTAAACTGACAATGACTTTTAGTTATCTTTAAAAAAGGTGAAATGGACTTTTTTTTATTATTATTTCAAACACACACACAAAGAAAAACTAAACATAAAATTTACTCTTTATAGCTATAATAGCTTTTGTCTTAAGACGTCTGATACACAGACATCGTGAAATAATCTGTACAATAAGTACCCGGTTTCTTAAAGTAACACAATATATGATAAGTAGCTGGTGCACCAAATAGGGGAAAAAAGAATGCATAGCCTGTGCCACAATAAAGAAAATCCATGCGATATGCTGTCCACAATATCCGACCTGGCTACGGAACTTCAAAATTCGACGGACAATTGAAATTTAAAAGTTAATCAAACCTCCAGTATTCTCACGAGTCGATTCCATTACCGATTATTTCTCGTCATATGGCTATGGAAAAAGTGAGAACCGAGTTTTGCCGTTAATATACAAAAGGAATTGTAGAAAGGTTTCTGGAAATTCAGAATTTACCGTTAACACATCTCTAAAACGGTAATTTACTGTCAATATAAGAAAGAAACAAACAGCGGAATTGTTTCTGAAAATTTTGAATTTTCCCGTAGTAAGAAAATTCCGTAAAATTCAGGTTTCTTTCCGTTATTTTACGGAAAGAGTTGTATCAGAAATCTGTTTCGTTAATTCACGAAAAGGATGAAGGGAAGTAGCCTGTGAATTTCAGAATTTTTTTTTTTGCAGTGCACACAAGCCCTAGTTTCAGACACCAGAACTTGCGCCGCGCGTAAACTCATGTAAACTGAAATGCACCAACCAACTGGTCTTGTTTAACCTGGCTTCGGCTTGGTTCTGTCCATCTCTCTCTCTCTATGTTTCTCCCCTTCTCCTTTTCAGATAATGCATTGTTCGTCCCCGGGGTCGCAACCTCTCAGGGTGTCTTCCCAATTGCGGACGTCCCAGTTGCGGACAGGTAGAAAAACAGTGCTAATTGTGGATAGATCCCCGTACTGTTCACTACTGGGAAAAGGGGTAAGGACTTAATGAGAGATTAGGGAAACAGGTAAACATACCCCATTCCTAATCCCTCACGAGAAGGGTAAAATTTTATTTGAAGTCTTTCAAATAATGGAAAACTGGTATACTGAATAATGGGCGATTTATTTCATTCTATTTGAACATTTTCTTATCAACCAATAGAAAAAGAATGTTTTGTTTTGTTTTTTTCTACTGTGCGTCATCAGCAGAAAACCGTAGAGTGTATAAACAAGAATATATATACAGTATACAGCCGGGCCTAGTCCATCTATAAGAATGGACTTTTTTTAAACCCTATTTCTGAAAAAGTTATTAGTTTTTTATTGATCTGTTTTATTTTATTTCACCCTCTTTAATTCAAAACAAAAACTAAAATAGATTACACAAATATTATCACAAAAAACATAACTATACTGTATTTCCAGTTTCATAAAATTACGAAAATGAAGGTAGCTGTTGATGATTTTTTTCTTCATTATTCCAACTTCTGAATGAACGATAGATTCTTCAAACAACATCGGATATTCGCGGTTGTGTAAAACTCTGCCATAGTTTTGCTGTTCCGCTTATCCAATTTCATTGTTGCTTTTTTTGTTTTCTTGCCCTCGAAATTTAGTCACATTCAGTCGTACAGGTAGTCTCTGTGCCTCACTTCATCTTTCAAGCACGTTATTAACTTCGCGACTTTAGGATGATGATTTTTGATAGCTGCATTTAACCGATGGTTCCAGCCTTCGACGTCATTATTTGTTCTGACTCGTTTGTTGCTCCAATTCCACATTTCTACATTGATTACAGGATTTTCTACTCAGTTATTTACGAATTAATCAAAAAATTTCTCAAGGTTTTCATTAATGGGACGGGATTGTTGAATGCATATCTAGCCATCGTCTACATTTTCCACAGGAAGATAATCCAGTGAACCACACATTCGGAGGTGTTGCCTTATCTCCTAGTTATTGTTATATTCATTCACCAATCCCAGTTCTTGAATTTTTCGCCGAAGGCTCTAGTTGAAATGGATATTACATTCACGTATTTGTATAGAGGAATAATTTCGTGAGAGGTATGATTTCAGCTGTTTCAAAATCTATCACAATTACTTCCAGATTCCAGTTCTCCAATCTATGTTTAATCAGTGTGAAAAATCTCTCATAAGTAACTTTTCCCTTGCTTGGCAACAAAGAGCTTCCGATATCTGTATGAACTGTGTAGATTTCAGCAAACTGTACACTGCAGCTCTAAAAGTTCCGTCCATGAAAAACATTTTGCTGTTTTCCATAACTTCCCTTCATTTTCTGATTGCAAATGTTAAGACTCCTTCTTTTACCCCGCCATCAAATAAGAGAAAATTAACCTAGTCTTACGTAAAGTAGAATATCTTCGCCCGACCGGTGTCTTGCGCATTTCTTGGCACTGGGAAGGACTGTCCTCGATTTTTGTATCTTGATCGAAGCAAGCTGCTTTTTAGTGACAAAAATTGTGGAATTTCGGTTACAATACCATATCATCGGTGAAGCAATGGTCCAAATTTCCGTGCGATAAATGGTTGATAGAGCTTGATCCACTTCTGCATTTCGTTTCTTCGCGATGGATACGTGCTTTTTCACGCCTGTTAATACATTATCAGGTTTACATACATGACTGGAGGACCGTGGTATACACTGCTAGCCACCCAAAATGCAATACCAAGAAGGAAACATCCGATTGGCATGGAATTCGCAGCATGCGTCGCCCGCGAGAGGACATGCAAACAATTAGCATTGCAGGACATATGCAAATCATGTGCGCCCGGCACGCCACCGAGAAGCACTATTAGAAGGGTGCACAGAAGGCCAGGTGTAAGTAGTGGAAGTGTGTTGTGCAGCCGGAACTGTGCGTGGGAAGCTCCCTGATGCCTCGTCGCAGACTCCGGCAGTCATAACAGCACGTTTTGGGTTCGACAGAGGACGAATAGTGGCTTATCGCGACAGCGGTTTATCATACCGAGACATCGGCGCCCGTGTGGGACGACATCCAGCCACAGTCAGGCGAGTATGGATTCGGTGGGTGCAGGAAGGACGGACGGACAGACATGAGCGATTGCCGCAGCCGCGGCATACCACCAAACGACAGGACGGCCATGTTTTACGGCGGGCATAGATGGCTCGCACGGCCACATCACGAACTTTAGCGCAGGAATTAGGGTGGGTTGCGCAACAACCTGTGTCAGCATGTACCGTTTGACGTCGTCTGCAGGAGCGGTGACTTGTTGCACGGCCCCCATTGCTCCGATTGCCATTGACGTCACACCACCGGCGAGTGCGGCGGCAGTGGGCCGCTGAACGCCGCACCTGCACTACGGAATGGCACGACATTGTTTTCTCCGACGAATCCCGCTTCTGCCTGCAACACCACGATGGTCGGATCCGCATGTGGTGGCACCGCGGCGAGAGACTGTATGACGCCTGCATTATGCATCACCATACCGGTCCGTCGCCTGGCGTTATGGTTTAGGGCGCAATTGGATATGACACCTGCACCCCTCTGGTACGCATCGCCGGTAGACTCAACAGCCATCACTACATCTCCGACGTTTTGGAGCCAGTAGTCCTCTCTTACCCACAGGACCTGCCAGTGGCCACGTTTCAACAGGACTATGCGTGCCCGCACGTGGTACGCATCGTGCAACAATTCTGCACGGCCCACCAGGTGTCACTGCTGCCGTGGCCCGCCTCTTCTCCCAATATGTCGCCCATCGAACACGTCTAGTCGCTGATCGGTGACCGAGTGGCCCAGCAAGCACCATCCGCGGCTACGCCTGATGAACTTTGGCAAAGTGTGGAAGCAGCATGGACCGACATACCCCAAGCCCACTTCCAAAGTCTCTTTCGTTCGATGCTGCGGCGTAAAGCGGCCGTTATTCCCAGCCATGGAGGCCACACGATCTATGGATGTTAGCGTGTTCCGCAAGTTGCACTGGTCCTGTAAGCTCAATCGTTTCATCCTTGTATCTGTTGTTATGTGCCTACTAAATCTGGATTTGCTATCTCGTGTCCTTCTTGGTGTTGTATTTTGGGTGGCCAGCAGTGTATTATTTCCTTTCGTTGTCACACGACGTTTGCATTTCGCCGTCTTCTCATTTACACATGCCCAAGTTTTAACATTTTGCTGACTTGTGCGATGAATCCTATCTACACCTGTGCCCATTACATGCAGCTAATATCTTCCCTTTTTCCGTCTCAAATATTTCAAACTCATCCATTGGACGAAACGAACAGCTTTTATTACAATATAAATAACATATAACAATCGGAAAAAATTTGTTCCTTCACTTCTTTAATCCGAACTGCAAATGAAAATCTTGACAAAATAGTTACTTTCATCTCCTTTGCAACCCTTCTATGGAGGGATTAGGAGGGGGTTTCCTAGTCCCTCACTAAAACGCCTCTTTTCCCAGTTGCGGACAGAACTGGATCTGTCCACTATTGGCACTGTTTTCCCCCTGTCCGCAATCGGCATGTCCGCAGTTGGAACCAAACCTTTCTCAGTAGGCTAGCGTGGGGGAGTTTTGAATTGGGGCACGTGTCTTTATTACTACCAGTTCGAAATGCTATCTCAGAACGTAGTTATCGTAGAAAATAAAATCAAACGGATTTTAAATCTGTGGAATTTTTAAGCCCAGATCGATACCTAATATGACGAAATTAAGCAAAAGCTGATAGTTTTGTGAAATTAAGAATGCGTTTGAGCATGGTTTCGTAACTTCTTCTCTTGTAATAACTTTGATCTAAAGAAAGAATGCTACTATAACAGGAAGTTAAAAAAAAAAAGTAAGTCTAATGCTCATTCGTGCCAGTGCTCCTCCAGCAATGATTTATTTTGTTGGTCCGTTAGTCAGTACGTCTTCTACGCTTTCCAACCGTGCTTTGATCGTCGCTCGTTAGGTGCATAAAAATGTCTTGGCTTGATTCAAATAATATGTTGGGATACTATTTTTTCCTCTGCAAATTGCATCTCTTTAAGATGCTACTGTTTTACTATAGCAGTTTTACTTGCATTTCTTTTTCAAGTGTCAATAAATGTAGTATTAGTGATTCGCTATGAGCAGCAATATCAAGGTTGGGAGGGGGGGTGGCACTAACAAACATTCCGTGACGCGTCTTCTGCGGAATTCTCGTGTATTGCAAAAGTCTTCAAAAATGGAAAATATGAATTTTGCATTACGTGTTGAGAAAATTTCAGAGTTTCGCGTGGTGGAAAAAAGGATATTACTAATGATGGACGGAAAATTCATCACAGGAAAACTCCCCCACATTTGAAAAAGTCACCCACCTTTTTCAGTCAGGAATCGTGCAATAATTGCAGTTGATACAAGATATCGAATGTGAGGTAGATTTCCGGGGTCACCATTCCCACTTTCTTGCTGTTTAAAACAAGATGCAGACAGACGTTCAACGAGTACAAATATGTGGGGTAATTTTCCGAAATCGTCATTTCAACTTGTTCCGCAGTTTATAGTATTAACAGTCTTACTGGACCGGGTGGGTGAAATTTCCGGTGCCGGCATTTCGACTTTTACGTACTTTATAGTAAAAAACGGTCTTACAAGTAGCTGGATGGGGTGAGGAAAATTTCTTGGTTAGTATTTCAACTGTGACCACAGTTTTTAGTGGTTTTCCACGGTTTTTTAGTGTAAAAAAATCACGGCAGTTTACAGTAAAAAATGGTCTTACGATTAGCAGGATGGGGTGGGGGAAATTTCCAGGGACATCGTCCATTTACATTATCTCCACGTATTTTATATATATTAACCATTTCTATCGCCCTGTGAATTTATCAGCTACAATTAAATAGCTGTTGTGTTAAATGCCACCAGATGACGCCATCTCAGTTGCTGAGACCATCAATACGTATTCGTGTAGTCAGATGCTGACTGATAAACCACGCATGGCGCGGAGAATTGTTGGCGCTGTAGCGTAAATTCGAACGCAATCGACTAGTTATCGAGAGTTCTGGGGTTCGGTGCCGAAAAGCAATTTTTCAGTCGCTATGCGTTGTTTAAAAAGTAACGTGGAAAGAGCGATGACATCGTCCATTTACATTATCTCCACGTATTTGATATATAATAACCATTTCTATCGCTCTTGATTTCATATTGCAGATGGTTCAAAAAATTGCACTCAAGTGAGGAACTTTTTAGTACTCGTGGACAACGTATTCCTTTGACGGTTTATTTACGTTCATTATGATTCGTCTTACGTTCTGAAGCATTATTTGATTTGCTCTTTCTTGAACAGAACACTTTCTTTCAGATGTCAGTGTACTTTCAAATCGTAGATTAAAATTATATATATTTCGGGATATTTTGCCCAGTAGTGACAGCATATTTCGGCGTCTCGCGCACGACGAAGTTGGAAAGGGAAACATTTCCTTTGATGGTTTCTTTAATTCCAATTGCTATTCGTCTTACCTTCTGAAATGCTACTGGATTCGTTCTTTCTCGTGCAAAACACTCTCTTTCAGAGTTCAGTATACTTTTGAACGACATTAACAATGTGAATGTTTCTGCATGTTTTTATAGCGCTAGATAAAATAGTTAAGCGTTTCGAAAACGACATCCTTTAAGAAACTTCAGCGGAAATCATTTTATTACTGTGTGTTACATAATCGTATAATGTCCTATCCTCATGAACGTGCGAGAAAGATTGGTGTACATCTTTTACTATAACAACAAAAAAGGTAGGTTTTTTTCATATTAATATTTTTTTATTATTATGGTACAGAACTGTGCATTTTTATTTGTGCGCTTACTGCTTTATGCAGTTATGTTGATTCGGACGCAATTTATATCACAGAAATATTTTGCGTTCACACACATTTAACTTAAACTGAAAATGCAAAATTGGTATCGTACTGCTCTTGAGCTTTTGAAGTGAACTACCCAGTTTGAGGAAGATACTAATTTGATCTTCAAATTTGAATAGACATTAACCTGAAATATGCAGTAAGGGATTTACTTAATTTTGTCACACGGAAAAAGAAACTGCATTTATTTCTTTCACGGGATTATGTAGAAGAGACATAAAAATACGATAACTTAACTGAACAACAGAAAAATAGCTTAAAGGCAAAATCAATGCCTGCGATACCATAATAAAAGCAAAATTGTTCGCAGACGTTTCTACAGCCAAAAAAAGGGTTTTTGACGTTTTTTTTTGTAGTATTCAAGTTATTCCTCATAGGGTTTGCAAATTTGCTTTAGGTGGAACAAAAGTTTATTTATGTAAGAGACTGCGTGTTGTTTCTTCTATAACTTCGGATAACGTAACCAGTCCTTTATATTGTTATTGACATACTTAAGAATATGTTCCCTTTACGAAATATTATCTGAGGGAGAACAAACGGATCTTTATAAATGCTTGCCATTAGAAACACGAATAAGAGGCTTTTTCGTAATTTTTCTTTTCAGAGAGATAGCCAAATGTTACAGATTAAACCGGAAATAAATATTAGTGCCTCAAATTTAAGGACTGTCCTCTTACGGATAGAAACTGTTCTCAAAATTCGCTCCCATGTGACATAATCCTTACCATATCTTACAGCAAAGAAACTCACAAACGAATGGAATCGAAAAACAAATGGAACGCTTCGTATGTCCTTTTTGATTTAGTAAATCTGTAATGTAACGTGAGTGCTGAGTAATGGCAAATGTATTTCCGAATGATGGTGGCTCACAAGTTTTGGGAATTTGAACAAATCCAGATCTGGTATTCTATCGTTACGACATTATGAATTGTTCTATAAGTACACAACATTTAAGGTGAAGGATTCTTCTACGTTTTCTAATGTTCTTTCGGTTCGATATTTAACTGACAGAAATCTTTATTCGTAATTTTCTTTGATTTTCAAATTTGGAAAGCAAATTTCTTTTAAAAATAGACTTTTTTCAAAAGAGAATACTGAAAGAGATTGAAGTTTACGTATTTTGCTATTTATAAATATATAAGATTTTAAACAAAATTATGTATATTAACTAGCTTTTCTTGTGATTGTTTGTTATAATAAAAATATATAAGTGATTATCCGAAGTAAAGACTTTTCCCAGTAAAAGGGAAGCAAATCCCTTTAGATGTACAACCTAATTAGGAAAACAATCAAATATTACCGAGTAGCGAGCGGTTTTCTTGAATGCTCTGTATAAATTTCATCATAACTTTTTTTTCGGTTTTTCGAAAGCCGAGGGACAAGATTTTACCAATACCTGCTACTGATCTCACACATAAAGATATAAATCTGAAATATATGAAATACTTCAGGCGTCTACATGGATCGCTTTACGCTCAGAATATTATTGATTATATTGAAAATGTCTCATAATAGTACTTTTTATTCTTTCAATGGTGTGATATAAGCTACACATCTCTTCTAATTCACAGCCTCACCAGTGAAGCAAATGTATACTTCAAATGCTGTGAAATTCAATTTTTTTCCCTGCCGAAGGCATTAGTGGCAGATCACACATTAACGCTTCACTCTCATATCAAATGAGTCAGGGTAACTGAACAGAAGTTCCGAGTAAAGTGACTGCTTCCAGTCATGAACCTCTGAGGTCGAGTGCTCATACTTTAACATGTTATATCTTATCAAAAGCGAAAGATGGGTTTTGATCTATGACAATCGCAAGTGTATTTAAGATACTTGAATCTTCTGCAATATTTTCGATACATTTTATTGGTAAGTCGGATGTCACTGAACTCCTAATATCAAAGATGCCTTCGTTACAAAATTGTGAAACTCCGCTTTTACATTTTATCGAGATTTTGACTTTAGATTTTGACAGATACCCAGATCAAAATAAAATTTTGTATTTTGGGGCCCACGTGAGTGAGCTACCGCCTTTCAACACCCTGCTTACCTTAAATTAAAAATTAAAGAAAATATATATGTTCAAAATAAGCTTAAAGAGCGGAAGGCAACACGGGAACAGGTGCATGGCCTGAAGTGGCCTATGTTTTAGGTGTCGCTGGAGAGTAAGCGAATCAACGGAAAGTACATAAAGTATCGCGGAGGAGAAAACTTTCCTGTGCCCTTAAAAAAAGTAGGCAATTTTTTTAGAGGAAATTGTGATAAAACTTAGGATATTTCCTTTGAGAGCAGACATGTCTTACTTTGCGAATTTACACTGCAAATTTTCTCGCAATGGAGATGTCTGTGTTTCGATTAGTCATTCATTGATGTTTTACTTATGCAGTTTGCTGGATTACCTGGAAATCTGCAAAAACCTTAAAGCTGAACACTAGTAGTCTGTGCTGTAGATTACCCAATGTGAAATGAGAAGATCCTGATTCCTTTAGTATATTCCAACCGACAAATTAAGGAATGCGTCAAAGTTTATGTTCGAAATGTAATCATATATCAGTAAGAGCAGTGATTTCCCTCATGAATATAATACCTGCCCTTTTAAATTTGCCTCTGTACCAGCGCGGTACTTATTGCTATTGATGTAGTTTAAGTTTACACAGAAATTTTAGAATCTGCGTTATTCTTGAGTGAGAATTTGAAACTATTCGAAGCGAAAGCTACAAAATTTACCGTGCTATCTAAGCAGGTAAATCAATTCTTTCAGATTTTTTCTGTATCTGTGAACATTTACTTTTGATAAATTTGCTGAATATATACAAATTGAAATAATCTCAATTGCGGTTCACGGATGATCTAGAAATTTCATCTGCTCTTTCATAAGGCATCATCTATAAAATGTTGCACGGGGCCAACAGGTCTGTTGGAAAATATCGGTAAAACCTTTGACGATAGTTTAATAGAAAAATCTTGTACATCAAGTGAATAAAATGCGGAAAATGGAATTTGCTTTGTCAAAATATATATATTTATCTTAAAAATGAAATAAGTGCTGATGTTGCAACAACAGAAAACAAAATGAAATTGTTTTCTGATGAATCACCATACACTTAATTCATATTACTAAAAAACATAAATTCACCCTCATTACTACAAACAACAAAACTTTTCATTTCCAGTTATTATTCATACCTTGTACCATTCTTTTGGCACAATGTCTTAATCACTGGGTATAAAAGCATTTCTATAAATTTTACACTAAATTTTCCACACAAGTATTTTTTAATCAACGAAATGATTGAACTCTACGAAAGAAACTCACATTTTTTTAGATAAAATTTACAAAAACGGTGCAGAAATTTGAACTAAATGATAGCTATGCATAGAGCAAACAAAACTTTTTGTGAATTGTAGCTCCAAGAATATTCTTTCTTTTTTTTTTTTTTTTTTTAATCAACTGATTTTCGGAACGAAAAATTATAGTACTATCTTTTGCTCTTTACATTAAAAAGTCATCAGACATTTCTTGGAAATCTGAAATATTGACGTCAGCAGCAAAAATCCCGATTTACGAAAGAATTGTAATACATAATCTGATGGATGTGATGTTTACGACCACAGAATCTCTCGAACTTGACATTGTATCCGTGTAAAATTGTATCGTCTTTAGCCGAAGGTCCCCGCAAAACGGATTTTTTTTGTTTCTCAAAACTTGATATACGTTTTATGTGATAGTCTCTGCAAAAGACGGAGTCTACCTAACGCGTAAATAAGCCTTAAGTTGCTTTCTGAAATGGTAAGTAAAACTGTCGGTACTTTTTTTTATTTTTTAGTATATACAGGCAGGTAGCAGACTGACTAGAGAAAACTTTGAATTGGGGAATTTAAAATTGTGATAGTGCGGAAAAGTTGCATTTTTCTTTTCTTAATAACAGCATAAAATATAAGCTCAATTATTTTATAACTTCTGCCGCCACAAAGTCAAAAATCTGAAATTTGGCACAACATTTACGTTATTTTCAACTTTTTTTAAAACACTAAGTTTTATACAATCGGGTAGTAATAAATCTACTTAATTATATTTTACGTCATTAGGAAACGCCAAAAAATAAATTACAACTCGCACATTTCTTCAGTCGTCGCAAAAGTCACAAAATGAAGGCAAAATTGCTAAAAACGCATATTAATAACTTGTATTTATATTGGTTTTATTTTACATTATCCAACCCAATGAATATGAGTAATAACAGGAAAATTCATATACAATTCGCTTGTACCACAAACTACATAGGAAAAATGTTTCGTTGCTATTACTTATTTGATGACTAAGAGTGTATTTCTGTTCGAAGAGTGGTTTTCGTCTGATAGAAAGTTTAAAAAATAATACTGCATTTCGTCTCTTCTGTTAATTAATGAAAAAATTCCACAATCGTGTTATATGGGATATAAAACAGTTAAATTAAATCACATCTGTAAGTCATGCATTATGCAATTTTCATTAGGCAAACTTGAATTTTGCTTTATGGTCAAATAAAGGCATTACTGCCCTTGGAGCCAGTGCTGTTCGAATGAAACCATTTCTTCTATCTGGACAAGAAACTTTACCAGCCGCTCCTGTGTCAATCTTCCCACAGCGTTCGACTGCCTGTGTGTGGCATGGAATTTTTTTGAATTTCAAGTCTGAGATTGTAGCTTTCTTGGCTAGAGACTTCAGATCCTCAGTAGCGAAGTGAGCAAGGACAGGAGGCTCGGAAAAATCCCACTTTTGCCTGACGGTGACATTAATGTTGTACATACATTCAAAGTTGAGTTCTGGAACAACGAAGTGACTTGGTCTTCTCCACGTTATCTAGCCTTTTGAATCCTTCGAACTGCACGTTCCCGTATGTGCTGGCTTTCGTCAACCAACATGGTCAATAGCATGTTCTCCGAATGAGCAAAATAAGCATTACGGGAAATAACTCGATCAATTATCTTCCTAAGGTCTTTAGGAAGATATTTGGAGTTGCTTCCCAGCAAAAACAGTCTTTCTGGGCCAGCAATGGCCCAGCACTATGTTGCCGCTGCCGAACCATCAATAAAATGTCCGGCCGGCCAACAGAAGGGCCAGCAGTTCAGGCCAACAGCTGGCCAACAGTTGGCACCCCATCAGTTGTCATATGCCAGAACAGGGCCATCAGTGGTCCATCACAGGCAGTAGCTGCCACAAGTGGCCTTTCAGTGGCCCTGCAAGCACGTGCCAGAAATGATGGCTAGCCTAATGTGGTCCGCTAGTGGGCCGTTAGTGGCAGCCAGCAACCACGTGACGTGACTGGTGGCTTGCCGAATCTTGTCCGCCAATTTCCCAGTAGTAGCCATAATAATTAAAAAAAAAAAAAGCAAGGATAACCGCAGTTTCCTAAAGCTAAATTTCTTTTTCTACCCTTACGAAGTTTGTGAATTAACGCACTACGATGAGGAAATTTTCCCCGACAGACCAGAAAAACGCCGTTTGCATCCAACTAGATTCAATCCTGGGCCGTTTGCCTAGAATCCGCGCTCGCTACCGACCGGACTTATTCACTACGCTTGGATACGTGCTGGAAGCTATCTGTTTGCTATGCAATTTGTAATTGAATGCTTTCCTCTTTCATTTTATAATATTGCGAGGTATTTTTCATAAAAGTCAGTTTCATATAATTGATAAATTAATTTTTTCAACGTAACGATAGTTTTTTTTTTTTTTTTACCTTAAGGGAACTTCACTCATTTTCAAGGCGTGTACATACTTAGAGTCGCTTTCCAAAGTTTTGTACTGTCCTTGCCGTCTTGAAAAGAGATTGTTTAATAAATGTATATTTACCCGGGTTCATGTCACATTCTGTTACATTTTTAACGTTGTGTCTCTCCTTTCCGTTGTCAGAAGCTACATTTGTTTCAAAGAGTAAAAGATATTTTATTTTACTTCTCGTTATTTCTAGAAGCGAATTCCTCCCAGTCTCGTGTATTCAACCCATCGATGAGTTCACCACATCGCGTTGCTTTTTTCTTTTCTTTCAAATAATTAATAAATTTTGTACGCGTATAATTCTTTTTTTTTTTCGACAAACGCTATTTTAATGGTTTTCCAAGATATGTGTTTCAAGCGGTTTCAAATTTTTTCTTGTTATTCATCTACTCCATTCCATGAATTGTTATTCATGGGAATGGAGTGGGTGTATTTCATGCCTGTAATCTAGTATTTTACGGCTTAATCTGATATCTTCGTCGACTTAAAATTTCATTATTAAATTAATTCGCCTCTCCACATACTGATTTTTTTCTTAACATCCACTAAAATAACACGATGGCGATAGCGTCGTCTTCAACTAACTGGTACCATGAGAGACACAGCTGCTTCTGCGCATGCGTAGGCCCGATGCTTCCACCTGCTTTTGGGGTTGCATTGGTTGCCAGCAACGGGCCACTAGTGGCACTTGCTTGGAGGCCCACAATTCACGGCGATGCTGCAGGGCCATCAATGGCTCGCCAACTGATAGCGCTGCCACCAACGGACCACTACCGGGCCGTGAGCGGCAGATTTCAGTCAGCAGTGACCCATCACTGCCAGCTGGTGGCCAGCAGTTTCACAGCACTTGTGTTTTTGCTGGGTTATTATCTTCCACAACTGTAGTGCACAATTGGTGCAAGAAGTTTTCAATTTGATTCTGAACCATGACTTCGAGTAAACCTTCATGATGTACTCTACTAGTTTCTTCAGTTCAGGAGAAGGATCAGTTCAACAGCATGGATCAGATAAGCATTTGCCTGATTGCACATCGTGTGTTATCTCTATCAAATAATTCTGAGCAGTTCTCAAATCGCTTGACGTGACTTCAGGAAGACCATAGTCAATCCTCTCGAATGTAACAACCGATATTGTCAGTCATTTCTCTTGACTTTTCCTGATCCATCCTGAATAAGACCACGGACCTTTTTCTCCTCCATCAAGAGATTCAAAGAGATGCCTAAAAGTGATTTCGTTGACATGTAGTAGGCATATTAACCACTGCGAAAGCCTTTCGAATTCTGCCTCTAGATGTCTAACAACATCAGATCTGTGGCCTGTGTTTGCCACTGTTTCATCACATCCAACCGCCGTAATGTCGTTTACGTTCAGGTTCCCGTTCTTGAGCGAATTACTTATTACAGGCCGTATAGAGGAGCTGAGCCAGAAGAAAGGGCCAAGTGATCAAGATACTGCGATCCCGGTTCCATCAAGACAGATATGTGTCCTTCTCTTACCGTTTTGCGGTACCACTTCCCGCCTTCCACCACTTGGCAAATCGTTTTATCTTTCCGACCGTCGGAGAAACTTTTAGGTGTGGTAGTACCTGCTGAAATCAATTCATTTTGTAGTTTCTCTCACTTTTTTTTCTTTTGTTGGTTCTCTCCCATCTAATTTTGCTTTTATCTATTACAAGGCAAGTTTTGTCCCCCGAAATAATCCCATGTTCATAAGAACAGATGACGTAATTGCAGCAAAAACGCTGTTTGATAGATTGCACTTATCATTTACCATGGCTGTTATAGGAAGTTTAATTCTCATTTGCTAGGAAGAAGTAGGAGGAAGGCTTTTCATGTTCTCAGTGTCTTCGGAAATGTCGTCTGCGAAAGAAGCGGACAATTCGGCTTACTAATTTTCCGTATCTTCCTAAAATCTAGGGTTGCAATTGACGCTTTGCACTCCAAAATTACAGCTGGATTCAATATTTTTCCTCTCTGCTCTTTTTTGAAAAGCATTTGTCACAAGGATGTCGACAGAAACAATGTAGCCAAGCCGCAGTTTTCACTGATTCTGAAGAAATGTCTGTTCCATGGGACGCACCATGTTTGAATTCTCACATGTATATCTGCTGAAGTCAGTACATTTGCAGGCTGCAATATCAAATAACGTTTGTTTTGCATCATGCTGAAGTCATTTAGTACCTTCATTTAGTTTTATTGCCTTCCTCATTTTGTATATTTTCAGGATATTCTAATATTTCTCGTGGTAATTCCTGATCATTTTGACGATCCTGGTATGGGACATAGTCGGAATCGATGCTTTGATATATAGACTTACTACCTGTTCTGCGACATTTTCAGCGATGTCTGAGAAATACTATTATTTACTTCCTTCCTTCGATGCCATGTTGAATCTCTCTTGAAAACAGCATTTTAATACATCTTCGTATGTTGGTAAACTGGAATCTTTCAATTCTTGCGGAGTTCTGAACAATGGGCAAGTGAATGTTTCCCGAGAGATACATTTTGATGGTTTTTTGGGCATATTAATTATAATTAATCCTTAACTACATTCACTAATCAACGACAAAGTTAAAAGACAATTATAGAGAAAATATAAGTCAACATCTGTACCTCTGTAAGGAATACCTCTCTTTGTCTTTATTCTCTACGATATGTGTTGTTTGAACAGGAATAAACTTGCATCTGCACAGTCGGTTCGAAGAGCATGAACAAAAGATTGTGCTGGGCATTCGGAGCAGGACACGACGTGTGCTGTTTGTTTACTCCTTCCGTGCTTTCACACGCTCAGTAAAACTGCGTCTGAACTTTGGACAGTGAACGGCCTACACGTAGGAATCAGTACTACTTCCGTGCTTTCACACTCTAAGTAAAGCTGAATCTGGACTTTGGACAGTGAACAGCCTACACGGTGAAATAAGTACTACTTCCGTGCTTTCACACGCTCAGTAAAACTGCGTCTGGACTTTGGACAGTGAACAGCCTAAACGGTGGAATCAGTACTACTTCCGTGCTTTCACACGCTCAGTTAAACTGCGTCTGGACTTGGACAGTGAACAGCCTACACACTGTGGAATCAGCACTACTTCCGTGATTTCATTACAATACATCACGTGCCGAAAGAAAGCGGAAGGAGAGAAAGAAACTATCTCGCATTAACGAGTAACGGAAGTTTCGCTTTTATAGTTGCCACTCGTACAGAGTTACAATTTAATGGAAAGGTAAAAAGATGCATTTATTAAGTAATGGAAGTACTGTAATACGAGAAAACCATTTACTCTATTTAAGCCTTTTCCCCCTTTATTTGGAGAACCTTGTGGCAGCAGGAGAAATGTACGAATGTAATTAAATTTTCAACTAATGATGTAAAAACATTTTTAACTAGCCCTATTAATACCCGATTATATAATATTTAGTATTAAAAACAATTATGATATAATGTCAATTTTGTGAAAAATTACAGATTTCTGATCCCTTTGTGGCGGCAGAAAATATAAAGTGATTGAGCTTAAATTTTATGCTGCTATTAATGAAGGAAAAAGGAAACTTTCCGCAGTGTTACATTTTCAAATTCCAAAATTTGATTTCTTCGACACACCAACCGTTTAATTATTGGGATGCAAGTTTTACTTTTTTTTCAGTGAAGCAGTTATGTACAAGCGAAAATCTTGAAAACTTTCCCTATCAAAAGATTTGATGTTGTCATTACACAGGAATTAAAAAAATTCCTTGACGTAAAATTGAAGAGATCTTAGCAAAATCACGGTGAGTGAGACATTTATGAATAACATTTTTCAAGACACCTAATTACGTAGTCAATTAGAAAGTTTGGTGCGAAAGACGCTTCTTTGTTTACTTTAACTACAAGTGCGTAAAAATAAAGTTAAAAGCAAAGATGTATAAGGATTACATTTAGTAAATATTTTGAAAAATGATATTTAACAAATTAAATATGCCATAACTTTGCATTAGTAGGATGGAGACGAATGTATAGTTTCAGAAAGTTGCCTTGCACTGTGACTTTCAAATAACAATGTTAAATAGTGTAAGTTGTACTTAATTGCTTCTTTTTCTTATCCTGTTGGCACCCCTAGTCTTTTCCAAGTTCCTCGATCCATAGCCTCAGTCTATCATTTTACACCTCTAAATTTCTTATCGATCCATAGCTTCAGTAAACCATTTAGCACCTCTAAATTTTAGAAGATGATGTCTCCTTATGCTCTGGTTTCCCAATCTTCTCTTTCCATCTGTCGTTGGCCTTTCTGTTATTAATCGTGTCCATCTTTCATCCTTCAATCTTCCAACATGTCCAACGGATCTCAGCTTTGATTCTCGTATTATTTTTATAATATTTATTATTCCTGTTCTTTCTCTTATAAGTACATTGCTAACTCTCTCCTCTTGTTTCTAGCTCTGTCTCTTCTTAACATTGTTCTCTCTAATTTTCTTACTGATACTCTGATTTTTTTCACATTGTCTTTCTGTGTTACTCTACATTTCCCTTCCACATGTAAAAACAGGGTTACTATATTGGTTAAAAAAATGCACATCTACATTTCTGTGAGATGGTAAGCACCTCACAATTAATGGAATGACTGCGCTGAGTAACGAAAATTTCAATAACGCAGAGGGCACGACGCCACGTCTGATAATCAAAGCTAATACATCATTCCGCGTCATTCTTTCCAGATTATGAAACATTGTGCCCTGCAAATATTTTTGTGTGTAATCAAAGAGAGGTGTAATATCAATTGAAACCCTGAAGAAATGAAACAATAAATACAACGGAAGGTAACAATGAAAAAGGTAAGCAAGGGAATCAGAACCGGTGCATTTTCTGCGAAACCTTTGCGTCAGTAACTCATAAACATTGTATGCACTTCTGCGAATGTGAGATGATAAGTTTGTGAAGGGCAGTACATATTTGATTATGGATTCGATGCCGTTTTTCTAAAGAAAGAAATGTTTACCATGCAATGTAATGATATATTGAGGACAAAGCTTTAATTTTTAAAACGAACAAATATACCTAAATAAGAGAAATGTGCTTTAGATTGCTTACAGAATGCTGTTTTACGGTATCAACGCTTAAGAACACTGCAGGTGGAAACAGAATGTCATACGGGCATATGTAATGAAAAATATCACAATAAATACCGTGATCCTAACTGTAATAAGCTTAATAAATAAAAACGTCTTGTAACTGCAACTGGAAGATATATTTCGTTTTCAAGAAACTACAGAGAGACCGCGTGAGCAAAACATTTGCCAATACCTTTAGCAAAGGAAGGATATACTTCGATTTCTTTGTTTAATCAATACTATACCTGAAGCCGTTATTACTTTTATATAAAATCCATTAAGAACTTTGTTGCGGAAATCAAAGACACTACCTACATTTTTATGGTTTCAAATATCCGACTTTTAGCGTCCGTTTCAATTTTACAATACTAATCCACAATTGACAGCAATGTTCGCAAAACGTTCTGTCTTAACGGAAGATTGTCCCTTCTGTCTTATATTTTAGACAAAGTTGGATGAAGACTCTGAATATGACCTATGGCACCATTCATTTGCGTGTTTCAGGTCCTTCACGAAACTTTTGAAACTTAATGCAAAAAACATTAGTATCTAACTGCGTACCTGCTGTTTTATCTATTCTTTTCCTTTAGTGTTGTGGGAGTTCTTCACCGCCATTCTGATGGATTACTTTTTTTTCCAATTTAGTATGGATTACTTATTTCAGTATGAAATTATAATTTCTAAATATAAAATTATTATTTCTAAATATGAAATTATTTTACTTCCGGTTCACTTTGTGTGTATCGTTCCTGACTATTCAGGAACGTATCATTAAAAGCGAATGGATCTTCACTGTGAATAGTGAAATGTTCAATCTCGCTGTGAAAGATTATTCAAACCGCTGTTGCTCAGGCGCCGAGCGCCGATGGAAATCGAAGCGCGTCAAATTCCTTTCTCCGCCATTAGTTTAGAAACGAATTCCCACTACAAAATGTGATGTAGAGAACTAATGAATGTCATCAGTTATGTAGAAAGCAATGAGCTTTCAGTTAGGCATTATAGTTAGAATTAAAAATGGAAATGAAAGGAGAATTACATTGATTGAAATGTTTTGCATCAGTTGTTCTTTGTGGATTATGAACGGCTCAGAAATTCCTGCTCTTTCTGCTGTTTACAGAAACTTTCCTCACGGGCAGGAGCTTTTCCCATGAGTCATCCTATGAGCTTACTTACTGTCATCAGTCTTCGATTATCACACTACAATCACTTTGTTATATCCATTGTGCTCCGTGTACTACTTTTTGTTCACTCAGTTTGGAGCACATTTCTTTTTATCTGTTTTATTGTATAGTTTAGTATAGTCTTTCTTAGAAACTGGAATCAAAAAGCAGGGAAAATTGTTAAAAGGGGTTCAGTTTTTGCAGAACTTTTTTTTCTGCCAAAACAGGTGTCATTAAGTAGGCAAAGTTGCGTAGGATTAATTTTGAACAGTAGAAACATCTTGCCTCCCAAGTGACCCAATATCATACGGCAATGTCTTCCAACAGTTTGATTGAGATGGAAGACATTTCGAATCCTGAATGTTATCCTTTTCTTAGGGAACACATTCTCCCCATTCCTTAAAAAGTGTACTTATAATAGCGGTGTGGAACTGCGTGTATTCCATTCAGTTGCTCACGGTGATCGTTGGACAATGAAACAAACAAGCAAATACAAGTTTATGCAAATAATCAAATACAAGTTTATGAAGCAAACAAGCAAATACAAATACAAGTTTATTGGTTCCGTCTTATTTTTATTTATTCTTTAAACTAAAAAATATGTTTGAATAAAATAAATATCGTGTACATTTCCTTGGCATCATCAATTGTTCATAGTTGGTTTCAGAAGTACAGTATTTATCATATTCCTATTCGGAAAACTGCTAGAAGCTAGAGGAACAGTTCAAAAGTCTATTTTCTCCGGTGGAATGTATGCAGTGCAGAACAATTCCCTTAAGCTATTGCTCCAGAATCTATTCTTTCTATAAAAATCTAGAGTCCGTTTCGTCGTATGGCGAATATCAGCTGAGTGAAGCATGAAAAGACAGTTCGGTTTTTCCATTCTGTGAGATTTTTTAAAGTTATTTCAAATAAATAATATGGCTCCGACGTTTCTTCATTAAATCTGTATGATAACTGAAGTAAAGTTTGTTTTACTGAAGGCCAACTCTTACCGTTTTTTCATTATGGGGTAGCAAAGTTCGATTCATATTCGCGATGAAGTGTTTAAAATTTTCGGAACTGAAAGAGTGAGACAAATCATAAACGAAAACAGAACGAGAATTAGCGAGAAAGTTATAACGTAGATGATAAAAAAATAAGATTAAGAATTATCAATACGAATCATTTGCAATTCTCTGAAATTCTGTAAATCCTTTGCAATTCTCTGAAATTCTGTAAATCCTTTGCAATTCTCTGAAATTCTGTAAATCCTTTGCAATTCTCTGAAATTCTGTAAATCCTTTGCAATTCTCTGAAATTCTGTAAATCCTTTGCAAATCTTTGAATTGCAAAGCATTTCTATTGATATTCATTCATGATATATAGATTCAATAATATCCCTCGAAAACCAATCCCTGACTCTAAAAAAATTCTCATAAATATAAAAAAAAATAACGTGTTTAAAACAACCTTCTTGTTGTTCTGCCACAACATACATTTTCGTAAACTTTAAATAATATTGTCATTATTGCGTATTCATAAATATCGTTATGATAATAAGTGATAACCTTGTTGGGATATTACAACGTACATTTTCGTAAACTTCGAGCAGCAGTTTCATTATGGCGTGATGTTAAAAAACGTTATGAAAAGAAGTGATGATATTAGCTAGAATTGTTCATAGATTTCGTCATGTTGAAACCAAAATACTGGTTGCAGATTCATCATACTATATTGCCTTTTATAGTTTTTAGTTTTCTAAGTAATGCTGTCTCTTTACCATCTATTGAAAAAACCCAAAGTCTTTAATTCCCTGTAAATTTTTGAAACATACACCTTTCTTATTTAGCAGAATTTGGACTGACGATTATTACAAAGGTACATATTGCCGTAAAAATATTTATATTCAGCCGTTAAACTAACAGCTGTTTTCTAGAAGCAAAACACAAAGGAATCAAAATACAGCTGCTTAAATTTTACTTTATAATATTTTCGTTTTCGTGATATTTTACTGCAAACTTGTTAGAAGTTTAGACTTTGTTGTTGGAAGATTCTCCGAATCGTAGGATTTATTGTCAAACATAGGCTATATTGTCAAACAGGCTTTATTGTCAAACATAGGCTTTATTGTAAGCATAGGCTTTATTGAACCCCTCAATAAAAGCTACGTTCGGTATTTTTATATGTTTCCAAAATTAGCATTCTCCTCTTGTAAATTTTCCTTTGAGAACAGGAAAATCTGATTTCCTGATTTCATGTTGACATGAAATAGCTTTACCATAATTACTAAAAACAAATCTGAATCCTTTCCTCACCCATTTTCAAAGGAAGCATGGAAATAATTATTCTTTTTCTGCACATAAAAATGGGAATAATAAAACTTTCTATATTTCAACTGGAAGCGATAGATATGAACGCTATCCACAAGTCATGCATACCGTGAAGAATAGGTAAAACTCAATTTAGTAGTAGAAATTATTTGAAAAATCTGAATACCATCTTGTTCACGTATCGTACATTAATGTAAGCCACCAATGCCCTCGAAAAATTGTTCAAGGCAGGAATATTGTATTCCGCTACAAGTGTATGGGAGTCGTACAATGGCATCATGTAAATATTTGATGAAAAGTATTTACGTTCTGTCTCTCTTCGAAGCGTAAATCCAAAGGTTTAATTTCCAAGATAGGGTACTTATTACCACATACACAGTAAATTCACAAAGGTGGTATTTCAGTGAATCGCTGAAATATTTAGTGCAGGGAGGCATCCTCCTCTTCCAATAAATTACTGAATCACTGTCGAACAGTTATGTCGAATAAGTCAATGACCTTCACTTTTAACAACGGGAAATCACCGGAGAAGCCAAAAACATCAGTAGCACTTGAACCGTAACCCTACTGAAATCTCAAATCTTGTAAAACAGAAGACTCGAGGAAAAAGACCACAATCCTAACTTCAATGTACAGTGGTACATTGAAGTTAACATAACTCCCTCTTCAAACCGTTTCTGCTTCGTTGGGGCGACATTTTCTCCACGTTTCCTTAAGAAAAGAGTTTCCCGACGGGATTATGGAGATACTCCAACACATCCGAATGCCGAAAACCACATTCAAAAATTGAAAACCATTTTCGAACGTTGGACACTTCTGCCATTTTACAAACGAATATGGACAGTACCAAAGACTATTCAAAGCGTTAAACAGATTGTCCTATTGATAGAATGTACTGAAATTAAAATTAGTACCCAACGAGTGCGAATGAATTTTCAGTGAGGCGAAATGAATTTGTTTATTGTTTAACGATAGTTAATCATAACAAACGTTTCCTGTTTTCATAATTATTCATTCACTTGAAGATGCCAGTTCGATTATTTGTACTGCATGCCACGACGCACAAGTGGAATTTTTTAAGCGCTACTGCAACTAAGTCTTGAAACGTACGACGTGAAATGATCTAGCTAACGTATTACTGAGAATACGCATGAGTCAAATAAAAAATGAGGCAGCTACAATCCCTACGGCCTAGTTCAGTAGAGAGAACAGTCGCTCCGGTGCAGAAAGACGTTAGTTCGAATTCCACTAGTGGGAACATTTTATATGTTATACGACTCAATTCAGTATGTGGAAAACAAGTGGCGAAATCGTTAATCTGAAATTTTATTGAGTTTGCGGAAGTCCCAAAAGGATTAAAACATTCATCACAGAAATTGTGCGGCAGATTTCGGGGTATTTTCTGTACCTACAAGAGAATGGAAGAGGTTAAATCATTTGTACATTTCATATTGTCAGTTTACTAAAGGCCTTAAAACTGGAATATATGATGCAACTAAAGTGCCGTACTTTCCTGTTCCTTTGTTTCGGTGTTTAACTACTACTATGCGCAAATTCAAATATATAAACAACTTATGGCCACTAATGTCGAGGCACTCTTTCCGGGCTAGGTTAGACATGCTCACGACTCATGATTCGTATAATTTTAATGATTGTTTGGACAGGAACATGATCATCATAAATATGTTTACATTTCGGAGAAAAGTAAGATGCATCTGCGCCTCAACATAAAAATATCGTTGATATCCTAGAGGACAGTTAAAACTGGTCCACGTTTTGGGGCACGTTACTTAGAGTTTTTTCTACTGTTTCCTTTTACACCAAATTAATTTGAATGCACACGTTTGTAGACGAGGATGCTGTGATTAGTTCCTTAAAGTACCATTAAAGAAAGATTCCATTAATTTTCTCAACTTTGCGAGATTTTCTTTTATTTTTGTGACAATAAGAACTTTTTAGAGCATTCCACGTATTCTTAAGCTCTAAGAAATGCACGAAATATAAAACTGACTTGTTGCGTTTGTGCTTTTTCTTTCAAAAGAATATGTGAAAAATGTGTCATGGAAGCATCAGATTAAGGCGAAAACTGACTTAGACACATTTTTTAATTGGACCGATAGTATACTAAAGGGATAATTTTGGAAGATACCATTTTCGTGTTATATGTACACTGTACTGTTTTCAGTGCTCTTGAAATAACGACGAAGAGTAAAAAATGTGAAAAATGATTTTAAAGACTAATTAATGAAAGATTAAACTGGCCAATTTAGATTCAATGTTATTCAGAAATGCGAATGAAATCGAAAGCAATCATGTGTTACATTACAATCGTTAGCTCCAAGATTAACCATCAGTTTTTTGCATTTATGTCTTTGACCTCAGTGATCTTCCTTGTATCATCTATGTTTTGGAGTAATGCAATACAACTAACAATAAATTAACGCTGAATTTTAAATCATGCTTAATAGCATTGTATAGAGCTTACGCATAATAACATTAAAAGAAATCTTCATTAAGCTACCCGTATAAAATGTAACCATAAAATAATATATGACAAAATACATTCATGGGTAAACATTGAAATATCAAAGAAAGTTGCAGTGGCCTCGGAGAATGGACAGTTGTAATTTACCTCTCTATAATTTGTTCTAAAGATGTAATATTTCTGGTAGTGTGCGTTAGTAATCCCTTCAATGTAATAATTTTGTCGTTAATTTTTTTGTTTGATATCCAGAATTAAAGAACACGTTACCAGAACACATATAGCATGGTTGAAGGCTGGAGCTTCCAGAGAGTACAATCTTTTTCTCACAAAAGAAGCATCTGAGATGACAAATCATAGAGAACAATGAAGATCAGATGAGAGCGATCGTCAACGAGAGTTCGTGAAGAAGCCCAGATGGCCGCCCCGGTGGCGCAGTGGTCTAAGCGATGGCCTCTGATCATTCGTCCGAACGGGGTCCGGGTTCGAATCCCGGTGAGGCATGGATGTTGTGTTTGTCTTACGGCACTGGCTCTCTCCCTTCCCTGGAACCAGTGACCCTAAATTAGGGACGGGCGACTGCTTATAGCCCATTGAGTTGCTCACGGTGGTCGTTAAACCTCCAATCAAAAAAAAAAAAAAAAAAAAAAAAAAAGAGAAGCCCAGATGTTGATTTATGTTGTGAAGCAACTGAAGAATTTGAGCCGTATGTTCGAACGCACATCCTCTCTGTTTGCGACCCATGAAGACTTGGAGAATCATTGTTCATCTTTCTGAGTATTTTTGAAAAGAGAATGACAAACACTCATTACTACTACAGCTTTGGTTTTCTGGATATACAACCTTTGAATATTTACAGAGCAAGTACATCATTTGTTGTCGAACGAGAGTCACATGCCGTAATAAGAACTAGGAAATAACAGAAAATAACCATATTGTTTCTAAAATTAATGGTTATATAAACACTGTTTAGTAATCGTTATTTTCGGCTAGTAATGCGATGGTTGTATAGAGTGATAAAAAAAAGGACATCTGTCCTTTTGGTTGCGTCAATGGTAATGCACAATGTAATTATTGATTATGGTGCGTATATTTTACAGCAAAGTATGCATGTTATTTTCGCTAACGATTGACCTTGGGTACAACTCCCTTGAATATGATATATAAACACGTCATATAAAATCCAAAATGTTTCTCTGAAAGTTATCATTCTATATAGACCTTTATTAAAAGCCATTTTACTTAATTCAGGTGCAAAACGATATCTTTCATTTCTAATGAAATTAAAAATGTGTTAGAAGTGTTTAAATAAAAGACGGTATGTTAAAGGGCAGGCGGTAAAAGCATGACGAATCGACACATTAAAATAAAAAAGAAAGAAAGAAATGGCCTTATCTACGCAAGGGATGGGCCAGACAGTTTCCCTGAGTCAGTCATTTTTTGAATAAATGGGTTCCCAAAATTCCCATTTAACTTCTCACGTCATATCTACCTGCGTGTATCCCAAGCAAATATAGGATAAATGTATGTTGCGATTATACATTCAATTTTTTAATTTCGGCAACAAGGACACATATGATGAACTGGACGTTATAGATGTAACGCAATTAATACTGCCTTCGGTTCCCCGAATCTGGTGGGATGTTCTGATAGTTTTTCAAAAAAGAACAAGTTAGTAAACTAATACAATCCATTTATTATGATACGCTTTCCAACATACCAGAAGTCATTACTCAAGTTATTACTCCAGTTATGAGGATAATGGCTGAGGAATAAATCTCGCTACTGTGTCCTGACCTTTGACCCCATTTGATGATATTTAACAGCTTTGATTCAGTATACCCCGGAACAACATACTAAAGTTTTGTCTCAATAAAAGCATTTTTTCAAGTAATAAAGATAATGGATGTGGAATGAATCTCGCTCCTGTGCCCTGATCTTTGACCCCATTTCGATGTTATTCAACAGAACCAGTTCGTATAACTCCGGAACGACATGAGCAAGTTTTGTCGCAATCGAAGAATTTTTACGTAAGTTATGACTTATAAGGGCGATGGAATGGATCCCGCTACTATGTGATAACCTTTGACCCCATTGCGCCCATTTTCAATATGGTTCATCCTCGGGCGTTCCCCTACCACATACTAAAAGTTAATTGACATCGAACCATTTTTACGCAAATTATCGTGCGGCGGACACACGGACAGAGCTGGAGCATATACACATTTTCAACCTACGCTTGGAAATCGTAAAAAATGAGCTTTAAAAGAATTAGCAGGATTTTTCATACAATTGCTCCCATACATGAGACTGACGTATTTTGTAGATGAGTTGAGTTAAATATAAACAAGATCAGTGTGCCATATAGGGCCGGTCCCGTCCCAGCAGCTAGTGATGAAAGAAATATCAAATGGACTTCTTTCATCTTGGACGTTTTCGTCTTTTGTGAAGCTGGATCCACTTCATCAAGTCGTGTTCCATAATTCTGCGTAAAGCAGTCTATCTCAAAGGAATCTGGTACTAACTTAACTTTTAACTTCCGTTTCAAAACAAATTAGTTAACTAAAATATGTCTTTCGTCGAATTGACTTGGCAGAGATGGTATGTTACAACAAAGCGCCACTCTATCGAGCTGCAACTTCAGAGGCATGCCTCAAGGAACACTCAATCTAAGTTTGGAACCGCACAGAGGCACCCACCTTTCCCTGATTTAAACACTGCGGACGATCCCTAGGATGCCGTGGAGTAGAACATGACTGAAGTCTCGGGCGGAGTTGTGGCCAATGCTGGAAAACGCATGGCTTGTATTACCTCCGAAAATCCTTCGACATCTGGTGGAGTCGATGCCTCGGTGTGTAGAGGCTGCTATTTGCTCCAGTACCCACTTTATACAAATTAAATGTAAATATATATGGCATATTTTTAAGAAAACACATTTGCTAAAGAACTAATCATACCAGTGAACATATTCGGTTCTCCTTCGAAAAAAACCTTCCATGACGTGTCATTATGTGATTGTCAATTTCTGAATGAGTGCTTTTGCCTAGATCATCATGTTTCGCTTTTTCCTTTTTAATAAATAGCGCAAATATGCAACACTGCAAATGGCGTAAATTATAACATCTGACCGTATTTCAGTCTGTAATTACTAGGTTAAGAGGACAAATTCTTCAATAACAAGTGGAGTGATAGCGATTTTTTCGCAGAAATTTGCACCGAGTGTTTTAGATATTAACCAAAATATGGTATTTTCATCTAAATGAAAGTTACACGGTGTTTCATTTCCGACAAACCGATTTGTACTATATTGTCTTTAGTTCACGTTTCGTCTTATAGTGTACCCTCGGTAAAGTTTGTCATGTAAATCAAGATAATTTCTTAATTTATTTCTATATAACACATCCCAACAAAAAATAATTTCTGGTGCTTCGGAAGTTAGACATATTCTTTGATAAATTTGGGGAGCTAATTCCAAAAATGGCATCAGTTTTGCCCTATCAGCTCCAGTTTGGATATAGGGCATACCTGCCCTATATACTGATGTGCAGAAAAAATTGTTATAATATGTTCGTAAATTCAGTATATATTATTTTGTGAGTGTAAAGCCAGTGTATGTTAGTCTAATTGGGAGTTTGTGAACAACTATACCAACAGATGATCTAATGTGATCTATTTTTGTTAGCAGATACATTAGACGCCATGGCATCCGCACGAAGAAGTTGCTTGAATCATTAAGATGTATTTTGCAACATTTGTGGTGAGTACAACCTTAAAGAAATTAGGAAACCAATTTCTGAATTTGTGAAAAGGGCATATTTTGGTTATTTTGGTGTTCAGCTTGTTTTATTTTTTTTTGGAGGTTTAACGACCACCGTGAGCAACGCAATGGGCTATAAGCAGTCGCCCGTCCCTAATTTAGGGTCACTGGTTCCAGGGAAGGGAGAGAGCCAGTGCCGTAAGACAAACACAACATCCATGCCTAACCGGGATTCGAACCCGGACCCCTTCGGACGAATGATCATAGGCCAACGCCGTAGCCCACCTTGCCACCGGGGCGGCGGTGTTCAGCTTGGAGACCAAGATAAGTCGTGTGCTCCCCATATTGTATGCAAAACTTGTACGGATCATTTGCAGTAGTGGACAAATTGAAAACGGAGCTTTCTGAAATTTGGAATGCCAGTGAAGAGGAGGGAACCTAAAAAATACCATGATGACTCTTGACTCTTATTTTTGTCTTGTGAACATCAAGGGCATCAATCAAAACAATCGAAGTAGTTAGACATTTCCTGACCTTGATTTAGCAAGACGACTGCATCCACAATCAAATGAGGTAACCATTCCATCTTTCGTCCACCTACCGGAGCTGTCAAATGATGAGGAATCAAGCATTTCTGATCACATACAAGATACGTAATAGCAGTGGGAAAAGTGACAGTGATTTCATGGGAACTTCATCAAGTGCTCAACCTTTTAATCAACATGAACGGAGTGACCTTCTCAGAGATTTGAACCTCTCGAAGGAATCTTCAGATTTGCTGGCCTCTAGTTTCAATGAGAAGAATTTAGTTCAATCTGAAACCAAGATTAGGTTTCACTGTAGCAGAGAAAAGGTTTTGATGCACTTTTACTCGAAAGACAATAACCTAGTGTTCTGCAATGATATCAGTGGCCTTCTCAAGAAAATGGAACTATCATGATACATGCCAAATTAATGGGGCCTTTTCATTGATAGTTCCGAGCGGAGTTTAAAATGTGTTATTTTACACAACGCCAGAGATATGGCTCAATTCCAATTAGTCACTCAGCCAGCATGACAGAGACGCACGAGATGTGCAGAAAAATTTGCCACTGCAGATCGTAGGCCAAGATGAAAGATCTTCAGTCAATTAATGATAAGACCACGGAGGGGGCCGTTGGCGAAATGCGTTTGTAAGAATAATCTAGGAAACATAAAGATTTGCCAATGGGCGGTTTAAAAACGGAAATAAAACCCACCACACTGACATAAAAGCATTGATGTAATTCACATATTAATATGTTGCCCACATTACAAAACATTAAAATTGTGTTCGTTTGTTGCGTATATTATTTTCCCTGCTTTTTCTCCCCGGTTCGTTTCTGGCTGGTGCCCAGATACTGTGTCTTGCGCTATGTATACAAAAGCTGAGTTCTTACCATTACATTTCTTTGTCTCTCACGCATTGCACTAGAGTCCAAAGTTGCATGCTACAAGATTCTTAACACAAAGTGCTTGGAACCATTTATGTAAGCAAATTATTGGGTTATCGGAAAAGTCATGAAGTATTTTGGCACATACTGGCGGCTGGGCGGTTTTGGAAGTACTAGAGGCATGGGCAGCTCTGTTATCGCTATGGCATTCGACAGGCACCAGTTTTAGCTGCAGTCTAAAAGGAATAGTGAGAAATTTGGTTGATTTGCGGAGATTTGAAATCAAGTTGAAGATCGAAGATAAAACTGTGCATTTTCGCCATATTTTACTGTTTCACTTCAGTAAAGTGAAGGAATCGCGTCAAGCTTGTGAAAAGGTTGTGTAAAATGTACGGTGATAATGATTTACAAGAACGTCAGTTACAGATGTAGTTCGCAAAATTCCGTGCTGGGGATTTTGACCTCAACGATGATCCTCGGTCCGGGATGCCAACCGAAGTTTATGACGATCAAATCAAGGCATTTATCGATTCAACCCCACGTTACACGACACAAGAGATTGCAGACACATTTCACATCCATAATTAAAACGTTTACGACAACCTGAAGGAGCTGGGATATGTAAGCAAGCTCGATGTGTCGGTTCCTCATGAACTCAAAGAAGCTGAATTGACGGCGCGTATAAACATCTGCGATATGCTCATTAAACGTGAGGAAAATTATCCTTTTTTGAAGCGACTGATAACTGGTGACGAAAAGTGGATTGTGCACAACAATGTGCTGCGCAAACGGTCTTGGTCCCGACTTGCTGCTTCGCCTCAAACGACATCCGAAGCAGATTCATCAGCGGAAGGTTCTGGTCTAAGTGTGGTGGGATTTTAAAGGTGTCGTGTTTTTCGAGCTACTACTACGGAAACAAACAATCAATTCCAATATGTACTGTCGGCAATTGGTCAGTTTGAACGAATCCATCATGCAGAAACTTTCAGAGCTCGCTCATCGTAAAAGTGTTGTGTTCCATCACAACAACGCGAGACCACACACAAATTTAATCCCCAGCCAAAAATTATTGGAGCTTGGGTGGGATGTGTTGCCACACCCAGAATACTCGCCTGACCTTGCGCCGTCAGACTGTCACTTGTTTCACTCTCTTCAAAAGTCCTTGCGTAGTATAACGTTCGTTTCAAATAAGGCTATAAATCAGCACTTTGTACAGTTTTTCGCCACGAAAGAGAGGTCCTTCTTTGAACGAGGCATTCTGCAGCTCACTGAGAGATGGCAAAAAGGTTATTGAAGAAAACGGGCATTATATCATTGATTGACCTTCGTTCTTTCTATCAATAAATGACCTTTGCAAAACATGGCTAAAATGCATCATGACTTTTCCGACAACCTAATAGAAAAAAGGTATTATGCAAATTACTTAAATGGAGGTGGTGCTTACAAGCAGTCTTGTTTTTAGGTTATTTGTTCTGAACTTCGTGCTAAGTGCTATTGTTACAGTGTAAAATCTAAATCCTTCATGCAGCTTTATTTTTACTAGATGCCACATGGTTTTACCTGGGTCCAGAATAATTTTATTTACTAACATTTTTGGTGTTATCCGAGGGTGCATTCTGGCAATGTCTTGAAGATGGAAATTGTTCTAAAATTTAAAATGAGTGGGGTTACATTTCAGTAACTGTGTGGTGGTACAAATTCTTGACGTCAATGACCTGTGCCGTCACTCTTCACAAGAGCTTTCGTCACTAAGCTCTTTTCAGTTCAATGGTGTCCACAGCAAGGAGAAAATGAAAGTAAATAAGACCTGCCAACCAGATTCCCCGTTTTGCCTTCGCCACAAATCAGGTTATTGGATCTCAAATACAAAAGTTATAATATCTCAACTGTCGACCCATATCCACCAATTTACATGGCGTTCTTACAAAGGCTTCCTATTTTAGCATTTTCAATGTCAGGCAGTGTACGTTCATTAGAGATTAAGATATTAAGATTTCAGACATTCAGTAACTTTGCTGTCAGAAAGATGTTTCACTAAAGTTTTAACCTCGTAATAGCATTTAAATTTTCGTCCGAACACAACAATTTTGTAAAATTTAAGGAAAAGTTGTTTGTTCGTATCAGTGAAAACAAATTTCAGACGTGATTGCAATGAACAGATATAATATGTAACAATTAGATGTTTCGACCTTCACTGAATAAGGCAAGAAGTATTTTCTATAAAAACATATATAAAATTCTAAAATTAGGCATTCGAGGTCCATGTGCTATGTTTCTTCCTCATAATGATAGAATGGCTATCTGTCTGTCCCCGCTGACCATATCTTCCCTACGTGTTGCACGTTTATCCTAGTTGTGGTGGTGTCTACCAGAAGAACAATGCTCCCTGTCATATCACTAATGGAATTTTTGTCTGGTTCCAGGAACACAACAGCGATGTCTCCGTTCTGCCTTATCCTGCGAAATCGCCCGAGAAGAATCAAATAAACAACATGTGGAACTATTTGGATCTACAGGTATGACGTGACCTGCAGTTCTAATTAGTTCCAGAAGTGCAACTTCGGGAGCTCCGTGCTCTGCTGTTGTCCGAATGGGCACCTGTGCCTCGGGTAATCTTCCCGATTCCCATTGTGCCCATTTAACGCAATCTGGAAACCGTCATCCAGGGCATGCGTCGTTATTCCCATTATTAGGTCGGTGGTCATATTATTCTGATAGGACTCTGTATATTTCCACACATAGATATCTGCAAAAAAATATTTCCATTTTCGTTCGTCAAACAATGTCTCATATTTAACAGAAAACAAAATTTTTAAGTGAGTAATATTTTTCAGATCAAGAAATTAATGGCACAAACACCGAGAAATTTCTCCTTATGTCTTTTAGCACACAAATTCTTATTTCGGATAATGCTATGTCAGAAAAGTTTAAAATATGCTTCGATTTTAATTTCTTGAATGGAATTATTTTCAAAACCATGTTTGCATAGAAACATTTAAAAATATCGCAGTTTATTTCAATGAGAGGATTCCAAGAATTTACTGAAAAATATAATTACTTTTCACAAAATTGGTTCTATAATATAAAAAATAGTTATTTAAAATAAAACTTTGCAAATATAAAACATAAAAGAGTCACATAGAGTAAAACTGAAGAAAAGTAGGATCCTTTGGTTTTCTTTCTAAGTTATCTTTTATATTTCCTGTTCTATTGTGTCACACCACTTTCGTTTACTTTCATGTACAAATTGTATTTCCCTTTCTATAAATTTTTATTAGTTTTTTTACCTGAAATACCCTTTACTGGTACCTCTTACTTTATGTAGTGTACAAAAAGATGATTTCTAAAGAAATTGTATACATCATGTGGAGAGCGGTAAATCTTGCGAAGGCTGCCACCTCCTCAATTGGTTGTCTGCTCTGTATGGAAGTATGTGAAAATGCTTATTATTATAGGATCCTCTATGATAATCTTATATTTCAAGATTTAAAAAAATTACTCAACACAAAATTTTATCCTTTACTAAAAGTTTGCAAGAATGTGTGAATAAATGCTAAAATAAGGTAAAAGATTAATAGTCTCCTAAAACAGTTATTTAACAGTCCCTCATGTGCCGAACTTTTGCAAGTGTCGGACATGAGGTATAAATTAAAGAAACAGAATGACTAACAGCGTCTGGTAAATTCACATGGAGGAATTAAATTTCTCGTTCAAGTATTCACATAGGCTGACCCCGAGATTGGCTTTACATAGTTCCAGAGTTTTCAATGTAAGGATTATGGTTGAGGTATTACTGGGCATGCTAGTACTTTGTGTTTATACTGAAATTTGATCTTCTCAATTATTAGGAGTCGGACGTTAAAACATAAAAGCTGCTTCCATAATGTATTTAAGCAGAAGTACACTTCCATCGTGAACTCACTTATCGTTTTACCGTAAGCTTTTGATAGATTCACGAAGTAATCTCACTCCTGCTCTTTCAGTTCTATTTTGATAATCCCAAAAAATAAATCGATAAAAAGGTATTGCTTCCGCAACGGTCAATTACTTTAATATTTCTGATTAGTAACCAAATATATGCTCTGTATCCTGCGATTAAGAGACAATTTCGAACATAATTTAAGAACGACTTTTTATTGACGTCTTTGCATGATACACGCTGATTGGCCAAATATTATGACCATCTGGTGAGTACGTTGTTGGACCACCTTTTGCTTTTAAGACTACTTGAATTCTTCTTGGTATGGGCCTTCTTAAATATGGGTATGTTGCTTGGGGTACATTAGCCCAAATGACATGAAATGTGCCCTCCAGCTCTTGAAGGTTTGGGTGGCGGATCCTGTTCTCTGATGCCCCTTTCGACTTCAAACCAAAAATTATCCATTGGATAAAGTTTCAGCGATTCAGGAGACCAATGTAACCGGGAAAAGGGTCCCTGATTCTTCTTAAACCATTTGTGTACAATATGAACACAATGACATGGAGAATTATCCGAGCAGCCTCTGATGACTGGTAATATAAGGAAATGACACTAATTTGGCTTTGATAAATTGTCATCTTTACTGTGTTACATTCCCGTTATAACTGATAAGATTGACGCAATGACCAGTGTTTCATAGGCAGCAACCTTAAAGCTTTAAATTTACACTTCAAGAGTCTCACAGAGCGATGTATTTATTATCAAATTTCTGGTTAACTGCTGGAGTCTGCAAAATCAGACATTTCATTTACAACAACTTAATAGTGATGAAATTATAGTGATTCGGATAAAGGCAGTGCTGGTGAAAAGTAACAGTTTCGTATTGTGTCCTGTAATTAGTTTACAAATGTGTTTGAAAGCACGTTTCGCTGCGTCATTCAAGACGAGTCCGAAGTTATTCCGGAAAAATATTAAACACAATTAAGACGGCAGTACGCATATGGAAAATCGATTTTTTGTACATAACCATTACCTTATTTAATATTTCTGATTGTCTAATAATCGATAATAAATACTTTTATGAGAAATATCTGTTTATTGAACACGGTAAAAGTAATCAATGGATATCGGTTCACGATTTACCACTACGGTAATATCCAAGGGGATAAACCATCAACATAACGGCGTGGACTTGGTCGGCAACGATATTTAAACACATTTGGATGGACATAAGTTGTTCTACGCAAAATAATTTCATGCTTTCGTACGGTGTTCTCCCTACCCAAACCTTCCATCTACATGGTGTAGATGAAAGCGTGATTCGATGGACAACATTGCACTTTTCCGCTCATTTACTGTCCAGTTCTCATGCTCCAGAACAAAGTGGGGGGGGGGTCTTTTTGTTCGATGCAGAATACAACGGCTTACGTTCTTAGCCAATGCGATGTAACGTGCGGCGAACTGCAGGTTGAGAGGCCAACGGACTTGGTTCCTGTTTCTGATTATCTCTAATCTGACGAAGTATTTCCCATCTGTTGGACTTAACAAGTCTGTCTACTCCCCGCTCAGTTCGAGCATTCAGTATGCGTTGATGACCGTACGCCTTGCGTTTGGCACCTTGTTCTTTCTCTTTTTTTTTTGACTGGATGTCCAGTCTCTGTAAACTTTAACAACTGTTGCCTTTGAACATTTCTCAGGTGAAGCCTTTTTGCTAATACTCGCACCAATGCTTCGAACACCCACGATCATTATATTTTCAAAGTCCGACAAATCATTCCTTTGACTCTGTACGTGTAATTTCACCTTTTAAAAACGTTAAGTATTTAACGCCGACAAAAGTTTTATCAAAGGAACTTTTAAATAAATATTTAAACATATATTTTACTGCAAACCTAATTCTTTATGAATAATCCTTGAATGATTCTCATCAAATTAACCCGGAAATTTATTGACAACGTTGGCACAACTTCTGAAAGATTCAGACGCGTGTTACAATTCGATGTATTGCATATCATCATCATCATCATCATCATTGTCAACCATTATCAATCCACTGCTGGACGAAGATCTCCCCAAGTTTCCTCCACAACGGTCTGTCTTGTGCCAGTCTCCTCCATGTCACTCCCGCATACTTTCGAATTTCATCCACCCATCTTCCATGTGGTCTTCTTCTGGGTCTTTTCCTGTCCCTTAGAATCCAATCTAAAATTTCGGCTGTCCATCGATGGTCTGTTCTTCTGGCAGTATGTCCAGCCCATTGCCATTTCAGGGATTTAACTGTAATCATGATGTCTTCCACTCTTGTCATTTTTCGGATCCATGTGTTAATCTTCTTATCTCTCCTGGTTACACCAAGCATGCACCTCTCCACGCTCCTTTGAGTTGTCTGCAGCCTATGTATGTCTCTTTTAGCTAAGGTCCACGTCTCTGCACCATACGTAAGCACTGGAAGGATGCATTGATCAAACACTTTTCTTTTAAGACATAATGGCATATTGCTCTTGAAAATTATGCTGTATCTTCCAAAAGCTCTCCAGGCAAGTTTTGTACGCCGATTAATTTCTTCACCAATGTGACGCTCACTTGATATCTGCTGTCCAAGATAAACGTACGTGTCTGTTATCTCCAGCTTTTCTCCATCAATCGATAAATCTTCATTTCTTGTAAAAGCATTGTACATCACTTTTGTCTTCTGAAAGTTCATTTTTAATCCCACTTCTTTACCCTTGTCAGCAAGTTCCTGGATCATACTCTGTAGTTCTGATGGGGTAGTTGCAAAAATGAGTATGTCATCAGCAAAACGAAGGTGGGTTAGATAATCTCCATTAATCTTTATCCCTTTGTTTTCCCAGTTCAGTGATTGAAAGACATTTTCCAATGTGGCATTAAAGAGCTTAGGAGATATGGTGTCACCTTGTCTCACTCCTTTTCCAATTTTTATGTGTGTTGTATTTTCAAACAGCCGAATCTTTGCACTTGCATTTTCATAGATGTTATTAATAATATTAATGTATGCATCTTCAATACCGCAGGATTTCAGAGCCATTGCAACTGCTGATGGTTTCACTGAATCAAAGGCTTTTTCATAATCGATAAAAGCCATGCAAAATGGAAGTTCATATTCCCTCGCTCTTTCAATTAGTTCTCTCAGTACGTAGATATGATCTATTGTGCTGTAGCCACTCCTGAATCCAGCTTGTTCTCTCGGTTGAGCCATGTCCAGTGTCACCTTCAAGCGGTGTGAAAGAACTTTAGTGAAGATTTTATAAACCACTGATAGGAGGCTGATAGGTCTGTAGTTCCTGAAATCCTCAATGTCACCTTTTTTATGTAGCAAGATCATTGTAGCGTTGTTCCAATAATCAGGAATTTTCCCTTCATTAAGGCATCGAGTGAAAATTTGGGCGAGTACTGTTTCGATTTCTCCACTTGCTTCTTGTATGATGTCTACAGTAATTCCATCTTCTCCTGGAGCTTTTCCCCGCTTCCTGTTCTTGATTGCATGTGCAACTTCTGCTGGAAGGACTGGAAGAACTCTGGTATTGGTACCTTTCATGATGTCTGGAGTACATGTATCATCCCTTTCATATAATTTGGAGTAGAAATCTTTCACTCTTGTCAAAATGTCGCCTCTATTTCTTGTTACAGAACCATCTTTCTTTTCTCAGTGCCATAATCTGTTTTTTCCCCTTACTGAGATGTCCCTTTGCTATCTTTAGGCTTTGGTTGTTTTCAATTGCTTTCCTTACTAGCTCACAGTTGAATTTCCTTACGTCTTCAGTGATACTTTTTCATACTGTCTTACATAGCTCTATATATTCCACTTTGGAAGTCACATCTTCTTTAGTTGTCCTCATCGCTCTTCTTTTTTGCATCAACATTTTGGTTTTTCCTTATAATTGGTTCACATGCAATTTGTTCTTAGACCCAGCTAATTTTGTTGCTGTTTCCATAAGAGCTTTGGTTACTTTTCTGTTAACTTCAGAAATATCCACTTCTTCCGATGTTAGGCCTTCTAAAGCAGAGAATCTGTTCTTCAGTTCCAATTTGAAGGTATTATGGTGTTTTTTAAGGTTGGTTATGTCAATACATTTTGTTTGTCTTATGAGCTTGCCACGTTCGAGTTTAGTGTTGAGGTGCATCTTACATCTCACCAATCTATGGTCACTGCCTGTGTTGAACTTGTTTAGCACACTGCAGTCTTCTATGACGAATTTTTTGTTACACATAATAAAATCAATTTCACTTGTCGTCCCATTTGGATGTCTCCATGTCCATTTCCTGAGTGGTTTTTTCTTGAAAAAGGAGTTCAAGATGAAAAACCTTTCTGATTCTGCAAACTCTACGAGTGTATTTCCACGCTGGTTTCTGTTGCCGTGACCGAAATTTACCTACTGAAGTTTCATTCTGTTGCCGTTGCCCTATTTTTGCATTGAAATCTCCCATAATTATCTTCAAGTGCTGCTTACCTTTATTATTTAGATCACGAATTTCCTCATAAAATTCTTCAATTTCTTCTTCAGCATGACTTGTGGTGGGTGCATAAGTTTGAATAATCTGAGCCTTGTATCTTCTCGAGAGTTGGATAACGAGTCGTGCAGCTCTGTCAGAGGAACTTTCAACTTCTACAACTTTATCCTTCAGTTTCTTGTTTATTATAAATCCAACACCACTAGTTCTGCCAGTATCTGTCCCACGATAGTAGAAGAGATGTCCACTTTTCAGTTCGATGAGATCTTCTCCTTTTCTCTTTACCTCACTTAGCCCCACGATGTCCCACTTGATCCTTTATAGTTCCTCTTCCAATTCAAGAAGCCTTGAATCAGAAGATAGGGAGCGTCCTTTGTACGTTGCCAAGGTCAGAATCAGACGGCAGCCTAGTCCGGTCCTCCGGGGATTCTTAGCACCCTCTGCCTTCATGTCGCACTGGCCGCTGCCTTGGTCAGGTACATTCCAGCTGCCGGAGACTGAGGGCCAAGATTTAAGTTGTGGAGTCATTTTGGAGGGGTTTGGCCATAACTCACCACGCTGGCCAAGCGGGTTGGTGAGTGTGGGATAGCATTTCCTCTAATCCCGATGGTATAGTTATACCGCTATTGGCGGTCGTCAGTATTGCATATATTTAGCCAAAAACCACCTCTGAAGTATTTAAATATAACATTCGCAAGTCTCTCTGTCTGTTTGTTCAAAATCTTCTGCTCTGTGTGAAGGTTACGATTTAGCCTTACAAACCGTTTGTAAAAGCTATTAAAAAATCCAATTAAAAATCAATACATCTGATCCAACGCACGTCGGGAACAGACAGCATATTTAAAATGTCAAGTAAAAGCGTATTCCTTACATAAGGAACTACCACCTACTATTACTTGAAGTTGAATATTATAAGTATTTCCTGTGTTAAAGTTGAATATAAGGTAGCAGTATAGTTGGGAATAACTCTGCAAATAAGCAGGTATGATGCTTCTCATTTTCTTAGGCGAAACGTATTGACTCATCAAGCGAATGAGTTTTCGCACTACCAAAACGATAGTAAAATTTCTACGATGAACTGAAGTTGAGCAAATCTGCATGGCTATTTCGAGGTAGTTCTGCTGTTGAATCTGGTTTTTATTTTTTAAATGTGGTCATCCTAGCAATTTGAGCTGCACATGTCAAAGGTATTAAAATCACTTTCGTGCCCTCTTCAAATATGAAGTTTTTGATCATAAAAACACATTTAGTTTTTCGACGGGATTAGAATTTTCACTATATACCAGCGCAGAGCAGGAAACTGCTTTTGAATAACATTTTATATTAGAATCCGAAAACAATATTCCTGGTTGTGCATTCCAATTTCGAAAATGTTTTTCAATGTGCTGACCATCAATATTGAAGACAAGTGCGTCTATGAGAAATAAATGGGAAACCTGACACAGTTTCTATGAAATGGTATCCACATTTGCACCATATTTATAATAATTTACTAATAATTTATCAGGTCGATCGGTAAGTAAATACACTGCTGGACAATTGCTAAGGACGGATCATAAACGGCTATATAGCGCATATATAGCCGTTTATGATCGTTGCGGTGTAAGATGTCAATACGGCATATGGCCACCATGGAGGGCGATGCAAGATTCCACACGTCGTGTCATGCTTTGCACAACAATATCAAGCAGCTGTTGGGGTAATTTATCTCATTCCCCTGACAGTGCACGGATGAGGCTGTCCTTGTTTAGTAGAGGGCATTGGCGACCAGCAAGACTTTTCCCCAAAGCATCCCACACATTTTCAATGGGATTCATATCTGGAGAACGTGCTGGCCATACGAGGCGTTGAATATCCTCGCTCTCAAGACACTCCTGGACAGCGACTGTTCGATGACATGTGGCGTTGTCGTTAATGAAAATGAATCTATCACCGACAGCACCACGGAACATGCAAACATGAGGTAGCAGAACATCATTAGTGTATCGTTGGCCAGTCATAGTTCCAGTTGGAAGCACATAGAGGGACGTACGGCCATTGATCATGATGCCAGCCCGTACCGTGACACTACATGTCGGATATTGGTCCCTTTGCTGTATGTTTGCTGGACAATATGCAGTACCACTATCACGCCAGATCAGTTGTCGTCGACAATCAGACGATAGACTGTATCTACTCTCATCTGAGAAGAGGACAGCAGACCAGTCGTTATCAGTCCAATTGCGATGTTGATGGCTCCATTGCAAACGGGTGGTACGGTGACGTCTGAACAATGGGATGCACACAACAGGACGGCGGGCGTATAGTCCTCCTTCATGCAAACGTCTGGCGACAGTTTTTCGGGAGATCCGCTTGCCAGTAGCAGCCATAAACTGATTTGCTACCTCACTAGCTGTGCTGCGCCGGTGTCTTTTTGTTGATAGCACTATGTACCGATCTTCTGCAGGTGTCGTACTGCGAACACGACCTCCCGCGTGACGTTTGCTACACTCTCCATTTGTTTGAAATGATTTCCAAAGCCTTCAAACAACACTGTTGCTGACGTCGAACTCCCTGGCAACATCTGTTATTTTTCGCCCTTCTTCAATCTTGCCAATAATACGGCCACGAGAAAAATCATCTAGGTGATGTCGGGAAGACATACTAAAAATTGCAAGTTCGTCAATTGATTATTTCCCTTTCAACTTTGCGTTTGAACAACAACGGTCAATACGCGTCAAATCCTTTATATCTCTTATCAGCGCTCTGACGTCACGAACAATTTCGGCAATCCAAAATTTGCATACGCACAACACGTCATACTGTATCCTGCACTTATGCTAATTTCCACATTTTCCTGCCTTCCATTTTATGGTTGCTATCGTTGCTATTGTCATCCGTCCTTAGCAATTGTCCGGCAGTGTATGATCAATTCACCAAAATTCGTGAAATATCAAAGCAGGGATCACAATACCTGTGGGTAATTTGTAATAGCTGTCCTCGGTTCCACGTCAATTCGTCGCGTGCGTCAATTCGTCGACTGCGACGATTCGTCGCGCGTCAATTCGTCGCAAACAAATTCGTCGACTACGTCTATTCGTCGCGTTTACAGATTTTGGTTACCTACAAAACGAATGCAGGAAAACGTACGATTTCAAACGTCTTGCTCCCTGATCAAATTCATAAAGTTTGGACACTCAGACAGAATAGGAATATTACGCTTTTTTTTTTTGGCACTAAAAATATTAGACGGTAGACGGTTTTTGGAACAGGTCAGGACCCGGTAGGTCAGAGCTACCCATACACAAAATATTCGTAAAATCTACAGTTTTCAATTCAGAACCACCAAATCAGGTATCCTATCTCATGGTACTCTAACTGAGACGGTTGTCAGTTTTTGGAACGCGTCAAGTCCCGGGGAATCAGAGCCCCATCCCCTCTACCCCCACATACATACAAAATTTTCGTAAAATCTAGTTTTCATTTCAGAACCATCAAATTTGGTAACATGAAACTATAACTTAGACGCTAGACGGTTTATGGAAGGGGTTGGGGCCTGGGAGCCCCCCCCTCCCCCTCATAAAAAATTTCGTAAAATCTACAGTTTTCATCTTAGAACCACCAAATTTGGTATACTATCTCATGGTCCTCTAACTAAGACAGTAGACCGCTTTTGGAACGGGTGAAGGCCCGAGGGGTCAGAGCCCCCCACATACAAAATTTTCTTAAAAACCACCGTTTTCAATTCAGAACCACCAAATCTGGTATACTATCTCGTGGTACTCTAACTTAGAAGCTAGACGATTTTTGGAAGGGTTTGGAGCCCGGGGTGTCAGATCCCCCTAATAATTTTTTTTTCGTAAAATCTACAGTTTTAATTTAGAATCACCAAATTTGGTATACTATCTAATGGTACTCTAATTTAGACAGTAGACCGTTTTTGGAACTGGTCAAGGCCCGTGGGGTCTGAGCCCGTCACATAAAAAATTTTCTTAAAAACTACACTTTTCAATTCAGAACCACCAAATCTGATATACTATCTCATGGTACTCTAACTTAGACGCTAAACGATTTTTTAAGAATTTGCAGCGAAGGGGGTAAGGGAAGCCTTCATAAAAAAAAATCGCAAAATCTACAGTTTTCAATGTAGAACCACCAAATTTGGTATACTGTCTCATGGTACTCTAACTTAGACAGCAGACCATTTTTGGAACGGGTAAAGGCCCGGGGGTCAGAGCCCCCCACATACAAAATCTTCTTAAAAACTGCATTTTTCAATTCAGAACCACCGAATCTGGTATACTATCTCATGGTACTCTAACTTAGAAGCTAGACGGTTTTTGAAAGGTGTTGGAGCCCAGGGTTCAGAGCCCCCCAATAAAAAAAAATCGTAAAATCTACAGTTTCCAATTTAGAATCACCAAATTTGGTATACTATCTCATGGTACTCTAACTTAGTCGGTAGACCGTTTTTGCAAGGAGGTTGCAGCCTAAGGGGGTAAGGGACCCCTTTATAAAAATATCTCAAAACCTAGTTTTCAATTTAGAACAAACAAATTTGGTATATTATCTCATTTTACTGTAACTTAGACGGTCGACGGTCTTTGGAACGGGTCAAGTCCAGGGTGTTCGGAGCCTTCCCCCGCCACATACATACAAAATTTTCGTAAAATCTAGTTTTCATTTCAGAACCATCAAATTTGGTATCATGAAACTCTAACTTAGACGCTAGGAGATTTTTGGAAGGGGTTGGAGCTCGGAGGGTCAGTGCCCTCCTCATGAAAAATTTCGTAAAATCTACAGTTTTCAATTTAGAGCCACCAAATTTGGTATGCTATCTAATGGTACTTTAACTTAGACGGTAGACCGTTTTCGGAACGGGTCAAGGCCCGGGGGTCAGAGCCTTCCTCATAAAAAAATTCGTAAAGTCTACAGTTTTCAATTTAGAGCCTCCAAATTTGGTATGCCGCCCCGGTGGCGCAGTGGTCTAAGCGATGGCCTCTGATCATTGGTCTGTAAGGGGCCCGGGTTCGAATCCCGGTGAGGCATGGATGTTGTGTTTGTCTTACGGCACTGGCTCTCTCCCTTCCCTGGAGCCAGTGACCCTAAATTAGGGACGGGCGACTGCTTATAGCCCATTGAGTTGCTCATGGTGGTCGTTAAACCTCCAATCAAAAAAAAAAAAAAAAAAAATTTGGTATACTATCTCATGGTACTGTAACTTAGAAAGTAGACCGTTTTTGGATCGGGTCAAGGCCAGGGGTCAGAGACCCCCCATAATTTTGTTTTTCGTAAAATCTACAGTTTTCAATTCAGATCCATCAAATATGATATCATGAAACTCTAACTTAGAAGCTAGACGGTTTTTGGAAAGGGTTGGAGCCCAGGGGTGAGATCCCTCCTCCCCCCATAAAAATTTCGTAAAATCTACAGTTTTCCATTTAGAACTGCAAAATTTGATATACTATCTCATGGTATTCAAACTTCGACGGTAGACCGCTTTTGGAACGGGTCAAGGCCCGGGGGGCAGAGCCTCCCACATACAAAATTTTCTTTCAAACTACCGTTTTCAATTCAGAACCACCAAATCTGATATACTATCTCATGGTACTCTAATTGAGAAGCTAGACGATTTTTAAAGGGGTTGGATCCCGGGGGTCAGACCCCCCTAATACATTTTTTTTGTAAAATCTACAGTTTCAATTTAGAACCACCAAACTTGGTATACTATCTGATGGTACTCTAACTTAGACAGTAGACCGTTTTTGGAACGGGTCAAGGCCCGGGGATCTGAGGCCCCCCCCCCGCAAACTCACACACATACAACATTTTCTTAAAAACTGCAGTTCTCAATTCTGAACCACGAAATTTGGTATCATGAAACTCTAACTTAGACGCTAGACGGTTTTTAGAAGGGGTTGGAACCCGAGGGGAGAGAGTCCCCCTCCTCGTAAAAATTTCGTAAAATCTACATTTTTCAATTTAGAACATCCACATTTAGTATACTACTCATGGTTATCTAACTTAGACGGTAGACGGTTTAGGGAATGGGTCGGCGCCCGGGTCAAGGGAGCCCAGTACAAAATTTTCGTAAAAAGTTCCGTTTTTTACTCTTAAGAATACCCTATCTACGTTCTAAGGCGATCTTTGGCCCTCTGAGGGCCTTGCACCATAAACCATGAACCAACCAACTAACTAACCTACGGTCTAAGTTAGGGTCTTTAGATAACAATAAAGTGCAAAAATATGCGTTTAATGGTGTATTAAAAACACAAATCAATATAGTTTAGCTTTCACTACCAACGAACGGCTTATCAGAAAGAAATATAATGTAATGTAAACAGAGAGTTCCAGATATTCAAAATTCAAAACTGTACGAAAAAGATGATTAATGCCAATGCAAAGTTGTACGCATGCGACATCACATACGTACATTTCATTTCTGTGTCGCGGGATTCACAGAAGCACACGCCAGATGTACGGCAGTTCTATAGATATCTCCTAGAAGGTAAGTATTCCCATTCCTTTTTGTTTCTTTTTTGTTTCGCAAAATTAAATTAACTAAAACAAAAATTTTAAAATACGTTTACTGGAAAATTGCAGGAATATCTTTTTCATTCATTAACTTTCATCCGCTGAACTTGGTGATTCCACAAATAGTAATATGTACCTGGCAAATAACTGGTACCCCTGCTAATACAAATTATATTAATGATTTATTTGCGTCCAGTTCAATCTAGTATGTCCATAAGAGCGTTTTGGGCCGTATGAAAAATGCATTTCAACGTGTGCCGCTACGGCGGCGGAGTGATATAGGCGCTGGCTTCTGGCCACTTGTCGAGAAGGATCCTGGTTCAAATCTCGGTGAGTCATGGACGTTGTGATTGACTTCTGGCACTGGCTGTCACCCTTTTTAAGAACCAGTGGCCCAAAATTGGGAACGTACGACTGTTTATAGCCCACTGAATTGATCACGGTTGACGTTAACCCCGCCCCCTCCCCCAAAAAAAAAAAAAAAGATTGCGACGTGTCCATTGATATTTGTTATGGACCGTACAAAAGGCATGTTTTTGATATCAACGTGTCCACTTCCATGTAGGCTAGCCATAAAATGTTAGGGGACCGTACAAAATTGCACTTTGGTTTTCACCTTGTCAGCGCTTCGGTATATGGGTGAAGTATACGTATATATAGTTGGGCCATTTCAGCACGTAGTTTGGTTTATATAGAAAATAAAGATAATGTTACATTTTTTACTCAGCTACAACACATTAATCCCAAAGGCTCTTTGTTGAAATCTTTAATCCGCCGTGCTGATATTCACAACGTTAACATGACATGTCAAGTTATTAACGTTCCAGTTTTGCCCTGTCACAAAACTTTAGTTACAAGACATTAGGCGTAACCTTTTTTTAGGAATTTTTAGTACAACGTATTCATAAGGTTTCGATAACATGCCAAGGTTATGGTACTGCATTTTAACTGAGGCACAAAAATTAATAAACAGGCCTTAAGCCTTTTTATCCGTTTTTAATCAACCGTGCTCATATACATAAAATTTTCAGAGAAAGTCAAGTTTATTGTGTTGCCCTGTTACTCGAGTACAAAACTATAAACAGCCATTAACTTTCACCCGCTGAACTTGGTGATTCCACAATTCATCCATTAACAAGTCTTTTAAGTGATTGTATGCCATGGTCATATTGATAATGTTTGATGACAAGTTAGGTTAATGATGTTGCACTTATTAAAGACTTAAAATGGTATAGAGGCTAATAATTATTGTTTGAAGCCTAATTAAAAACTCATTTTTAACTTGGCTTGTCATGAAATCCTTATAAATATGGCATTTACTTTTTCATTTTGTACATTTTACATAGCGTGTGCATTTTTTTATGTTTTGACATTTGTTTTATTTTGTGTTGAACTTGTTACATAGCGTTACGCATTTTTGTAATGCTTGTGACTTGTGATTGCATTTCGATTTTTTATTTGTTTCACATTTTGAATTACTTTTTGACATTTTATGTTTTTGACATGCTATTTTGAAAATTTTGTCTTTTTTAATTTTGCGTTGTGTTTTACATTCTTGCATCTTCGCCGGAATTACATTCTTGAAAAATTCAAATACAAGTTAGTAAAAGCTATAATTCAATTAGTGAGAAATACGAGCACATTTTAGTAAAGGGTAGAATTATATGAAATTCCTCTTAAAAAGTCCAGCATGTTAACATTGTCTCTGTGAGCCAAAGAAGTTCGAATTCCTTTTTATCTTGCCAGCGTTTCTCTTCTGGGTGGATTTGTTGGAATCTGTGCTATCACTCTTTCGATTTTAGCCATAGTTGTTCTCCGCACTTTCGCAATTCCAGCGCCTCTCCAATCTTTCAAGTTTGTTTTGTGTTCTGCGAAAGCCAAATAAATTGTTTTCACTTACTGACCAAATTGTTGGTGGGAAAGGCGGAGGGCTTCTGCTCGGATTGTATCTTCTTCTTCCACGAAATTTTCTAAGAACATAATTTTCCTCAAACCACTGAACTACAGAATCTGCATATTCTAGAAGAATTGATTTCACTTTTTCAAAAGCAGCTGGAATTTCATCAAATGAAAAAAATGCGAGTGATTGCAATTGTCCGACTTTGAGAGCAAAATCACTGTTTTCCCTATATTCCTAGGATATGACAGATTACGGATATTCGTCAGTACATTTTTTTCCGAGATGAAACCAACAACATTTGTGTAGGCTGCTTCCAAATTCCTTTTTAGCATCACAATAACGGTAGCTATTTCAAAATCTATTATTATGCGAATATTGTGGTGCAAGCAGAATATCATAGTCTGATGCATAGTCTTGTAAATCCTGCAAAAATACTGTATAATAGTATTATATTCTTTATACTTGCTGGAAAGTAACCCATAAACTAGTGGGACAAGTCTGTGCATCTCTGGATTCGTTTCAACCATAGCATGAATGGTACATAATTGCCTAAAAAGGGTTGGACAAGTTTCAAGTTTCCATAATCCAGAGGGGTGCTTTTTAAGCTTTCGTAAATTATCCTCTGTTAGAAATAAAATAATTCTTTGATGTCCTAATGCGCTATCTCTGCCAAGAAATTTTGCACCATTTCCTCCTGTAAATTTATTGGGGCATCGATCCGTTCTGAAGTCGTAGGCTCCGCAGGCATGACTTCTCTTCGTATTCGTTTTACAACTTGCCTTAGTGCATCCATATTAGGCATGTAAGCTTCATTTACTGTAGCCATTGACGCTGTCACGGTTTGAATAATTTGTTCAGGGGCTTCGTCCGTATTTCTCGCTCGTTCTTTTATTTGCGCTCTTGCAACAGCAACATCACTTTTCTCCGGTCTTGGAGCATGAATATGTGGTTTCTTATTGCGCATCCTGTGTTCATCTCCAATAAGAATAGTACTAGCAAAGCCAGTACAATTTCCATAATTTCTTTCAATACAGTGCCAATACCGTAATACACCTCGCACTCTGTTATGGCAAAATAAATACTCTTTCCATTTCAGCGAATCATTTTCTTTTTGTGAGTTAACTATTTATGTTGCATTCTTCATCTGCATAGTGCCTTCGGAAAACAATGCACTTTCTCTTTCCTAAAATATTTAGAATGATATATTTCCACTATTATCACTTGACAACGTACAACAAAGGTTTCAACAAGCACGTTCCCTGTTATCCAGTCAACTACAAACTGATGAGCAACCATTCAATAAAACACTCCGAATACAGACAATCACGTGAAGCTTGTTCCTCTAGTTAGGATTTAAGCGAAGTTCAAGATTTTTGTACCTGCGGTCACAAGAAGTGGTTAAGTTTAAGGATCGGCATCTTATCTTTTGTTTTTCCAAAACGCAGAGGTACATGTATTTTACAGCAGAGAAACTCCAGGCGGGGGATCAACAGATGCGAAGAACCCGGGAGCCTGGTTCCGGAGGCGGCAGCAGGCGCGGACTGGGCAGCTGTCCTCTGGACCAGTAGGCGTCATGCTAATTCTCAAAAATAAATTCAATTTTTTTCTGTGCTGCACCATGCGTATGAAAGAAAATTTTTATACTGAAAAGACAATTTGTTTACCCCGTAACGTATTAAACAAAACCTACGTCCCTACATGCCAAATGGTCTGTAAGTCAAACACAGATTTTCATGCAACACCTTCCCCCGACTTTCTAAGTTCAGATCTGTCTCGTTCTACTTATTTCCTGTACCGCCCCTCTCTTTCGCTAATTGCAGTTAATTGCCGTAAAATTTGTGTTTTACGTTGGGGTGTATTGCCGTCTGTCTTGAAGACTATAGTGAAAGCGGTGAACCCCAGGGGAAAAGTATTCCATCAAAAGCAACAGAAATCCAATGCGAGAGCAAAACTTTGTTCGTTGGTATTACATCCAAGCAATTTAGGCGAAGTAGGAAGTGTGTTTTTCTACTACGACACCAGAAGATTGTCGCGAATGCTCAGGCAATTACGATACAGATGTGTCCTTAAGACTTCTCTTTCAAAACGTCCAAAGGCCGGCACTAGGGGATGGGGAGGGATACAGTGCGGATGCTCTTTTTTGTTGCAGTTAGAAATTCTTAAGCTCATTCTTCCTTAAAACTTTGCCTGGTTACCAGTAAGTACTGTCTCATGCCTCAACCATTGCACAGATTTGTTGTTTTTGTATTCATTCTTTGAGTTAACAGTGGGAAAATATCTGAACTGCGTTGTTTCAGTTGGAAATATTTTTTTACTTAAGCAACAGGGCTTCACGTATAATTGCAAAATACTTCGATAGAATAAACATGCCTTTCATAAAGAGTGTGCATGAGAAAATAGATTAATAATAAGGAAAATATTCTAAAACCAAAAAAGAAATTGCGAAGCCGAAAAAGCTAGGTAGAGGAAACAAAAGGCTCTAAGAAAAAGTTCATATTTAAAGAAACCTGTAGTCGCTTAATGAGTAAGTGGTATAACTCAATACAAAATCATGTGCTGTATTTGAAAAAAATTATAAGCAAGTAGGCATATTCCAATGCAAGACCGTCAAAGACGGGTAAACACATATTTTTACAATAATGAGGAACGTCATCGTTAAATTCGTATATGATTATTTGGAGAAATTAAGAATTATCGGGAATATTACGAACATTTTGGTGTTCTTGACAATTCTTGTACACTGCCAATTAATAATTCAACCGTTTATTATAGTTATGCACACACTTTATTACGATTCCTGTTATATGACGAGAAACAATTTCAGTCACAGGTTTTTGAACCGTGCATGGCACTGGTTACGGACTAGTTTACTTTAAGGTCTGTCGGAGGCCATTCACATGAGAACTTGTATTGCAAATATCAGTTATGAGTCATAGTGACGTTCCAATGTTACAGTACTATATCCAAACATGTTGCTCTAATTTAAAATGGAGGTACATGAAGAAACGAAAATGCAGAAACAATTCCATCACCGACCGACGCATTATCAAAAGAATTATTCTTTGATAGAGTTGTGGTAATACTCAACCGCGAAACCTTTTTTTGTTTTTGATGTTTGGCAATTTTCCTCGTTTACAGCATTAAAGGTTTTGCTGGAAAGATTTTCGATGTCGGTTACCAATACCTTATTCAATATTAGCTGAATTATCCGCTTTGTTTTTACTCAAGAAATTCAGAAATCATTCATACGAATTTCATGATTCCTAGTAAAGTGCACCGCACACAAAAAAATTGTCCTGTGTCGTGGCATTCCCATTTTGTGAATATAAAGCACGACTGGAGAGAACGACTTCTTTACTACACGTTATGGAAAAACTCAAAGCGCTAAGAACGGGCATTTTTGATGCAACTACGTTTAATTGCAAACCGATATCATTTGTAAGACGTGTGTAGTTAAATCGAACTTTAAGATCTCGATTAATAATGGTGAAAAGCTTTGACACGGATTAAGTGTAAAAACAGTTCCCTTTGAAATTTCATGATGCAGACGTCACCCAGAGCAGTGCGGTAAGGCAGGTCATAGGGAAGTTTCGGGAAACTGCCATAAAGACATTCTCGACGTGAGTTTCTTTAAAGATGAGGAATTTTTCTGTGGAGCACTGAAGGGGAAAGTGCACTCAGTAAATCTGCATACACTCCAATAGCTACAGGCTGCAATAATAACCTATCTCCAACAAATCACACCACATACTCTGGGAATGGTCTTCACCAACATGCGGAAAGTGTATGCATATACGTCTGAACGTCGGTGAGGCCCATTTCCAACACCTCCTGTAGGAATTAGTTCGACATGGTACGGGTTGCTTTCAGTACAGTTATTTTTCAACACCTTGTATATACTAAATGGTGTGTTTTGGCTTTTGAACAATAAAAAATTTTATTTTCTGTTTACGAAAATACCGTTCAGTATTCTAGCATTTCTTTGAGCGTTTTTTAATTGCAGATTTGAGCTTGTTCGTTTCCATAGGGTATGATTATTTAACATGGTTGTTCTTTAACAAACACATGATACAATGTTTGGTAATTTATTGATAAAAATAGTTACATATAACTTTTCCAAATATTTTGATATCCGATGTTAGATGTTATTTTTCCATAATTGCGTGAGTATCTACTCACCGAACAACGGAAATAAAACGATAGAGCTGGTTTAGCAACGTAGACAAGTTGTTATGATAGGTTGCTAAAGCTGCTCTGATGTGGTTTGATGACCCTGATGAATGTACACTGACATTGGGTACATCACAACACCGTATTATTATGCATGGGTTTGGATTACTCTGTTTTGTCTGTAAACTGATGATGCAAGGGGCGCCCTTGCGAAAGTTCTCGTTTTAATAGTATTTGATTTTAATGGAAAGTAATATTTTAACGATTATCTTCTTCTACTTTATGTGTAGCCCGATACTAGCGTATGTATTACTGTGTAGATAGATTGTTTTTGTGTATTTCGGCTTTATTACACAAGTGCATCATTCATTTGGAATACGCGATAATAGGAAAATGTTTCAAAATTTTATGTTGAAACAAAATTTTAGTGAAAAGAAATACTATTTTTTTAAATATTACCAAATGTAGAACAGAAATCACCGAATTTCATTTTCCCCCATCCTATTGTAATGAGAAAGCCTGGGAAACTTTATAGGCCGTTCGTCTTCCCAGACTTCAGATCCTTCAGTCGTTCTCTGAGTAAGTCACAATACCGCTGATGATCTTCAAGGAGCCTATCAACCTTTATTCATTCTATCCTGGGTCTTTTCATATTCCTTTTCCTCCAACCAACATTAAGTTTCACTCGTGACACTACCAAGTAATGATCAGAACCAACATCCGCACCTCTCATCACACGGGTGTCAACAACTAAGTGTTTCAAACGCTGATCGTAGACAACAAAATCTATCACACTCTTTTGACCAAAAGTACGATTTTCCCAAGTATATGTGTGGATATACTTGTGGTTGAAAAATGTATTAGATACACACAAACTATTCTCAATGCAGAGTTCAATTAATCTTTCACCATTATCATTCACACAAGGATCATTAAACTTACCCAGAACATTGTCAGAAATTGCATTCTGCACACCTACTCTAGCAATTGAAATCCCCTGCTGTTATAACATTTTCTTTAGCACCAAACTGGCTCAAAACAGCTTTTAGCTCATTCCAGAAATCTTCCTTCTTATCAGAAGGTTCCGAGACACAAGGAGCATACACTATAACAATTACAATTCTCTGAAGTTTTACTTTCAAACGAATCCAGAGAATTCTCTCACTTACGCAACTATAGTGAATCAAGTTGTTCTTCATTTTTTCACTTAAAATCACACCTATACCCGCCTGTCCTCTCATAATATCCAATACTCCAGACCACACACTCGCCGTGCCATTCACTTCTTCTACCCCAAATTCCTTCTTTTTGGTTTCACTTACACACAGCACATCCAGTCTATACTTATTCATCTCCTCAATGACCTCACTCATCTTGCCATTTATACCTCTAGTATTCCATACACCAATCTTACATTCACTCAGCCGAGATCTCTTTCTCATACGCCGTTTGGAAAGTCCAGATCGATTCCGTGGTGGACCGTCCTTCTCAAGTGTGGTAGGTCCACCATATCCCACACTTGAGTCATTCTTAATACTTCTTTTTTTTTTGGTGCAGAACAAAAATTCACTGCTATAAAAGGACTGAACTCAGCGCATCTGTTTCACAGATAATAACTTGTTCCCGACGGTACATTGTATAGAATCTGCAATCTTTCATCCTTTTTGGTGAATCGTTACTTTTATAATTCATGAAAACAATATGAAACCTGCTTTTTGTAGCTATATGGAAACATAAGTGTCAACAGCCTGTCAGGCAAATATTCAGACGAAATATGGATTCGCAGTTTTTGCTTTCTTCAAAGATAATATAAGTGGCCATAAAATCCAGTAATATAAGCATTTTAAAGAAACGAATTTTATCAATCGATATTTTTTTTTGTGATATATTTATAAATTTTTGACTCATCGAAAGCAATGCAGAACATTTTGACCTAATAAATACAATTACTCGAAAGAAATAAAGGGCCATTCTGTTGTTATTAAGGATTTGAAATTGTGCAAGCGATTTTTATATGTTTCAGAAAAACCATGACTTTCAAGCATTTAAATTATTTTTATCTAAAAAGTATTACACCTAACAGGCAGCAACGGAGCAAGTTTCTTCTTAACTCGCGCAGTGATGTTTTTATGGCTACTTCTCCACAATATTATGTCTCGTTACATAGTTTCGGGCGTGAGGATAATACCGCGATGAGAAAGAGAGAGAGAGAGGGTAGCTGCACTGTAGCGTTTCAACGGTTAAATATCTTACGACGAAGAGGAGTCTGTCCGCATTTTTCCGATCTTAGTAACTTGTACTGGTATGCCTCTAGGATGATGTCAGTCGGTAGAGTAAAGATGGAGCTCCAAAACGAAGTAATTGATAGGAGAAAGAGAATAGCCAAGTAAAGACGACTAAAGCCCAGTTATTTTTATTATTTGGGCTGTCATTCGTATCCTTGCTACACAAGAGCTTGGAACAATTTGCGTTAGTTTGCCTCAAGTATTTCGTGTTACATGCTGCTTTTGGTATTTATGTATTGCCCTTGCAGGACCTATCTTTCTCATTTAAATGTGGCACAAACCGGGTGTAATACACTAACACCAAAGGCATCATGTAACATCAAATGCATGCTGTACACTGAAACTACTCCTCCCAATCACTTGAACGCCAAAATGGGGAAAAAATGGCGAAGATCGGTGTATACAAATAAGCTGACACCAAGGGTTAAACCCCGAATTGAGGCAGACATGGAAATCTATTCCAACTCGTTTTAAAGTAGAAAAGCTTAGAACAATTGCGATCTGTGATGCATAGTAAGAAAGGAACCTGGCCTAACACCTAAGAAATTATGAAATGTTATTTACCTGACAGCATATTAAACACTGACGTAAGTAATGAAAATAAAGTTATTTCGGAATAAATAGTTTTATATTGTAATAACGCTGTTGGACGGACGAACAGCACACGTAGCGCACAGGAAAGTATGTTTCAATCCCCATAGTCCATTTTAATGTCAGGCAATTCGTCTATTTCTACAATCTACGTTTTACAAATTGCAACGGAAATTTAGAACTCTTATGTCCGAAAAATTTATACTTTGAATCTGCTTACTCCAGCAGCCGTATATTTAGTTCTTTGTATGGTATACGACTACATTTCGAACTCGGTACTCGTATTTTTAGAAAAACAGCGTTTAGCTAATATAATTTTTTTTAACATACTCGTAATTTGATATAATAAACCTTTTTCAAGGTGAGCCTAAAATTTTAGTCAACAATATCTATCTAGAAGCATGTGAACGAACTTCCGTTTATTATATCATTTTTATAGAATTAAATACTGTGAATAATCGATGTCGGTATACAAATATCTTCCCAGAAACATTTTCTTTACTAGATGAAACGCCATGTATTTCTGAATAACACATTGCCGCAAGAAAGTAGAGATATCGTTTTAGAATGGGAAAGTAAATTTAAAACTAAAATATATTTCAATATTATTACTGTTATAATATAGAAATATGTGTTAGTCATCCACAATATGTTTTATAAGATATATTGTGGATTAATATTTCTAGTGTAAGCTTCTTTGATCTAAACTTTTCAATTGTTAACATAACATGACGCGTTAATGTTCCAGAAAACACTGATATTACAGCCACAGTCTATAGAATGTACGTGTTGTCCTGTAAAATCGATACGATGTCATTAAATAGCAATGGTTCCACCTACATCTTCGAGTTATGAAAATGTTGACTTCGTAACTTGCTATTTCACTTCTTCATTTTTGCTGCAAAATTAAATACACATTTTTCGGGGTTTAATGTCAACCGCGGGCAAATCGAAGCAGTATCAGCACAGTGGTCTTTCTATAACTATATGAAATGTTTCCAGGAAAGGAAGAGAGCCGAATTTGAAGAATAAACACGTCCATGCCCCACCGTGATTCCCAACCGTAACCATCTGGGACGAACTACCATAAGGCAGCACTTTGGCCTATGCGACACACACACAAACACACACAAACGCGAGCGCGAACACACAAAGATTGTTGTTCAATTTACTACCATTGACTTCGCTGTTAAGCATGCATAACAGCACACCTTGATGTAACTTTAGCTATATGACGGTGATATAATAAAAAATTAAACAAACAAGAATCTCAGTTTGCGACGGAATCGGAAAATTTCAAATTTTTTATCAAATTTGAAGATAAATAAAAACCCATAGCGCGTCCATCTTTTTTTCAGTCTATGAGGAAACTCTTGTAAGATCGAAGTCATGTTTTATTTGTTCTATCGTTTTCCATGTTATCAAAATAGTTTAGTGCATTGATTACTTACAGTTACAGAATATATTACGCCCGAAAAGTAAAATTGAGCCTTAAATCTTTGAACAGGCATGATGGTTTATTCGTCAGTTCAAACGAGATGGAAATTTTCATTTTATAAATTACCTTCATTCTGAAGTTTCAAATAATGCTATTAAGAACTTTTAAATAAACTTTCGTTACGCCGAAACATCACTTTAGCAATCGTCGCTTTCAGTTGAGGTTAATATAAGACAAAAAAATACGCATAATATAATTAACTTGTGTTTTAGAGCGAACGCTTGATATCCATTTGTGTGTTTCACATGTTTGATTTCATCCACTTAGAAGGACTGTTTTGACAAGAATGCGAAAAAAAGTATGTCATATGCCAGAAGTGTCATACAATTATAAAATAATTGAGGTTAGGCACGTAAAAGATAAGAATGTTCATTCTGGAAAATTTAGCCTAAAAATATATAATACTTGCGTAATAAGATCTGAAATATGCAGCAGATATGCAAATCTATTTCAAGGTTCCATGGTTTAACAATGAAAGAATAAAAAAAGAGAGTATATGAGTTAACACGTGAGTGCGCCGAATGACCTTAAACTAATTTTTTGTGTGTCCCTTCGGTTATGTATGGAAAATTAAAATTTTCCGAGGTAAAGAATTTTTTTCAATTTAGCGTACAATTTATACTTCCCAACTAAAGTTAGGTTTAGAAAGGCGGGTGTTTGCCGATTTACAAAGTCCTGATCTCTAAACTTAGAAAAGTGATGAAAATAGTATTCATGAAGCTGTTTGAATTACGCAAGAGAAATCTTACTAACAGGTGTAAGCAATAATCCAGAATTGAAATGCACAATAACATTTATACACATGAAATAAAATGTTTGATTATTGTAAAGCTAACTACAATGATAATTTTTTTTTCGTGTCAAAGATAGCCAAATATTAGAGAATATGTCGTTCTATCCATTTAAATGAGAGCTATGAAAATACTAATCAATTAGGATTTAAGGGAAGAATCTTTGAACGCCATATGTTTGAGCAAATTTTAACATGTATGAATTTTCTAGTCAAAAACGCACAACCCAAACACATGCCATTACAAATGAGGAATCGTGCATATTAATTATTGCTGATAAAGCACAAACTTGAGTAATTTTTAGCACTGTATTTAAAATATATTTTTTTTGAATAGATGTCGTACATTATAACACTAAGAATGAATCCAGTATCTAGATAGTTTATACTTCTTGGGAACGCTTATTTAAACATTTTAGGCGAATACCTCTTCTGAATTTTTCAAGGCTTAAATAAATCAGCTGAATGACTGCACGGTTAGATGAGTCATGTATCGTTTTGTGCACTTAGAAGGCATTCTGTTAACATGGCAGTTGTACAAGAGCATCTATAAATGCACATGCTGTTCTACGTATTCAGATTTGCAATATGTCGGAACTTACTCTGCTGGCATTTTCGAGGACGTCAAAACAAAATTAGGGTCACCGTTTGAACGGTTACGTAAACTAGAATTGAAATTCATGTCTTTGAAAAAACAAAGGCTGTCAGATTTTTGCAGAATTACAAATAAACCACCAAACAATTAAAGTCAAACAACCGTATGTAATTTTTTATTGGGATAACGTTTATAAGTATTTAATAGTTTGTTAAAATAAATTTAATTATGTTGGTGAACTTTTTGCATTTGGTATTAGTAAACAGTAGTGCAGTTTTTTAGGGTCCTGCGTCACGTGTCTTTAAGGTCGAAAGAAATCTTTGATAACGCAAATTGCCTTTTTCAGAAAGTTGTATTCTAAAGTTCAGGTAGGGGTACCTGGAGCTTTAGAATACAACTTTCTGAAAAGGAAAAACTTCAGAGTAAGTGACTGACCCCTGATTCAAATATTCTGTCAAATCTTGTGACCGTGAAGCCAAAACATTGGCGATCATCGTGGAAAGTTCAAACGCTATCTACAACATAACCAAATTTATTGCTCAGAATGAAAAAGGGTACTTATAGTCGTCGAGTAGATTACGCCTAAGGAAAATATTGTGATCCAGATACATGTACTCCACGGAAACCTTTATGTTAGAGGAAATCGGAATATTGGTTACAGAATATGGCTTCTGAAGAGGGTTTTGGTAAGGCGAATTCCGTAGGGTTTCATCTTAATTTGGGACGGTGTGCATACAGAAAATTAAGGAAAGCGTTTCATTTTTGGTGGAGCTTCATCCAGCAGGAAGTAATCTCTTGAATGTCTAACAATTTTTTTACGTTGTATAGCGGTGTCTGAACTGAGATTAGAGAGTTCCTCAGAGTCTAAACATCTTCCACATTTGCGGTGTAATTTTCGACTTTTAAGTAGTACTTTTCCGGTCAAATCGAATAGGTCCTGAGGTATCTCTTACTTGAACATGACATAAATTCACTTTCTGTGTCTTTTGTGTATGTAAAAATATCGCGTACTTTCTACAAACAGTACTCGCAAAAGATTAGCAAATTTATGTGTCTTTGACATCTCCTAGTTTGGTAAAGCCAGAGATTCAAAGAAATGTCTTTTTTCATGGCATCGTAAAACTTTGATTGAAAATCAGTGCTGTTCAAATTATAGGGTCATGAATTCTATAATTTTTCAGATATATTGTAACCATTTATTTTATGCACTTTTTTACGTAAATTAATGTCAATGTGTTTCATTGCATCACTTTTCTCGGCACCCTTTTTAGAAATTAATTTCCACATTTTCTATAGGCACCGCTGATCTAAGTACTAGGTGTGTAACTTAATTTTCGGCCCCAAGCACGACACGTTGACAGCAAATTATGGCAAATCGAATAAGTACCTAATCGGGGAAATAATCACCATCGTGTTGGATACATTTGAGCAATCGGTCAGGGAGCTGCCAAATGCCACTGCGGAAAAAAGAGGACTGTTTCGAGTTGATAAAGGCATTAATACTTTAGTAGACTTCCTCGACAGAAGTAAACTGCGTATCACTCAGGTGATATTGCAGGGAGCAAAAGAGGTGATAATCCGACGGGGCGAAGTCTGGAGGATACGCCGGGTGGGACAAAATCTCCCATCCCAGGTTGGTGATCGTGTTTAAAGTCGTTTTCGCGGTGTGAGGACACTCGTTATCCTGAAGCAACAGGACCGACCTTCTGCCCTTGCCAGTGTATGGCGTTTTGGCCTCAATTGCGTCACTCACACAAATGAGTTGCTGACAATGACGCTCAACACTGACCGTTTCACCAGGTTTGAGCAACTACACAGCAGTGATCCCGCCATATGACGAGCAACAACCTCCTGGCATGGATATTTGCTTGGCGGTACTGTTATGTTGGTAGGCTCACTTTGAGAAAACAATCTGGGCCGCTTAGGATTATCGTAGAGGATTCACTTCTAATCACAGGTCGAAATCGTGTGGAGGAAATACTTCTTCTTGAATCTAGATAGCAAGGACACAGTAACACGCAGCACCTGGACTTGTTCGCAGTTGTGAGTTGGTGGAGTACCCAACGGCCCTCCTTATGAATCCGTCCAAGTTTGTGCAGGGGCTTTGCAATGAGTTGTCCTGTTACTACTAGTTTCTGGGCGAGCACTGACTCGACAGGGATCAGCGTCTAACAGTTGTTCCATTTCCCCATCGTCAACTTTCTGTGGCTATCCCTGACGTCCTGCATCACAGATATCGAAATTTCCCTGCTTAAACCGCTGGAACTACTTCTTACACGTACTGTTGGACACAGCAGCCTAACCTAAAGCAGCGCAGATCATTTGCTCGGCTTCCGCGGCACTTTTTCAGGTGAAACGCAAACAGGAGGCAGTGCCGCAAATGTTGCTTCTCGAACGACATAATTGCTTTCACCGTCAACTTTTGTCCTTTCTGTCACTACAGCTTTGAGCGGTTACGGTTGCCTGGAAAGCTGTTCAATGGCACTGCAATCAGCCAGTTTTGTACACAATTATTTGTATTTGCCGACGTTCTATGATCGCTTGCGGCTAGGGGCCGAAAATTAAGTTGCACACCTAATACATTAAAGGGAGCGGGTGATCTAAGTACATTAAGCGAAACACATGAATTTTATGTGCTCTTTATTTATCTGTTTTTTCCATATGCGGAGTTATCTTAACAGATACCGAACAATTCACGGAAAGTTTGGAACTTGCAAAAAAAAAAAAAAAAGGAAGAAAAAAAAAATACTGCCATATTTTTGCTGGTAAAATTCTCGAAAATTTACTTCAGAGATCTCATGACGGAATCACTTATGTCCGCTTATAACAAAATAGTACGGCAACAATTTTGGTACTGGGGCCGCGGATGGCCGAATGGTCAGTGTTCATGACTGCTACGGAGGGGTCTCAGGTTCGATCCCAGCCAGGTACAAGCACCCGAACCAATAAATACGTGCCGTGCGTCGAATGGGTACATGAATCCGTCAGATCCCGGTACCGCCCCCCTACCTTTACAAACAAGGGCGTCATACTCGCACTTTTTACTTTGCTCCCGTGGGACTTTTCTATCGGGCACTCTAGCCCAAACCTCCTAGCTTCCTATTTCTAAGGGTTGTTTAAGACTGGGGTGAGACACTCGCTTCCTAAAATCCTCTACATATGATCTGATCTGATCTGAATTTTGATATTGATCGAGCTAACCAATTTCGTGTTCAGATATTTATGTCGTTCAAAGGATATTGTTAAACATTGAGTCAGGTTCGGCGCTCTAATTGTTCAAATTTATCGTTGTTAACATATGCACTTGATAGCAAAATGTATTTTCCAAATTTTAAAAGAAAATGATTTACTTTTCCTGCAAACGAAAGCGGAAACAATCGATTGTAATGAAATACTACTTGCTTCCAACTATGTAACATGTTTTCACTACACGGATATGGTGGTAGTGGACGCCTGAGTACATATTTTTCGTTACACAGCTCTGTATTTTAATACATATTTTGGGCATTTTCTTAAAGTCAATCCCACACTGGTGAATACATAGAATAATGCGGATTAAATTTTATTTGCACAGTAAATTCGAAACAAATATATTTAGAATACACCGAAGTGACAAAACACTGTGATCAGCGAGCGTCTTTATCAAACCAAAGCCGCTGCAGGTTAAAGACTGAGGGCGTAAATCACTTGAACAGTATAAATAACAACTGTTGCTCAGCTCTCTTAATCAGGGGCCTCTTGTGGCCTAGTGGTCATCGGTCGTGACTGCCACGGAGAAGACCTCCGGTTCGATCCCAGCAGGTACGAAAGCTCGAACCACTAAATATCTGCCGTGCGTCGGATTGGCACGTTAAGCCGTCGGAACCCGGGTACTGCTCCTTTCCCCGGTAATACATAAAAGCGTCTTCCTCCCTCCTTTCTACCTCGCTTCCGTGTCCCATTCATATCGGGCACTCTAGCCCACATCTCCTACCGCTTCCTATTTCTAAAGGTTGTTTAAGACCTGGTGTCAGACACTCCATTCCTAAAATCCTCCATATATGATCTCTCTTAATCAGTGCTATTCATGTTCTTCAGATGGAAAATGCAGCCGACTTAAGGGAGTTTAGCAATGGCCAGGCGATTAGGACCGAGCATTTCCGAGAACGCTTGGTTAGGGGCTTGCTCACGGTCAACCGTATGTAGTACCTTTAACTAGAGGAGGTGAAAACCACTTATCGAAAATAGTCGATGAACCGGTAGTCGGTGTGGTCTGAAGACGGCTTATTCATGCTAGAAGTGAGAGAAAAATATTTGTATGTTTCGAGCGAACAGAAGGAATATTGTGGGCAAATCCGTGGTATTTGAATGCTAGTGACGGGAGGAATGTACCACAAAATAAAGTATGTTCTAATCCGCCGAATATGATTATGCGTAGCCGGTTCAGCTCCGTGTGCGAATGCTAACCACGGTTTCATTTGAAAACGCCTAGAATGGGAATGCGAGCATCATAACTGGACCTTAAATTAGTGAAAGAAATTCGTCTGGTTAGGTGAATGTCGTTTCCTGTTACACCATGTGGATGATTGCGTACGTATGCGCTGTTTATCTGGGAAAGTGTTGGCAGCTGGATACAGAGTGGGACGAAAAAAGTTGGTGGAAGGAAGGTAAATCTTTCGGGAATGGCCTGTTAAGAAACACTGAGTCCTGTTATTAATTGTAGAAACCATTAAGTCTACAACGTACCTATAATTTACTGCAGAGCAGATATATTTTTTAATGGCGACGGTATTTCTCTCTAATAGTACCTCATCTCAGCAGGGAAATGCGCCATGCGAAACTGCTGAGATTGTTGTAGAATGATTGGTTCGCAACATTAAGGCTGACTAACAGGTATTACCTTTGCTTGCAAATTCCGCAAAGATCAATCTAATCGAGCATTTGTGGTTTGTGTTAGAACAGGAAATCTCTGCTGCATCGGCTTTACCTCCTAATTTACAAGAGTTAATTAATTTAGTGGTAACGTGTTGATACCAGATAACATAAGACTCTTCTAGAAATAAAATTAATTTAGTGATACCGTGTTGGTACCAGATAACATAATACACTTCTAGAAATAAAATTAATTTAGTGGTACCGTGTTGGTACCAGATAACACAAGACACTTCTAGAAATAAAATTAATTTAGTGGTACCGTGTTGGTACCAGATAACATAAGACACTTCTAGAAATAAATTCAATTTAGTGGTACCGTGTTGGTGCCAGTTAACATAAGAGACTTCTAGAAATAAAATTAATTTAGTAGTACCGTGTTGGTACCAGTTAACGTAAGACACTTCTAGAAATTTTATAACATCAATGTCTGACCCGATAAGAGCTGTTTGGCGACACGTGGAGGGCAATCATCATGTTAGGCAGTTGGTCATAAGGTTTCGAATATTCGTTGCATTATTGGGAACATAAGTCATATCTACTTTGAAAACAAATAAAAATAAAAACATTCGCTTACTTTTCGGTAAGGCAAGGATTGCAATATTAATTTATTTTCCGTAATGATTTATTGCACTCAATAGGCCATGAAACAGATTTACCCGCGTTTCTGTATGCGCTCAAAAGATTAATAACCCACAGATAATACACAGTCGAGTGACATTATTGTGACCATCTCCTACTTTTGATATCAACAGCGCGTAGCCAATGAAGGAAGGCACGTATCGTTAGATGGCATGGAAGGTATATAAGGCGTGCTTTAGGCATTCCGGAAACATATCACTCGTTCCTCTCATGGATAAAAGGTGCGACTAATCAGATTAGCAAAACTGGATGCTTGTCGGCTTTCGGGGCAATTGTGACAGTATTTCTGAAACAGCGCAGTTTGTGAAATCTTCGCGTGCTGCTGTGGTAAAGTGTATAGTGATTTGAGAAACGGCACAACTGCATATAAGCGATGTGGAAACTGCGGGGCAACACGTGCCATTGATGTGAGACGTGAACATAAGCTGCGAACGTGTGCGAGGGCCGATCAACAAGACACAGTGAAGCAACTTACTCGCCGAATGTACCACTGGACTATCGGAAGTGTATCTAAAACAACAGTTCAGCGAACCCTGCTGCATATGTGGCTCCGATACAGACGGATGGTCACTGCACCTATGTTAAAGGAGGTGCATCCGAAGGAAATTCTTGCATTTGCACGGCAGTATCGAAATTGCGCCTCCGCTGATTGGCTAATGATTGTCTTCTGCGATGAGTCACCTTTTCTGCCTCATCGAACGGAGAGACGTTGGCGTATAAGGCGAGAAACATCGGGGAACAAACACTTTTCAAACAATGCTTGCAGAACACAAACAGGTGTGCGCAGCGTTTTGGTCTGTGGAATATTTTCTCAGCATTCCCTGGGTCCACTGATACTTGTGGAAGGCACAATGGACCGAATTCTTTATGAATCCATCCTTGCAGACCACTTACACCCATGCTTGCTGACTGTCTGCCCTGGGGCGGATGGCACCTTCCAGCACGACAACGCGACGTGTCATACAACTGGAAATGTCTGACAGCTGTTGGAAGGGCAAAATGAAGACCGCAAATTACTTCCCTGGCCTCCTAATTCCTCAGACGCATACTCAATTGAGCATCTGTGGGACCACCTCGATCGTGTTGTTCGCTCTGTGGATCATCCACCACGCACACTCCAGGAGCCGTCAGATGCACTGCAGTCAGTATGGCTCCACATACCTGTGAACACCTTACAGCACCTTATTGAGTCACTCCCAGCCTGTCTAGCTTCTGTCCACACCACGGTTACTCTGGATATATGGTTACAAATATGGGACTCGACCGTGTTTAAGCAAAACTGCCATTTCCCCAAACCCTAGTAGGAAACGTGCATGCTTCGAAGAAAAAGACGGTTTTAGAAAAGAAAATATTTAAATGCAGCCAAAACGATTTCTTTAAAAAAAATGTACTGTATGTTTATTAGACTCTAATTTCAGTTCCGTTCTGTGATATTAATGAATTATTGAACTCACATACCATTTTTAATACATTGACACGAATTGAAGTTTCAGTGGTTCATTTTCTTATAACCCTGTACAACGGAAAGTTGCTAAAATGTCAAAAATAAACTAACCTAGTTAAAGGTGTTTTTATCGTTGTAGGCAATTTGATAAAAGGTGGATTTTAAATTATAAAAATCTTTATGAAATTTATTTTATAAAAGCAAACTGCAAACGAAAGAAATTTTTTTTATTCTATTGAATCCGTATCATATAGGGTAATAATTTGTTTAATAACGCATATTAAAAGCGAACATAATCAAAATTTTGTGCTTTCCAAAAAATACCGGACACCATAAAAATTTGTGGATCTGTAAAAGATATTTTCTCATGTCGATTTGGGAAATTTATGTCAATATTTGGACAACTATTTGTCAATATTTGTGCAATTATGTCAATATTTGGGCAATTATGTCAATATTTGGGCAATTATGTCAATATTTAGGCAATTATGTCAAGATTTGGACAATTTAGTATAACAACACAATCATGCTACAATTAATATCCTAATTGTGTAACGATACTGCATGAAATTGATGAAAATATTCGTTTCCTCTGAAGACATTCTGTGAAGTATTTTCTCTCTCTCTCTCTCTCTCTCTCTCAATCTCTCTTTCTCATTTTATTGCAAAAAAAAAATTCACACTGATTTCCATAAATTTACACAAATGTAATTTACACTGATTTCCATAAATTTGCTCACATGTAATTTACACTGATTTCCATAAATTTACACAAATGTAATTTATACTGATTTCCATAAATTAAGCAACAAACCGAAAAACCACGATGAATGGGCGAAATGTAGTTCAAATTGCACGAAATATGCATGTATTACGGGCAAAGGCATACATCATTGAGTTATTAAAGGCGAATGAGTGTCGCTCTCGGCGCTTTATGCAAATGCGCAAGAGCTTAAGACCAGCTGTTTCGGAGGGAATCACCAATTCATCTGCGGCGGTGAATGACAAAATTTCGAGAAAACAATTTTGTTAACCTGGCTTCGGGCCGTGATTTACCAGCAGAAATACGCGACAGAGTGATAGGCCGACAAGAAGCAGGGCAATTGTAGGAGGACGTCGCAAGGTGACTCAGCGTCGATCGTTCTGTAGTCAGAAGGATATGGCAGTAGTTCCAAGCGACAAATGCAGCTTCCCGAAGATACAGCAAAGTCAGACCAAGGGCGACGACCTCTGCTGATGACCGGTACTTGCGGTTTTCGTCATGGTGGAATAGAACGGCTACACAGACTCATCTCATATCTATGCTTGCGGCATCCACCGGTCGGGCGGTATCAGCACCGAGGGTACGCATAATGTTACAAGAAGGACGACTGTATGCTCAGCGAACGGTATTATGAGGGCCCCTGACACCCCGTCACCGGAGGGAATATTTCAGTTAGTCACAAATGTATGTGAACTGGACTCAAAGTCAGTGGAGGTCCGTTCTGTTCACTGATGAGTAGCCTCGCTGTCTACAATGTGATTCTCGCCGAATTTACATCCACAGAGAGTTCTGTACCCTCTATCGTTCCTCAAATATCCAGGAAAGGGAAACCTGTGGTGGTGGTAGTGTTCTAATGCGGGCAGGCACGCCGTTAGGAGGCAGTACCGACCACTGTGTCTTGCCACATGGAAAACGCAATGCTCAGATATGTAGAGACGACATCTTGGACAATATTGTCCGTTCGTATGCGGCCGCCATTTTAGATATATTTGTACAGCAGGCGGATAAAGCCAGTACTAACACAGCTCACCTCGTACGCTAGTACCTGGAATAAGAGATGTATAGTCCGAATGGAGTGGTCAGCATGCTCTACCGTTCTGAATCCCATTGAGCATATCTGGGATGCTATAGGGAGGCGTGTTGCTGGCCTCCAGCCCCCTCCCAGAACACTCATGGGCTCTAAACTGCTTTGATGGAGAAATGGACGCAGCTACCCACGAACTGCTCGACATCATAATTAACAGCATGGAACATCGCTGTCTGGTCTGCATTCCTGTTCGGCGTAACCACACTCCGTATTTGAAGTACCTTTTCCTATTTCATCATGATACATATATTTCTGTATTTTCATACTTGCATCACTGATAAAAAATGTAAATGTTTTTTTGTCACATGATTTTACGTTTTTTTGTTGTTCTGGCATTTGGTCTGATAAAGCTTACCACCAAATGGCATCCGATTCGGTTGCATACGTTTTTGAGTTATTACGCTTTTTCTATTTGGTGCCCAATTTATTGGTACTAGTGTATTTATATTGCAATTTTGGACCTAAAGATTTAATAACGTGCCGTCATTCATAATTTAACGTCGTAGTTGAAATAACAAACGGATGTAAGGTACCCCGTTTTAGATTTCATATTACTATAATTGCAGCAACGATACGCATGCATGTTTTAGAATTGAAATGGAATATTTCGCTGCTTTTTCTCTGATGTATTTATGGCTTTGATTGCATTTCAACCATTTAGTTTTAATTTCCATTTTTTTCATTGTTCTTACTCTCTTGATATACTCGCTCTGATTCAGACCATTGACTGTTTTATGTAAGATGTTATCTGATTCGAGAATTCGAAGGTATTAATAATTTTCATTATCTGACAAAATTTCTTTATATTACCATTTTCTAGTTCTATTCCATATATATTCTGGACTTTTCCCCGGCGCATGGTTAGTATTGCACATTTTTCTAGTCGAAATTCCATTTGTATACCATTACTAAATATTTGCACTGTATGCAGTAATGTTTCAAGTTCGGCGGAACGTTTAGCATACAATTTAAGGTCATCCATGTACAGCAAATCGTTTATTTCTCCATGTTGGTCCGAAATGTGGTAGACCATTTTTGTTTTGTTCAAAATCATTTACAATGCAATTAAAAAGACATTAAACAATAAAGGCGACAGAGAATCCCCTTGGAATATGCCTCCCTTAATATTAACTTCTCCGAGTTCTTCACCATATGCATGTAACACTGTTTTCCACTTTTTCATATTTTCTTTGAGGAATCGGCAGATATTCTTGCTAACTCCAAATAGTTCCAAACAAGGGTTTATCCAGCTGTGGTGTATATCAAGAGAGGCTTTTTAATAATCTGTCAATGATCTGAATCAGAATGAGTATATCAAGAGAGGCTTTTTTATAATCTATCTATGCCATATTCAAATTCCTTTTCTTCTTTTGGAGTTTTTAGTACCATTTTGTCAATTAGCAGCTGGTCTTTTGTGCCTCTTGACCTTTTGAAATTCCCCTTCTGTTTTATTTGGTACAAATTGTTTTCACATAAGTAGTCATATATTGATCTTGCTAGTACTCTTGTGAAAAGTTTGAATGTTGTTGGGAGGCATGCAATTGGACGATAGTTAGTAGGTTCATTGCCTTTTTCTTGATCTTTCATTATAAGGAATGTGCGACCTGTTGTCATCCAATCTTCTGTGGCATAATTCTGAAGCGCATAGCTATTCGTTGATGAAGACTTGGAAGAAACTTTAAACAAAATCCGTGCAATTCAACTGGCTCAGGTGCGCTCCAGGCTTTTTTTATTGGGGGCTTAACGACCACCATGAGCAACTCAATGGGTTATAAGCAGTCGCCCGTCCCTAATTTAGGGCAACTCATTCCAGGGAAGGGAAAGAGCCAGGGCCGTAAGACAAAAATAACATCCATGTCTCACCGGGATTCGAACCTGGACCCTGTCGGACGAATGTTCAAAAGCCTTCGCTTAGACCACTGCGCTACCGGAGCGGCCTGGAGGCTTTCACATTCTTTACTTGCTGTGTAATCATATTTGTTGTTATCATCAGATGTGTATTCCTTTCAGATCTTTGCAAACATCGTTGATCCACAAGGCATTTTTATTATGTTCAACTAGGCTTTCCTAAATTTCTTTCCAAAATTTCAAGTCATCTTCCTTACATCAACTGATGTTTATTTGAATTGCCTTTTATTTCAATCATTTTTAAAGTACTTGTTGCTGAATCCGAAATTGCGCATTGTCTTTCTTCTGTTTTATGCGTCTGTCGTATCTTTAAATTTTCTTTGCAGTAGCTGTTACTCGTTGTTTTAATTCTTCCATAATTTCAACAAATATTTTCCTTTACAGGTCGTATTTTTTGCAGAATCCATTTTTTATTTTTCTACTTTTAAGCTTTCCATCTTTCAGCCATTTTAAGTTACTAATATCACTACGGAGTTTATTTCTTTTCTTTTCTTTTCTAGCCGAATTTTCCGCTTAATAGTGAATGGCACTTTCTTCTTTGGCATCTTGTAACCAAGTTCCATGTTTACCATGGCAGCTGTACTGTGCATGAGCAGGTTTGTTTCCTTTAAAGTATGTGTTGGAATTTTATCATTTGGAGTTTTTAACATATGTTTCACTTGTTTGCTTCATATTTGGCGAAGAACAGGAAGTCTTTGTCGTTCCTCATCTTGTATCATATGGTTTAAAATTTTCTCTTTCATAGGGCTTTGCTGCTGTTTCAATTCGAGGTTGTCATGTTTCCTAGATTGTTCTTCCGGTAAAATATTTTCTGCTACTTGATCTTCAGGCTTTACAACCGCGAACTTTTCCACGATGTGGTCCTTCTTTTGTGTTGGTCCTTCTTTTGCCAATTTCTCCATCTTTTGCAATTCCAGTTCTGTTAATATCTTGTTCCTGATGTTAAATTTTCTTTGATTCATTATTCTTGTTTCTGTTATTCCACTGTCTGGATGTTTTACATTCTAAATTTGCATCATTCTATTTAGAAAGCCACGGACTAATGGATTTGCTTGGTAATAGCATTTCATGTTTTCCGTTTCTTTTGTTCCGGTAACATTGCAGCAGCCTTTCCTGGTTCCTCAACAGGATCTGCTGAGCCCTGAAGCCCAGTTGTCGATAGGTGTCCAGGAGCTATAACCCGTGACGCGGTCCATGTTGACCCGGGCGACGACCGATCTTTTATAGAATTCTTATTGTTTCGTCTCATTATGGTTGATGGTTGTTGGGTACTCTTAGTGTGGCTTCTCAGTAAAGAGCTGTCTGGTTTGGGTGGTCCTGCTGGTAGCAATGCTACCGCCAGCATAGCTCTCAACCTCATCGGGGTGAAAAACCCCACCACCGTGACAAGTTGGTACCCTCTGCGCGGTATTATTTTTAATTTTATTATTATTTTATTATTATTATTATTATTATTATTATTATTATTATTATTATTATTATTATTATTATTATTATTATTATTATTATTTCCCAATCACAACAAAACAGGTGACTGGGTCGTATTCAGTAAGAATTTATCGAGGCTTGACTCTTGCCCAATACAGATTCTTGTTTCGCATCTTGATCTTTCTTCGGTGATGTTTTGGGCTCACGCACTCTTCCCTTCTATTTGCACACATCAGATATTGTGAAGACGTTAAAGTACCTGATGTCCCTTTCTAATTCGTGATCATGTGAAACACCCATTCACCTACGTACATATTCGTCAAGAGCGTGGCTACTAAATCGTGTAAGCGGTGGGGATGGCCCTAGCAAGTGAGAATTAACCGTGGCTGGACTATTTCTTATTATAGATATCCTTTCTTTTTTAATGTGTTCTGAATTGGAGGATATTCTGAGTTCTCATACTCTTCGCTTCTATCTCTAAGCAAGGTATATAGTGATGCCACCTACGCACGTGATACATCTCTACTAACTCGCAATCGTGTGGAAAGCACATATACGTTGATCTGTATCAAGTTCACAGTGCTGCTGCATCAACAGAAATGCCATTAAAACTGGTGGAATTTTCAAAGAGACGTCGACAAAAAGGACGCATATAGTGATAGCAATCGTTTAATTAGAATCTAGGGTTTTTTTAAACAATGCAAAGAAATTTTCAGCTTAGGTAATGATCGCGATGAAAGACTAAAACTGGCCACATCACGTGCTCTGTAGGTCGCAGCAGACGGAGTTAAAGATGCATTTTTGTCTGGGTGGGGCGAAAATTGGGGACTTCGTTCGCAGGATTATTTCCTTTGCGTTAACTGGGCACTCTTAAAAAACTTCCCAAATATACAGCTTCGACAAATAATTTTCGTAACAATATGTTCGATTCATTAGGTCATACAGTACGCTGCATTATTGGAAGTACTTCTGATTTAGGCACCATTCAAATGTACCTGGTAGAAGGCGCTAGTCACGCTTACTCGGGTTTCAGACCCGCATCATCTTGCACGACTGATTAGAAAGCAACGGTTATTTCCACTGCGCCATACGAGAGGCACTGACACCGATGTAGCTATAGAATACCAGGAACCACAGAGCATGGAACTGCGTTGTTCAGTATTCAGGCAAAACACGGTCGCTGACTGAGAAGTCCAAGTGTATCAGAAACGACATATATTTTCGGTTATAAAGCAACTGTACTTAGGGTGTAAAAAATACACTAAATCTACAAAAAACATGAAGTCAGGGGGCTTTCTCTCTGCAGAAAGTATAGCCGTTATCGACGACGACGGGGGCTGGAGAGACAACATAAGTGCTTCACCACCTCAGGAAATCCATAGTAGCAGTAGCAGTACCACAGCTCACTTAGAGGACAATTTTAGCATAAGTATCGGCAGCTCTATGCGCCAGTGGGCTACACAGGAATCTTTTCCTTGGTGTACAATTTGACTATACCGAAAGTCACACTTTTCCTCATCATTGTGCAGGGAAATACTAAACAGTGACGCTTCAGGTCTAAAAATTCAGGTGTGCAAAGATAAATCTTGTTTTTATTTAGTGTACATTAAAGTGTGATACAGAGTATAGCGTCCACAGCACGAATCTATGGATACCAAATTCCTAGCGTTAACTTTAGGAGATAAATGATGCGGCACAAAAGCTTTGCGTATGTTATCATGATGATAATTGGGTTCCGTAATATTCTGGATATCCGGAAGTTATATGAATATCACTGCAGACTAGGCATGTTTTGTGTAAGTGATGGATAAGACAATTTGTTGCAGAAACATATGTCCCACTACAAGACATGTATCATCACTCTTGCGTTCTTGAAGCACCAGGGTATTATTGGGTTCCTAGTACACTAAAGTGCCAGGAAAACTGACACAGACGAGCTTATGTAAAATACACAGCAAGATCCCCTATGAGAACACTCGGTTGCGTTTGCCGTTGCGTATATAAAGCGATAGACATCCTTGTCAGCTGTCAGAGCTGTTTTCGGAATGAGAATGACAAGTAATAACGATTTAAGCGATTTTCAACGCGGTGTCATAGTTGGAGCTCGTGAGATGGGCCATGTTTAGGTAGAAACGAAATTCGGATTTTCACGGACGACCATTGCAAGGGTGTATACCGTGACTACAAAAATTCTGAGAAAACCTCCAACCTACCACACCAGTGTGGCCGCAAAAAAAACATTGAGTGAACGTGACCATCGTAGGCTGACAAGAAACGTTTCACGCGATAGGCGTGCAACACTCTCGCGGTTAAAATCGGAATTCAATGCTGTAGCCTCAACAAGCATCAGCGTCCGGACTATGCAACGTACCCTGCACGATATGGGCTTTGGGAGCCGACGCCCAACTTTAGTCCCCTTGATGGGTGCACGACCCAGAGCTATGCGCCTTGCTTGGGCACGGCAACACCGCCACTGGACACTTGATGACTGGAAACAAATAGCCTAGTCTGACGAGTTGCGTTTCCAACTGTATCGGGGAGATGGAAGGATTCGTGTGCGGCGCAAAGCCCATGAAACCATGGATACCGCCTGTCAACAGGGAACTATACTGGCTGGTAGGGTGGCGGTCCGGGATGGTATGGGGTGTGTTTAGCTAGACATCACTGGGACCCCTGGTACGTCTACAACTGTCTGTGACCGGCCAACTCTATGTTCGCGTCCTATCTGACTCGGTACACCTGTTCATGTCCTGCGTTCATGCTGATGGGTTCGGCCTGTTCTAACAGGACTATGCACCTCTACACAAGTGTCGGGATGCCACATTATGGTTAGAAGAGCATTCATCTGAGTTTGTGGTGTTGCCATTCCCACCCAAGTCCCCAGATCTGAATATGATAGAACACATTTGGGATGCCATGCAACGCGCTGTCGAACACAGGAATCAGAGACCTCGGAATACACCCGAATTGTGGAACGCTCTGCATTAAGTATGGTGTGCATTGCCTACAGCATATTTCCAGAAGCTAGTGAAGTCCATACCCCGTCATATTTATGCAGTCTTGTGCTCCCGGGGCTACCAAATATTAGACTGGTGTACCAGTTTTTCTGGCACTTCAGTGTATATATGGAACAGCATTTGGATGTCACGAGGTGATGTGAATAGCACTGCAATCCTCACTCATGCGTTCTAGGAGCACCACAGTTACATCAAAATGTTTAAACGGATCCCAAGTTTCAGAGATCTTTAACCAATTGAACACACTTGGGATGGACTGAGGGAATTATTCGAAGCAGGGTTCCTCTGGCCAACAATACGCAATTCACGGCAGCCATCATATTTCCGTTGCTGAATACTAAAGAAGAACGACGTCTATATGTCTACAGATTTACAAAACATCCCATCGATGCAGTTTAAATAACAAAGAGCCGAGAATTTAATGGGATGTGGTTCTAATATTTTGTTACTTAATGTACGTAACATTTGTGCAATTCCTGAAAGTTTTAATTCACGTATAAATGAAAATAATCGTAAAATTGCAGAACATTGTTATCGTCTATAAAGTAGGCACTCATATGGTTCACATATGTAAAAGAAATTGCTATTTAAGATAAAATATTACTTGAACTGAAGTTATCGATACGCGCAATACTTATTGCACAGTATGATAGACAGTTATCTGATACGTCCCAATATCTTATTGCAAGTATAATGAGACAATTATCTGATACGTCCCAAAAATGATCCTTCACTGTTAGTGGTCTGTAAAAACCTTAATTTAAGTTTTAAATCACACACCAATAAATATGAGAAATGTGGCTCCTCAATAAAATTTTGGAGACCTGCACTACATAATAGAATTTAAATTTAAACTGCGAAATGAGATAAATTCCTAATTACGGTTTCCATATGCACGTTTTTGGCATATGGAACCATGATACTTTCTCTCTCTGAATTTGTTTTATGTGTACGTTGAAGTATATGTTTATGCATCAATGTTTTATTTGGCATTAGCGGCAAATAATGCTCGCTTCGATCAAAGGTCGAAGAGATGAAAATCCCCATGTTATTTATTAATGAGTTTTGGACGCATTCACAGTTAGCACTGTGAATACTTATACAAGAAAATCTGCCTCAGAATTTTAAACATTGGTATATTTGTAGATTTTGAAGCGTTACACCTTCCCTTAAGGCCTCACGAAGCGAGCTCTCACAAAAACAGCATTGTACTTACTATAAAGTTTAGCAGCAAAGAGTTTGACCATTTGCAAATGTAAAAATAATTTGACGCAATTTTTTTTTTAATTTTCCTATCTTATGATGTCAGCACTGAAAGAACGACTCTATTCATCAGTAAACATCGTCGCTCTTTTCACATACGGATAAGCCATATTCTAGGTAGACATAAGGGTACCTGCTCCGCTCCAGTTAACAAGGTGTTAATTCTGTTACCAGTTTGAAGAAACGGTTGCGCAAACGCAGTCATGGATTGATGACGATTACCATTTTGTGTGTCATTTCTTAAACGTTTTCGCTGCTCTCATGTTGGATGCTGAAACGTGGTAGTCGAGCTCACATGTCGTCGTTTATTGCAAATGAACCGATGGCATTTCCACGTAGTCTCTCACCTGCTGCTTCTTTTATCTCCGAGAAAGACATCCAATATAATTCTTATAAATTCTTCTGCATTTAACCATTACCATTATTTTGTTTAAATGGATCCCTGAATCATCAGGTTCTAAGAAATACTGCTGGTATTAACATCATAAAATAAAATATTCTACTTAGTAACAACAATGTTTAAGAAATAACGGAATTAGGGGCCAAAGCGGGAATTCAAATCGTCTAATTTTCTGAGTTTAACAAAATTCCGATATCTTAATTTTTTAACTGTTATGCCATTGAATTCTGGAAAATATTTATGCACGCTTCTGATTTCCAAAGAACTCTTAAAAAATTACTGATATTTCATAAAAGATTCATACTGGAAAAAGCTGTTTAATGTTTATTATTAAAAAAAGCAAATATATATAATTCTTTCTCATATCTGAAGTTAAAGTAAATATGTTAATTACTTTCTAGAAAGCCTTTCAGTAGGAATATTAAAATACGTACATTTCCAACATAAAATAAATTCCACATTTAATTTTAATAATACTAGGGTGATTCAGAAGTCATTGCCATTTTGAACCGTTGTCCTATGTGACGCAATTACTCTGTGTTATGCTGATAACACCAATGCATGATCGCAAAATCGCTATCTTCTATTTAGAATAAATAAGAAAACGTGTTGTTGTGATTTATGAGGAGATTTTCGTCTGCCAAAAGCTATGGATTAGAGATGCACGACCGAGTGATGCTGCTATTTTTTATTAAAAACAGCTAACAGCTGCAGGTTCAGCTAGATAAATTCAAGGGGAAAGAGCAGTGTCCGAAAAAAGTCACGATTTTGGTTTCAACGATTTAAAAATGGGGGTCTGCACTTTGGGAGACAAAGCACGTGCTGGAAGACCTTCGACGGCGCATTCTGAAGTTCTCCACAAAGCCGTAGAGTCAGCTCTGTGCACAAGCACAAGGCAACTGTCAAATGGGCAGGGAATACTTCAGCTCAGAATTGTTCGCCAACTACACAAGCTCTGCGAAACGCCCAGACGCTGTACAAAAGTACCCCATGAACTTATCGCTGTTGAAGCTCAGGCTACGTGTGCATGTGAGTAGCCAACTGTTAGAACATTCCCAGGTCGTCCTTTTCTCTAGGATAATTCCCTCATGCGCCTTATATTTTTTTCAAGAATTCTGACATGACAAAACCGTGACCCCAAAAGAGCCAACATAAGTTTTCAAACGATTTAAACACAAATTAATGCTATGCTTATGGTGGAACTTTGAGTGCCCCATTCATGGGGATTTCGTTTCAGATGGCTGTATTAATGAGCAGCTGTATTGTTGCAACTTGGAGCGGCTGTATGTCGCTTTAAGTCAAAAATACACTTTCCGAGTGAACTGGAGAAGAGAAGAGTTATCCTCCAACAAGATAATGCTCTAGCTCATCGTGCTTGGTGGGTAAATAAAAAAATACAGAAATTGGAGGGTTTAAGCAAATGCCACATCCTACTTATAGTCTAGATCTTGCAACTTCGGACGACCAGCTATTCCGGCTCATCGCATATTTTCTACGTGAGAAACCCTTCTCAGAACGTCCGCGATGTTGAATTCAGGTTCCAAGACATTTTTACCTCGACACCAAAAGGATCGTTTCGTAGGGTGAATCAAGGCATGACACCATGATAGTGTGAGACCGTCTAGCACGATGGATCCATTTTGGAAGATTAAACTTTTCCGTGTATTAATTTTGACACGTTTTCATCAACTATAGAAAAACGGCAATGACTTCTGCATCACAATAGTAACAATCGTTCCGAAGCTATGTTACACAAAACGAAGGTAGAAAGCAAAAATCTGTAAACATGACCTCGTTTTGTTTTCCTTTTTTAATTGTTTTGACCTCGATACGACGAGGTTTTTGTGAAGTGGTGGTCAGATTTTGACATTTCCCTTACAGAATCATTGAGAGAAATGTGGAGTTAATTTTAACGAAATATCTCAAATGCCGTAGAATTCTCATACTTTCAAAGAGAATGTTAATTACAATTTAGTATTTGTCCTCATCTTGCAAGTTAAAAATACTTCCTAAATAGTTTTTATTTTAAGTTGTCAAAGTTAATTTCCACATCATCAGCCTTAAAAACGTTAGTTTAATTCCCAAAGCATCTGACGTTGAGTAATGCGAGTATTTACGGAAAATTTGTAAATAGCAATTACTGTTTCTATCCCTAAAGAACCTAAATGTTCTTTCGCAGATATACGGCAATTCTCCCTTGCTTTTGTAAAGATCAAATGAATCTTGACACAGGTAGACTACTATTTGTGAAAATTGAATTACGAAGAAAGAATCCCATTATTCAAATGAAATTTATGTCACAAATTCCTCATGTTACAGATCACTTATTACATTTGTAAAGATGTACACGATCTTTTGATTCAAAACTATGAATCGTGAGGAACCACGACGAGCAATAAAAATATCCTTTACAGGGCGTGATATTGAATAGATAGCGTTTTTGATATCGCTATGGGGAATAACCGGCAAGGCTGCTTCTATGCAAGACAAGAGTTGATTTGTGGTCAGTGCGGTAGCGTTTGACGAGCCAGTCCCTTAGCTACCATGTCCCCGACATGTTCGATCAGGGGCATATCCAACTAAGGTGCAGTCCAGGGATGAAGCGGTGTATCCCGTAAATTGGGATTTACTAAACGGGGATTTACTCTTGCCCTTAAACTGTTCTTTTTCGCCCCTCATTCTCATTTTTCTTGGTAGCAATTCTGGGCCCTAGCATTCGTCCATTCTATCTCCACACAGGTGATATGATGGAGATCTAACAGGCATATATGGTTAATTTACTACCCTGCAATCGTTGAAAGTTGGAAAAGGTAAGCTCTCGTGAAGAAATAGGGCTTCAGGCAGAGTACGAGAATTGTACAGCTGAAAATTATCAACTCAAAAACAAGGCTATATTTAGAACTAATTTCATGAGCCTTCTTGCAGAATTTTTATCATCAGTGTAAGACATTGGAAGTAGGTTGGGATACAAGTCACTTATCTTAGCTCCACAAGAAATGTTTCGGTAGCAACCTCAATTTACATTTTCTGTATCTTAAAAATTTTTCGGTGGGGCATCCTCAATTTACAAGTTATGTATCTGAAGAAATGCTACCCAGAACGTAAACAAAAATTGTGTGATAAAGGGTTTTCATGCCAACGAAGAGCAAAGCACAAATTTTAATGTATAACGATTACGAAAGCGTAACAAAATCAAAGGAACACAAACACCTTCATATAATATAAGAATTACCTCTTTAACGACGGATGGTTCGATTTGTTCCGCGACAAGCATCACTCGTTGTTTGATTATAAATGCGAAAGCTTTATTACGGAAGATCTACATCCTTTCTGATGAAAAGACATAAATGGGTCACTTATCAAAACTTCTGGAAATTCTCATATATAAGATTTATGTTTTGAAGAAAATACTGAAACTTACTGTCTAAAAATCTTTAGGAGTCCCTAGTTTTACGATCTCCCTTCATTTGCTCTTCGTTTTACACTTTCTAATGCTGCAAACCTTTAGGATGATAAATTGCAGTACTTCTTTCTTTAAGAATTTCTGAATCATATATCGAATGCGTTTACCTACATCATACTCACTCATGCATATTATACGAATATAAGTGATTTCGACGTTAAAAAGGGGCAGCTACGCAGAAGTAAAAAATAATGGCATACGTTTAGCAGGCTTTTCGATTGCGGTACATTAAAACCTGAAGTAACAAAAAGAAGTGGTTTATGAAGTGCAAATTACAGTTTGAAAGGGAAATCAGGTCTTTTTTTTTCTTTTTTTCACAATTCAGGGGGACACAGAAATTTTTCCATTCTGCTGATTGTTAGGTTTTTTCAATTCAAATGATTATAAATGCTGCCGTCTGTTCATCTCGCAAAGAGCGCAAGCCCAAATCCGATTATGTGAATCATACATTAGAGATATGGGTTTAAAAAAGATACTTGATACGAATCCGAATCCGTATGAAATCAAGCCATGTCAAATCTTACAATATACAGAGCAAGAAGAAGAAATCAGATGTGTTTCGTTAAATAATGGTCTTCCAACACTGAAAGAAAGTAAGAGAAATAGTGTGAGAGTTAAGAGGTCCTCCGAGGCATATAGACGAACAGAACAGAGAGAGAGAGAGAGAGAGAGAGAGATAGAAAGAGAGAGAGAGAGAGAGAGCAGGAGATGTTTTTTTAGCAAATAAGATTTTTCAAAGCAAAACGAAAAAAGGGGATCATTCTCTTTGACCCATTTGGCTATTATCCCGACTTAAAAATTAATCAGCAGCAACAAATCTCCTCAGCTTCAGAGACTGTGATTTCGAAGGAAAACCACTTCTAGCACCAGTCCAGAAATAAGCATTAGCAAACATCTTCAAGGCATTTTTGATAAAAAAAAGAGTGACGGCCCGCTGGCATTTTCACAGTTTGTCTATGCCATTGTTTTGAATTTCATCAACCCAACTTCTCGGTGCCTTCCTGTTCCGTAAACTCCCGTCTAGTAATTCAGTTACCAAAGGTGATCAATTCTACAAATATCATACACAGCCCATTACTTAACAGTGATTTCATCAACTCATATCACTTCCCTAATCCATAAGTTTGTTTTTCTGTACTTTCTGGTTGCAGCAAGCATGCAGTTTTTCATGCTCTTTTCATTTCTTGGAATTGGTCTTGGAATTTGTACTATTTTTTTCCCTAAATGCTGTTAAAACATTCTTATAGACACGTTAATTTTTTCTTCGAAATGGCCGTCATTTGATATTTGTTTCCAAAGTAAATGTAGGTATCAGTTACAATAGATATTAAATATCTAAATCTGAAAAGCTTACATGTAATGCCTAGGAGATAGTGAACATTTATTTGTGACAACGGAAAGCAAGTAGAGCCGATTACTGTTAATGGGTACTAATAAGGAATACAAAAGGCTGGCTCCGAAAGGCTGCTGCTCCGTTTATGCGTAGCTGTATTCCAAAAAGTTAATTTGGAATTCCATTCAGTAATTGTCCAAAAAAATTCTCCGATTTAACTGGTTGCCCATTAAACAAAATCTACTGTATCTCTAAATCTAACCGAGAACTTCGTGTAACTACGAAAGGAAAACATCCACTGGTGTGGCACAAATCGCTGAAATAAATACACTCATGAAACAAATGTGATTATTAATACCTACCGACCCGGAAAAATGACGTACATACATACCGTAAAAGTACACCATAAAACAGTACATCACAACTGTATTTGTGGAATTCGAACACGTAAATGCCGAATACTGACATTTCTCAAGACAGGGGAAAAATATTATTTAATGCAAAGTCCAGTAAATTTGAAAACAATGCGAAAAATGCTGTAACAATTTGCCACTGATCAGTTGCTCATGTAATGCTGTAATTTACGAAATATGTTTTACTATTTCATTATTCTTATGCGTAGTCATTAGAATAGACCAGTTCATTATTTTTTCCCTTTTGACAGCCACTGAAGGGCTTAGGCTTTCACAGTCCTTTCTAAATTTCTCGGTCCTTAGCTTTAGTCCACCATTTAGCACATCTAAACTTCTGAAGGCCATTTCTGCATCTTATTCAGTGGTGCGCACTTCGTCTCCTTCCATCTCTCGGTTAAAATTCTGTTATTAATCTTGTCCTTCTTTCATCTTTCAGTCTCCTAACATGTCCAGTCCATCTCCGCTTTTATTATTTTATTATTTTTATAATATTTATTATTCCTGTTCCTGGCCATGTACTCATTTGCTTCCAGGGACAAAACGCGACACTGACACTGTTCTGCCTTTTTTATTATGTCCGTATTCGGAAATCAAATGATTGTCTGGATTTTCTTCTATTGCTGCCATTTCAGAATCGTTTTTATAAGACTAAATGTTATTATCCATTCTATTTATTAACCATTTGGAAATATGAATGTTTTAACGTCACTACTGAGACGCAGGTTAAAATGTTCACATTTGTCCTGTATAAAAATATGACTCATGAATTACCAACCTCATTTAAATACAAGTATTCGGACATTCCCAAAAGGCATTGTGTTTTGTAAGAACAGCTGGAATGCCTTCAATTCCATTTAAATATCATAAAATCAGTCTTCCTTTAAAGAAAGGAAACATAATAATAATGGAAAGAAAGGAATGAGATATATCTTATAGGTGTCTTGCTTAATGCATAATGAAAGGGCTACGGTTCTTATGAAACTCATATTAATGTGTCCAAATCAATACAGTTTAACATCTATATATTTAAAACACCGGGCTCTTTCTTTCTACAATACGCAAGCGCCACCCACTGCGGCGATTTTTAGGATTGTTTTAAAAGGAAAATTACTGATCCACAGATTTGCCATCACTTATTTTTATTGCCATAAAGAATTTTTTTTTTTTATGTTACCATGGCATATTCTTTGTACAATTTGCAGTTCGTTATTCTGGCATAATAGTTGAAAATGATGATGATGGTATATTAAAGGAGGAACAAAATTGTTTCTTGGGTACTATTCAGAGTAGTCGTTTAAGTATTGACCCCAAAAACCTGTATTGAATAATATCTGTAAACACAAAGTTTGCCACATAAATTATTTCTGCCGTACTGGTTTGCTACCCTAAAATTTCCTTTTTCTAGAAATAAAAATGAAAATCACGAAAACAAGATGTTCCTCGAATAATATAAGAGTGCGACAGAAGGAAATCTTTTAATTGTAAGCAGTAACCCGCCTCCGTTGAAGCGCCGTGGATATGATCTCAACACAAATGTGTTCACTACACAATCGCACTGATTAACTTAGCTTCCTATAGCCATGTCAACAATTCAGTTCTGCGCCCATTTCCACTGTGACTAATTCTGAGTATGTAGCGCACGAGCTTGCTGACATTAGTGACCTGTAATATGAAAGATTTTATGCAGATAAATATCACTCAAAATCTATGTATACGTGACGCGTCAGTTTAATAGAATTATGTTGAAAGTGTTCACAGTATGAAACCGAAGTGACTGGAAGTGTGAAAACTCAAATAACATTTTTTGAAAAATGAAATAATCATTAAAACAAAACTTAGTTGGCATGTGCTACGTAAGGAATGAGGCAGTAGTTAAAGCACATATTAAATGTAAAGAAAATGTTTCGCAACATCAAAAATACATTATGCTTCTAAAGGGCACTTCACGTTTATTTAGCAGCAAAAAAGGTCATTAATAACTAGAAGTGTTTCTAACGACTTAGATTGAAAAATTTTCCCGACAATATATTAGAGACAAAAATTCAGCTTATTATTACTTTGCCCGTGAAACACACTAATTTAATCCCTTGTAAACACCTCAAGTGCTGGAGAAAGGGCTGCTAGTGGTACATCAGCGTGTCATAGGGGATCTCTTACATTCTAAGCTCTTGCTACCGTTCATAGCATCAATGCTAGATCGGAAGCTAATATTTCACACCCTACAGCAGCGTTAGTTTCTTAAGGTAAAGTAGGAATTATTAGAAACAGGATCTCCGGCATTTATCGAAAATATTGCCTATGCTGAAATACAAGTCTTGCAAAATCAAAGTACATATGTGTCTAACAATGATCTAAATGCCTTTAGTTTTAACATTGCAGCCACGAAAAAAACATTATTATCTATGTTTATATAGATTAAAAAATCCCTCAATACTTTATCAAAAATATGTTATTGAGTTGATACTACAAAATAAGTCTAATTTGATTAGTATTCATACCATTCATACCGCGCTTCTACCAAAATTACCCAGCTAAATAGACCCTTGAAAAGATCACTCAGAAATTCCACAAGTGGTTAAATGTTTTGTGGAATAATGAAGATAATCTTTCCATATATGAATCTGACAACACGCAATATTTTCGACTTTGGGCACTGGATAATTCACATGCATATGTCGAAAAATCGCTATATTAATGAACAATTACGGTGACGTGTGGATACACAATAACCGTAATAAATGGGGTATTTTTTGAGCAGCAGTGCACCATAAAATGCCCGAAGATTTTCTTAATAAATGGCGACAGTCCTACGTGTACACTTAATGCGATGTTAAAATTACAATAATTAAATCTTCTGCATACAATGACGTTCGTAAATGACGGTTTTATAGTTTATTTCGGACCTCTAGTATTGTGTCGCTTTATCAGCCATTTCGGTGCCGAAAAAATTGTTGGCAGTCACTAAAGGATTCCGTGGACTTTACGGTCACCCAATCTGACAACCATGGATTTCTGGTTGGGGGTTACTTAACAACTACAGTTGGTTTTCAGCAAGTAATGCCTCCATATCTATGAACAACCTCAGTAGCAAAATATCAAGTTGAAGCAAAATAAGTCCAAAGCTCAGAATTTCTACTTTAATTCACATTTACTATTTTTCTTCTTAGTTCCCCTCACGGTCTATGCATGTACGCGAACGTTGAACAATTTTTTGAACCCATCTCTGTTAAAGTTTTCTGGTTTATCTCGGAACCATTTCCCTGTAGTGGCTTTAGCATCGCAGGTGCACTTAATTCCTTTCAGATACCCTTTGAGACCAGAGCAATATCGCATTTGAAAAACAATTTCACTTCTTCTGTGAAAAAGGGTTTATCCCCAAAGCACTTAATGCTTCTGCGGGTAAATATGTCAAATTGTAACAGAGCAGTGATTGTCTGAAAACTACTATTTTTGGATTCAGCAATCTGAAGCGGTGTGATATAAAATTTGGTCAGTGGTTAAGGTTTTTCTTTCTTTAGTTGCAAGAAAGACTTTTCCAGCGTCAGATGTTTCGGGCACATGGACAATCTATTAAAACGTGGTTTTCACTTAGTTGCAATTTTAATAACTTGGACCTAGAGCTAGTTTAATTTTAAACAGCCAGTTGCGACTCGGCATAATTTCATGAAAAAATTTAAGATTCAGGTCCCTACATTTAGCCCAAAACCTGATATCTTTTATTTGGGTTCATATTTCTTATGAGCTTATTCTTGTAGCTTGCCAGATAATTTTGTTGGATTCACATCATTTAGAGCATGTGTACTTCTTTTTTTTTATCGTCCGGGGTAATCTTTTTTATAATCGATAAATCATCAATCCGTTTCCTTCTTATTCGCAATATCTTAAATCTACCTTCGTTAAAAAAAGCAATACTCTCTGAGGTAAACTAGCCAATTTTGAATATCACTTCCAATTGATATCTAACAATGTTATACGCTGGGTGTAATTTTTTTAATTAAGGATCTTCTGTATCAATTTGAATTGTGAGACCAAGTTGACCTGTCTTAATCTCTTTATTGGCCAAACTGCCGTCTTCAGTTTTATTGTATAAAATTTCTCCTTTGAATTTATCACTCCCAGAGTTCTAAAGGTGTTGCAAGACCTGTTTCTCAGCCTGTTTTAAAATTTGATTGTGAGGGTGTGTAAGTAGTAGCAAAATTTTAAGTAGTGTAAGACATTGATCGTTGTAGCTTTTGTGTAAAAGGAAAAATCAAGCTCCGAATAATTGACGCTAAGGTGTGATATTTCTGTAGGCACTGATACCAGATCAAGTCCCTTGTTGAAATGGGTATACCCAAAATTTTACAAAACTTGGTCATTTTGCTTTTTCTTCCAAATTCTAAAGTTTAAAAACCGATACTTTTTTGGCGTGTTAAGCTGTGATCCGATAAATTCACTCAAGCCATTATGTTTTTTTTCGATCACTTAAAAATTAATGTCCTTTTGCAAGAATTACAATGTCATCAGCAAATGCCAAAATCTTTAGCCTGTCGTCACTACCGCCAGGGAGGAGGAGTCCCAATATATTTTTTTTTAATTTTCTATTGTTAACAAAACTTATCTATGATAATGGTATACAAGAGCGGGTATAAGGGACATCCCTGCCTCAAGCCTTCAGTATTTTGACAGTATACCGAACGTTGATAACAAACGAGATAGAGATGGTCGTATTATGGTATACGATCCGTACAGGAGATATTATTTTCTGTGGGTAATTGTGAGACATCAACATTTTAAACATCTGTATTCTGTTTATTTTATCGAAGTCCTTTTCTTATAATAGAAATATTATTGCCGTGTTCAGGCTTTTCAGGTTTATGTAGTTCATGAATTCCATTAGAGGTAAAAGTCATCTTGCGTAATTCTATTTTTTTACTAGTGCACAAGAATGTGGACAAGAAATAATTCCATCTAAAGTGGGTTGGCCACTCTTAACCTGAATATTCATTATCATTTTATGTGCGTTGAGAATTGTTATGCGTTTCCAATTTTGAGGAGTCAGTAATATCTCCATCTCCATTATAAACGAGTTTTATCAAACGTGGATAACGTGCTGTTTCTTTTCTTTTCTCCTAATGTTAAGTGGCTGACATCAAACTTCCCAAGATGGCGTTTTTTATCGTTTTCACATGGAATATCTGCAACTCTCCTTCTGAGACAATTCTCCAGTTCACCTCATAACGCGTGAATGGCAGTTTGAAATACTGCATCGTTGTCTTCCTCTTCTTTCAAGAGCCTAATTAGATTTTGATGTTTGTTAGTATCTGTGTTACAACGCTTAATCGAATTTCCTCTAAGATTCCCAGCTTAAATCTACATCTTCTCCTTAAACTCATCTCATTTTTCAATATCAACTCCATCCTTTTTTTATATGTTTCTATGTGATGTGATGTTCTCTCAACTGTGAGGACTGATGGGTGAAAGTGGCAATGGGAATTCCTGTTTCTCTTTTCAAAGTCAAGCTTTAAATTGACCTGAATTAATCCGTGGGTTTTTTTTTATAATAAAGAATAGAAATGTGTTCAGAGAAGTAACATTTTTAAAAATTTTAGTTTTATGTGCTATATTTTCCGATACACAAATGTTATTTTTCCTAAAGAGAACTCCAGATGCGCCTATTTTGGAAAACCATCCTGAAGAGAATTCTGATATCATACGTATCAAATAGTTTTTTCACAGGAAGCAGTGTCCTTAGAGTCTTATGAATAGCCTTTTGAACTGACCTCCGAGGGAGTGCAGCATAAGAAAGGGACGTGTTAAAATTTTCCGCCAAAATTGTTATGGCAATACTTTGATACATGATCATTTTCAAGTTCCTGAAAAATTGATGTCTATTTGTCACACCACAGGGAAGGTATACATTGCGTATTACTAATATTTTATTTTGAAACACCATATTTAGGTTTGCATAATTTCCCTCTAAATCTGGTTTGTAATTTCGAATTGTGTAGCGTAAGTCTGTGTTTATTGTAACTGAAAGTCAACTTGAATGGGAGGTTCACAGTGAATGCAATGACTTAGGTCAACATTTTCTCATGAATATAAATATTTCATTTTTTGTTGAGAAAGGAAGGCTCATGTTATAGCAAGAGAACTATTTTTTCATGTAGCTATAAGCTAACCATATATTGCTGTTTGGAAATGTTTTTCATGCCCTGGATATTCCAAGTGCTATCCCAGAGACTAACATAAACCATGAAGAAACCCCGCCCAAGACCCCACCAGTAGCACAGAAAAATAATTTACTCCCCAGATCTTAGCTCTTTCAACAAACTTATGGCAGCGACCAGGATAAATCAAAATCCAACAGATGAAAAAAGCATCAACTGCACATTGCTTGAAAGAATTAATTTTTGCGCTCACGATATGTTAAAAAAATTTTTGCTTTGGCAATGAGCGAAGTCAACAAAGACGCCGCCAAACTCTCTTTTCTTAAGCTGAACAAGTGGGCAAAAATATAGAACAAAGAACTTTATATAAATACTTACAGTATAATATATATTTTAAAATATTTTTTATTGTTGCAAATGTCTAGTCTCCTATTGTGAAATAATTCAAACAATAAAACTTTGCAGAGGTTTTTGATCCAGGATAATGAATCATTACGAAGGTGCTTTAAAAATGCTTTCCAAAACTGGGAATTTGTTAAAACTCCAAATTTCTGATTTCATTGATTTTTATTACGAAATAATACTGTTACAAAATATTGAAATAATACTGTTACCTTTGGTAGCATTTTTGTGGTCCCTCTGGATCTTGCCTTCAACTACACCGAATAATATGTTTTAGGACACTTTTTACTCGATTCTAGTTCATGCTAACCTTCCTACTGTAACAATCTACTTGCTTCTTTTCCTATTTGAGTCATCCATTAGTGCTCTTCAGGAACTCTTTTCTTATCCGTTTTCTCAACGACGTTTTGGAACCTTACATAGCCCCTTATATATCTGGACTACCCAAGCTGAAAAACATAAGTATCCAACTTAGTTGAATTACTTATTTATTGCTCAGTTACTTTAAATAGTGTGTATCAGTCTTGTGCCCTCGTGCAAAGGGATCGTCCTCGGTCACAATGAGAGTAATCGATTTCAAAGATTGGAGCACGTGGAATGTTTTAAAAGTCGATAGACTCTTCCAGCTTGGTCGACTACCTGTCGTATACTAAAAAAAGTTTGTTGGGAACAAAACATCTTTGGGCCAATCAAGTATATACGTACTGTTGGTCATTCTTCCGAGAAGTATATTTCGCGGAAAAGTAGAATCATTAGACAAGCATCGCTCTTTATATTACCTGTTAAGCACAATGAATGAGACGTATAACTGAAATCAAGGTCTTTAGCAAACTCTTTGCGGCCTTGCCAGTATGACGGAAGAATATGTATATAGATGAATACGTAAAGAGATGATGAACTATTTACAGTTAAGAAGTCGTATGTAACTATTACATTCTCTTACCACTAGCCGGAACGATTGGTACCATTATTTCCTCGCAGTTTCGAAATACAGTGAATCTTTTAAAGAAAGACCAGCCTCTGTACTGATAAAAGAGTGGTCGTTGGGAGGTGTTGACACTAAGTATCGGTATTTTTTCCGGACATCAAGATCGAGTTAAATTGAAATGAGTGAGGTATCTAAGTAAAATAGTAAATATATATGTATAAAATTAATTTCAAAACACCAATATTTATTAAGAAGAAAACATAAATCAAACTTTTTTGAAAAAATATGTAAGTTCAGTTTGTCTAAAATTTTTGAGCTTCTCACTAACTTCAGAATTTTCGATTGTCCGTTTTATCTGGTAAAATAACAGATAAATGCTCATCGGCCATGCATTCTGAATGAATCATTAGTTCATCTGTAATCTTTAAGATGTCTTGGGCTAAAATCACTGGCTTGGCTTCGTCATTAACCCCATCTGCTTCAGAATATGAATCAGCGCCTGAAAGGCGCAGTAATTTTCATATAGATAAGACCTTGTGAATCCGAAAAAACATCTCTTACGTAATAACAATTTCAATAAAATCTACTTACTTTGCTTAACGGCGTTTTCCAAAAGTCATGCCTCCCAATTTTCACCTAGGTCATCGAACCTCTCGATCTTTTCCTCATACTCCAATGATGTTTGGTCGTATTCGATGCCAGGAACCTTGGGGAGTTCAACTAATATCTCATCGCTAATGCTTGTTTTATCAAGTGGATTAGTTTGGTTTTCAAGTTTCGAATTCCTGATTTTACAACTATAAAAACACTTTTTGTTAAGAACTGGACTAACATCCCTCCTGGCAGATTTTATCCACTTTGCAGCGTCTGCAACTGTGATCTTCTTGGCCAATTCCGAAGCAGTTGCGCTTTCATCAATTCGAGCGAGGGTGCATTGCAATACATAACGCCGGTATTTATTTTTGAATCATTTAATTACACCAAAAGCTGTAAAATAGGCGTAGTGTTTTGGGGTTAAAAAGAGTAGTTTTACATTTTTGAGACTTGCTTCACGTGCATGGCACGTGGCGTTGTCTAACAGGAGCAGGATACTTCTTACTTGATTTCTCATCTTTTGATAAAATTTATGAGCTACTCTTTAAATATAGGAAGAGTCATCCACGCCTTTGAATTTGATTTCCAAATCACACCCATTTTTGCAGTGCTTTTTCCCTTAAAACATCTTGGTCTTTGGTGTTTCCAGATCGCCAACGATTTCTCTTTTTCGCCTGCAGCACTAACACAAAATTCAAGTGTTAAGCGTTGATTTGCAATTTTGCGTCCTTGGGATTCTTCCAATTTTTGCATCATGCTTTTCGTTGGCAGAGCACGGAAAAAAAGTTATATTGAAAATGTTATTAAGACTTAGACATATTGAAAATGTCTAAGTCTTAATAACCGGCCAAAAGTAATGGGTGTCTCGTAATCTAGTCCTCGCACAATTGTTGATCTACGTCTGCCGCTTCACCACTCAATGCACGAAAAACGGTGTTATGTCAGATCCGAAATTTGTTGAACCATCCATTTGCTAGCAGAAAAGCTTTCAGCCCAGAGAGCATCTGCTATCTCGATAGCGTGTTGCTTAATCAAAGGTCTACTGCTTGGCACGTTCTTTGCACTTGCGATTTTGAACCACTCCAACAAAGCTTCGTTGATATCTGAAAACTTTGTGAGGCGAATCCGCTTGACTCCAGGAAAATTGAAGTCCTCCCAATCTTTTGAATTTGTAACTTTGTCCTTGATAATCTTGTTTATTTGAGTCTTACCGCAATTAAATGATTATGATAACTTCATTTCATATTTCCACTTTCATTAAATTTTATGACTTCAACACGCTGTTCAAGAGATAAAAAACCCGTTTTTTAGGCATTGCGAGAAGCGAAAATTATCCACGTGAATTTCTGAATGAACACTAGATTCACCACTGGCCCTAGACGACAAGAATTTCTTTCTTTTGTCCGACAGTGTAAAGCTGGAATGCCCGCCCTGGAATGAGCAATCACCGATCACACGCGTAAAAGCGGGTCGAATTCTTCTTTTAGGGAGGGAAGGAGGGAAAACCGGTCGCTCATGGAAGTTTGATTGGTGGCATATAACGGGCTTTTTAACATTACGTTTACGGTGTAGAATTCCGTGCCTAAGAAAATCGGTCGTTAGGGAGTTTGGTCGTTTTATAGGGGTGGTCGCTTGTCGAGGTTTCACTGTATATATACTCTCATTGCCATACAAATTCGCGCCATAAGAAAGAGTCGTCGGATTGAAATGATATTTTAGTAGTGAGATGGTACATACCAAGGACAGAAGTGATTACAATATCACAGCAGCAGGATGATCTGCCGCGGACATACGGTACGCATTCCTTCAACGTTAGAACCAAGTCGGACCGCCTCGTCCTCGGTTACATGTGGTGATACTGTCCGGTATGGAGTCAAAGAGGCGCCGTATGTTATTCTAGGACAGATTGGCCCACACGTCTTGCAACTGACGCTCTAAATCAAGAACAATGGGACATGGGGAAAGCTGGCGTCCAGTCTGGTCCAAAACGTGCTTGATGGGCAAGAGATCAAGTTGCTTTCATAGTTATCCAACACATTAATTATGTAATTAGGTTATGGTTTACTAATAGTGTGTATCGGGAATTATGGCAATCAAATCCACGGAGCGCAATTATAAACTTCGTAAATGAAGATTATTCGAGCTTTCGCACACATCCTGAAAAATAGAATTCAATTGTCACCCAAAACTAATATTCCAGATTCGGTTTCATATATATATATTGTATTATTCTTACAAAATCTGCAAGCGGAGTCCTATTTACAGAATGTTTCAGTTTTGTTTTAGCATACGTTTCAATTTACTAAAGCTTGAAAAGAAACATACAAAACATTTTATATTAAAAAAAAATGATAAGTTATGAAAAACTCAATACAAGAAGGGTTTCTCCTTTAACAGCAATGATGTAATTTTTCAAAGGAATGCTTTCACTTCAACGCACTGAATTTCCTTCAAAACATAGATCACTTTCAGTTGGTGAGGTAGTTCTGATCATAACAAACTGCATGCGGTGATATTTTTAAATATCAACACTCCAAATTGGGCATGTTGTGTAGAATCCGGTTAGTTACTTTTTTCTTATCTTGTTATTTGTTTGCATAGGTAATCCTGGAAGTTTCTGATAATCACAAATAAAACACAATCTTGTCAACATCACAGAAAAACAGTTGCATTAGCTCATAAGGTCAAAAGAACACACACTTCTTCAATGGTAGTAGCACTTCTTCCTCCTCCAACCTCTTGTCTTTCCCAGCCCACACGGTTAAATCACACGATCGAGTCAGGTTAAAGTTTACCACTGAAGGAAACGTTCTCACGGCAAAAAATCACAAATGAACAATAAAAAATATCGTGGATGGCTCCATGCACAAAAGCTTTTTGGGGAAAAGACTCGTTGTTTAGAAAAACCAACAGCAAAACTATTGATGATTTTTCGTACTTAGCCATAAAAAAAAAGGAATTAGATATGCATGCAACATTATATGTGAGTTCTTCTGCTGCATTAAAAGCATTTTCATCAGTGAGAAAAGGAAAACTCAGACACAGAAAAAATTAGCTATTTAGCTAAAACCTCTGCTGTGCTCACTAGTGGTAGAAGATTAGAAAACATTGCAAGCTTTAGATTAGGAAAAATATCTCTCTAAATTTTGTAACATTTATTTCCATCCAACTGATTCACAAACTCCGAGTTTGGTCAACTGAAAACCTCTCTGTTTGTTAAAATGTGAAAAGCTGGGTTTTATGAAAAAAAAACTGTTTTTTGTGAAATGATATATACACGTAATTGGCTTATCTTTATTAGCTTTTTTATGAAATAGTTTCTAAATAACCTAGTCAATGCACATCTGGGCACGAAATTTGGAAATCATCCCTGCGTCCCAATTCCACAGAAATATTAGAAGTCTAAACACAAGCTTTGGTTGATTCCATACAGTTGTAAAATACTGAATATTTATTTATAAAGTATACTGTAAGTTTCCCCAAAATTTTGAAATGTGAAAGCACTCTTACCTCACGGCACGGGAGTTTTCACTTCCCTAAAGTCAGTAGAACTAATATAAGGAAATGTGACTTCTTCTAGCCTTTAAATTACCAAATGGTGGCCATTTAACTTCAGTATAAAGAAAAACAGTATTTTATCATGTTCACTTGTTGAGTACATTTACATTATCTGAAATGTAAACAAGTCGTATTTTCCTATAACTAAATGCTTAAGTTATGATTCAAGAAATTTAATATGTACAGCAAACTAAAGAAATATGTTTTGATTACTCAATGCATAGATATTTACTGACAGTCTCGCACAGGTACTTACTGACAAAGGAAGGATTATTCTTACCGTTTTCTGTGATAAACATGGATACACTTTCTTGGCACTTCACGAAAATTCTCCTACTGGTAATCTATCAAAAGCTGCCTTTACCCAAATTTCAGGTGTCAGACCGATAAAATCATATTCACTTGAAGTCATGCTGCGAGTTCGGACTTTAACTTTAAATGGATCTTTTACCAGTAGAAAATTTTCAAATTCTCATGCACTACATTTGGGAAGTAGAGTTAAAGGGCATCACGTATTTCCTGTAGTAGCACCGAAAATTCCCCAAAAATCTCGTCAGATTCACGAATGCTTCCCCTGGCATTTTTAGGAAGTCCGTAAGTCTAAAGAAGCTATCAACCTCACGCTTTCAGAAAATATGCAGTGCAGAAATTCACCTTCCTGTTGGAAGCACAACTTTTGTCAGAGGACGTGAAAACAATAGCATTCTTTAATTGATGACCTATGTTTGCTTTAATTTTTGTGAATATGCCAGCTAGACATGCAAGCCTAAACAAACTCAGATCGTCATTCAGCAGTTCTAAGCCGGAAAGTTGACCAATGAAGAATACGCGCGCTTCAGCTTTTAGTTCATACAGTTCACCAACCTTTTTCCTCGAGACAACCACGGCACTTCTGAGTAGAGCGACATGAATGGGTGTATGTTTCCCATATCTTTGTAGAAAATCTGTAATAACCGTTCATTAAGTGGTCGTAATTTTCTTTCTCTACTTGTGGCTCTGCCATTTGTGCTGTTCTGACATATTTTCAGGGTGCTCCTCGTACTAGGAAAAAAGCGCTGGAGTCGCTGATTGATCGAAGCCTACACAATTGGTCACGCAATATTGTATTTGACACATTGATTACCTAATATGGGTAGAAAATATTTTCTATAACTTACTTCCTCCTAAGAAATAACAGTTCAACTAACTGAACTTCTTCCAATTTCTTCGAGAATGCCGAAATGGTGGACTTGCTCGTCGGATGTATGTCTGCAAAGCTCTACAAGAACTGCTGTTGACAAAACTTATCGATTATGTTTTTCAATAAGTGCGAACAATAGATATTCGCTCCTCCAGAGCACACCGATACATTTTCAGACGTACGCGAACAGCCACAAGCACGAGCACTCACTATCAACAACCGTATTGTGTATACACGATTAGCGAAATGGCAAAACAAAGCAACAGAGAAGCACGTACGGCTGGCTGGCGGACTGCTCCTCAGTGGCGCCCCACTTAGGAATGTGTTTACCACTAAGGAGCACTCAGGCTATCTGGAGGACCGCTCCGGGTTCAATTCTGTCTGGACGCAAATGGTGGCCACTTCCAGCACATGTTATGAAGTCATCACATTTCGCACGAAACGAAGTAAGTCCACTTGAAATTTCTTTGCAATATCTTCTTCGGTGTTAATATTATTAAAGGATTTCCGGGTTCGGTAGCGAAAGGGACGCCATCTATAATCCTATAAAACCTAATTTTTTTCAGCCAAAATAGGCACATTTATGACCACTCTTTCGCGTATAGGACAATTAAAATTCTACCGACATTTTCTTTTGTTCTTTTCCACTCACACCTGCGAGTAATGTGCATGATGTTTCGCGGTGCAGATGGTTATTTCAGCAGAATAATGCGGCATTCCACAAGGCTCGGCTCATCATACAGGTGTTTGAGGAACACTACAGTGACTTCAGAGCTCTGAAATGGCCATTACAGTCCCTAGATCTTTATCCAGTTGAATGCCTGTTTTATGAGATTCAGAGACAGAGATGATACTCCAGTGAATATTCGGTAACTGATGTCTCTCAAATACCGAACGTTTGCTGTATTATTGTAGCCATTATTTCAATTGGCTACACATCCCCTTTACAGGAGCTCCGCACCTTGCTGAACACATTTCGAATGAAATCGAGACAATTTCTCTGACCATTTACACACATCATTAGATAAGCATTCTCAAAAGTTTGCAATTTAAGTCAATATGAACTTCCGAACTTTAATAAAGTAAAGTATTATTTTGAAAAGTGCAAACAAGTCCCATCACCTTTCTTGCGTGTACGTATCCACAATTTTAGATAGAGGGAAAAACAAACATGAGATTATTAAAATGGGATATCTGATTCAAAATTTGCCAAATCGCAGTAAATTGCATTTTGAAGCTTTTGCTTTTTAAACTAATTGACATTTGTTCCTGGAATTAAACGAATCATCAGTATTAGACGAACTGCAAAGACCACAAATTTGAGAACATTTTAATAAAATTCGTACAAAAGTGTGTTAAAGAACGTTGTGGCTTGCATATTAATAGATCTAAAAAGCGCAATGAACATCATAAAGAGTAAACAGGAATCCTTTTTAAAATAGCAACATATGACTTCCAGCTTTTTAAAGGTCTCCTAAGATTTCGGAAAGAGCGGTAACATCCAAGTTCTGCAACGTCATTTCCACGACTGAAAAAAGACACCACGATATTTGTAATAAATGTGTAACATTACTACTTTAGATAAGCGTAATAAATGTATAACATTACTACTTTACGAACTACGTGAGAAAAATATTTATCTTCCGCCGCAAGCAAATAAGGAATGCTTTCTTAAACTGATTGATATCTGATTACCAGATTAGCCTTCAGGATTGACCAGTTATATTTTGGCATGTTCCTTACAAAATATTTCCACAATACAGGTGATTTTAAAGATAGGTTTGTAAGATGAAATAAGTAGAGATTTGTTCAACCAGGTGCGAAAACCTTAAAACAGAACAAAAGTACGTTGTGTGGAATTTTTCGAGTACTCTCTTGGCAGGATTATAAACGTCTTCTGCGTTATATGCAAAAATGAAGCTCCAATATGGGATTTAGAAAACTGATATAATCTGTGAACAATTTCCTTTATCCTGAGAAGAAATGAAAGATCACAAGATGGTTTGTGTACTTCATTTTCTGCAAAGCCTTCTGCACACCAGAAAAGAGATTCAGAACACTTCTTATAATGACCAACCAATTTGCATATCCATCGGTTGACAAATTAAGCAGCAAGGCAGTAACTGGCTCACCAAATTTTAGAATAGCTTTAATATATGTGTTTCACTCAACGAAATTACTTCAGTAAACGAAAACTGTCTTTACAAGATTGATAATTTCAATGTTACATATTCAAACTCCATTTAGGTAGAGATTATTCGCATGGGATATGTCCATTGAATAAGATCGGCAAATGATCCCATAATGAACCTTTGGTCACTCCCAGATCAGCCCCTGATTGAGATTGAAAAGTTTACTTAAAAATACACTTGAAACTCGCCTAATTAAAAGCGCCCACATAGAAAACAGTCAGGAAAATATAAGCAATTACAGACGTTTTTATAATTATAAAAAGAATTACAAGTACAAAACTGAGAACTGAACAAAATGTCTTTCTTCAAAGCTTAAAATATATATTTTTTAAATAAACTAGTAACAGATTACATTAATCTCACAGAATCGTTTTAAAGATGTACATAAGAAATAACCTCTCCTCAATAAACCTGAATATCTCGTTTAGAATGAAAGGATGATAATGTATCCCAAATCACAGAACTTTGGTCCAGCTTTATCGTAGCGGGAATAGCAACGAAGTGTTAAAAGAAATTCAAGATTAAATTTCATATCTGTGGAAATCAGGGTTATCCGAAAGTTTACGTACTAAACGGTTTCGTATGTTACTAGTTTTAAGTATTTTCCAATATTCAGCATAAGCCCACATAGGAATAACTTACAACAATTCTTTAGAAATTTGTTCTATTACTCCATTTCATTAGCCAAAGGTAGTTTCTTCGGGACCCGTTAGCAGAATGTCACGGAAACAGAACTTCTAGTCATTTGTCCGAGATGAATCCAGTTTCAAATTCCGTGTGAGGCATGGGTGGTGTGCTTGTCTTACAGCAGTATCTTTCTTCCTTGCGTAAAACCAGGTACCTCAAAATGCGAACATACATTCCGGCATTTGCTGCACTGTTTTGCAAACTATGGTAGTTAATCCTCGAAACTAAGAAAACCTTTCTATTAGGTACATTCTACTTGTGATGTGGGAAATAACACTATACTTAGCAACAAGACTTTGAAGTAAATTAATGCTTTCAATACGATTTTGATGTATTAGAAAAATGAATTATAATTTATGTAACTTAATAGAAATTGTGACACGGATCACAAGTCATACAAGGGATGACAGGTATAATCAAGAATTCAGAAAGAAACATTTTAGCTGAATAACTGCTGTGATATTTACCATCAAGTTTATTATAGCATCTTACATATACTATACATACTTCATCTTTCAAAATTTCCCGTGGTGAGATTTTGAAATATGAAGAAAACAATCAACGGGGTTTTGATTAAAACAATGGAGAACAACATTAAGGAAATATCAACACTTCTGCTTCTAAATATATATCAGCTTCTTCCTGCTTCTAAATAGATGACAGGAAAACGTTTCCTTCATATTTCAACATAACAATTCGATTGAGGAATCAAGGTTCAGCATTTTCTAAAGCTTAAACAGTGTGTGTTAACGGTCAAGAGTATTAACGGACTGTCACAAGAATTAAAGAAACAAATCCAGCTGTTTTATTAAAATTAAGAAAATATCCGTTCCGAAAGGTTTTTGGACGATAAATGTTGTAACATCCGTTAAAAATAGAACTGAATTACTCAAGATATGCATTGAAAACACGGAAGTAATGTTATACAACATGAAGAAAATAAAGCTTATCAGTCTGCATTGTCATTTTCTATGCAATTATCCGTTTTTTCATACTTAGGTTGTTTCCTTTCAGTTTTGAAGGCAGATACCATAAATGTTCTCTTTTGTAAACGTTATTTGCGCGTATTTGTCGAGACAAAATGAAAAATCTCAATAACACGTCAATTTAGTGTTGTAATAAAAAATTGCCTAATTTGAGTTTAAACGAAAAATCAAAAGAGGTTATTAATATTTACTACATGTAGTTTAGAAAGTGTTCAATTTGTGTGCATTAAAATAACTCATATGATTGAATCAAAGTATTGATACGCGTAATTGAACATACCTTAATCACGTTAAGTGAATTTGCTTTGTAAGACTAAAAGCACTTTGAAAAATCGAAAAGAAAATGTGTCTTAAAAAATTGTTATTTTCTGTAACTGAAATTTCTCGGGACGGAACTATTAAAATTTTGTTCGGAATTGGCAGTCGATTTTCACCTAGCGTTGATGCAAACGAAATGTAAAATACAGTGCTAAATTGGAAACATAATAAAATGCATTGAAGGCCATTTCGAACACATTTCGGCACCCAATCATAGGTGTACAATGTACATAATTTTGCATGAATTACTCATCGGAAATTTTGAAAGTACTCCCAAATTTGAAACAAATGGAAATGAACAGAAATTTATCAATGTAAATACTTAACATGGAAAAAAGGATGTTTCAATCACAATTTCGGTGATCTAGTTTATTCTTTTCAATACCTCTCTACGAATTTCGTCTCTTGTTAAAATTACCACTAAGTACTCACATTTTCTATGTCGTTCACGAAGCAGGTAGATTAATATGTGCCTTTAAGTTTTGATAACACATATCAACAAGTAAAAAAGAAATATTTCCTGCTTTTCATAACTCAAACATAGAATTTTTCAGTCGTAAGCAGATTGACAATTCCTCTTACGTTTGTTGGATAATACGCTGCCGAACTTTCTACGGGAAACATATAGCCAGGTTTGGGACTGTTCAAGCTTCATATTTTTCTGCTGGATAGGGGATACAATATCTGACGATGTATTTCCTTTTGAGTTAGAGGGACATGAACCTACTGTTGTTGGACAATCATCACAGTTCCGATGAAAATATGTTATGGTATAATATCTCTCCATACTTAACAACTTACACTGAAATCAAGGACACTTTTTTCATTATTTCATTTTTGTTTCAGAAGCATGTAGCATTTTTTTGCTAAAAGAAAAATGGGGAACTTTTTATTTGTGAGGTAGAAGAACGATGATTGCATAAGAGTGTCATATGTCGAAAATCTCTGTTGCTCTAGGAAAGGAATGAGTGCCGACAGATTTTCTCGCATGATGAGCACACCTGTTTTGTTTTGTTTTTCTTAATTTGAATCCCCAAAGTTTTCAATTCAAGAAAAACGCACAGTTGATCTATATAGGAAATAATATAAAATGACGCCATGAAAATAAATTTTGTGGAAATATGTTAACCATAGTGCCAATAAAATAATTTTATGTTTAAGTGGTTGCGGTGAATACAATTATTTTGGCAAACAGCCAAGGATCGTGAACATCTTGGGTTGTACATACATTCAGATTGACCTAACAACAAAATTTGCTTTTACATCACATTTACTAAACCGATTTTTGTAAATTGTATTTCCTAGGGCAAATGCGCATTACCTGGCGTGCTTCAGATTAATTCTATTTCGATCGGCACACATTTTTTAGAGTTATTTCTAAACACATTATAATGTCAGAGCTCAAAATTGTTTAAAAATTCATTAATGTTTCAAGCCATACGCTCCACTCTTTGATACTCATGTTTTCTAGTTTAACTTGATTTTTCTTTCCTCTTCTTACAGTTCCTTGAACGTATAAATATATTGCTTACTGTATACTCAAATATTTCTGCAATATTACTATATTTCTTTCGCTTACTTCGATTAAATTACAATATCATTAATATTATTTCGACTCAAAGCGAACGCATAATAAACTTTGTCATATAGCACCACATATTTGCCGTTTAGAGAAATGTCAACAACCTTCAGTATGTGATAAGGAAAATTGTCAAAGAAAATCAAATGCATAATTTCTAAATCAATTCCATGACCAGAACAAATCGTACGAAAGGACTTATCATTCCTCCAGTTTACACTAACATTTATTTTACAAGAAATTATGTGATCTACGAAATCATGACTGCAACTTTCTTAAATTGAAGAACTTAAAGTAGTTGCACGTGGAAATTTTAACGCTTTCAGGTCTCAGTTTTATTTCACAAAAAGGAACTATTCATTCCTTTTTCACGATTCTTTTATCAAAACTGTTCTAATATATACATTCAGCAATTCAATGTTAAATGTACTGTGAATTCCTTTAAATTTTTTTAAAATACGGCACATTTTTATTTAAAAAACTTATATTTTTCACTAATACGAAAATATTTTCAAAAGAAATTTCATGACAGACTCATACAGTGGACGGCTACTAAAAGAGTTGCCGTTAACAGAGTTAAATAGATGCAATGCGATGTCGATCGCATAGAAATGTGTTTACACATGAAAAACTTTGCGTTTGATTGCCTTGTGTGGTGATACAATCTGGGCCTTGGTGGACGTTTTCCTCAAAGTGTAGGTTCTCCTCAATGTATGAGTAACGAGAAACAGCTCAACCTCCAAAGTCCAAAGTTTTGACATTAAAATTTTGTACATCACAGAAATAATTTGAACCTCCTGTATCGTGAATGAGAAATAATGAATATGTAATTTAGAAAACTTTGTAGTGAGAATTACTGTTTCATTCGAGATGGCTGGCAACACCAGCCTCATGTGTTAAGTCATCGAAGCTGCTCGAAGTGAGATCTCGTGTGCTGTTGTAATGCGTGAATGTGTAGATAATAAATCCATGTAAATATGTACATCTGCTTCTTCAATAATCGTGCAATGGTGATTCACCCATCGAATACCTACAATATAAAGCCATTCATTTATATCTATACTTTTTATCAATCGCTTTGCACATCACAAGTAACTAACAAAAACTTTACAGGTCTGTAAATGAATATAGCGCATTTGAAAAAAACGGTACTTTTGCACCATTTTCAAAATTCATTCTAGCCAAGCATTGCGATGGGTATCAGCAAATACAGTTCAGCACTGCGCAAGGCTAGAATGGTGCCAAAGCAAACATATGTGGCGAGACGAATGGAAACATACATTTTCGCTGACTGGTTTCATGACCATCTTATTTCCGAAGATAGTCGATTTACAGTCAAAAGCAGACGATATAGCCTTGGACACTAGATGTAAAGAACACGTACAAAGTGTCAACCGGGACATGTAGAATACAGCCCTCGCCAGAAAATTCATGCATTGTTCGGTCGCTCTTGTATGGAATAACAGAAAAAGTCTCCCTTACACGAATTTTAAAGAGACTGCCATCAGGGAAACATTCGAACTCCTGTCCAGCAAACTGGCATGCAATGATATGGTCTCTACTGAACTACCAATGGTTCAGCATGCGTTATTAAAATATGGAAACATATCACGACGTACCATATGATTTCGTGACAAAAATTCATGTGCTCGGGATGTCACCCACGTTTTTTTGAAAACTCATCTTCGTTCCTTACGTGTTTCAATTTCCTTGCATTTTTGTCTAACATTGCCTTGAAAAAGGCCTCCCACTGGAGTGCCAAGGCTTGGCGAATCTTTGTGCTGACTACACCACAAAAAACACAATATGCGTTTCATGATTAACTAGTTCCAAAATACTCTAAATCTGATCTCTTAAATCAGAGTCGACGAGAGAAACTGACAAAAATTTATTTTCCCAGTGATAATATTAGAATCTATTTTTCGAAGAAAATACCGAACACTAAATGTTTTAATTAGTAGCATCTGACCGAAATAGAATTTTTACAACCGGGTGTTTGGATCTGCAGATATTCCTGCAAATATACTGATCACGTCTATTAATTGTAACATATAGGTGTATTTAAATAAATATGCAATATTATGTAAAATGTAACATTTATTCAATTTTGAGGAAAAGTGCTATTCATTGAGGCAAATTGTATTACCCGAAAAGTGTTCCCCGACTTACGTAAAATTCGAGTTCCGTAATGAGTCTAGGAATTATCCATTTACGTAAGTCGGGTACATGCTGTATCCAGCAGTTATGTGCTTTGGTGTTAAATAAAAAACATTCTGCTTAGACATAATTGCTTGCCAGAATCACCCATCTCCTGGATGGGTTATTTCAAAGGAAAGTAATCGCTCTGTGACATGCCACAACTTTTCGGAAAATGCTGCTTAGGAGCGTAGAAATATGTTCCATTGATATTATGATGTGACTTTAAACCTTATCTTTATACTTTGCGCCAGGAGTTTAATTAGTTAACAGTGTGCATTTTACTCACAATCAATGCTGAACTTTTTCAAACCTTTACTTTTCGATCGTTTGTCCGAGTTTGACCTTCTCTTCATTTTACTCAACGTTTCACTCGCTTTTTGACCAGCTCATTTCAATATGTTTTTATCTAATATGTGAGAGGCAGAAATAAATCTTTTTTTCAACCTCGTAGAAAAAATCTATCATTACCTCCCTACTACATATTACTTTACGAGATAGAATCTCAACTTTACGACCGTGCATATGTATCCATATTTTTTTCAGTTAAACATTGATGATCCTTTTTTTCTACACTGCAGGTATGTGAAACATGTCTGTATGCACTCATTTCCCTTACAGCATAATCTAAATATTTTTATCTTAAATAAATGCATATAAATGGTATTGTCATATCGCAGAACGAACTTGATTTTTCTGTTCGGAAAATCCTGTGCTACGGGTCGGCACGTCCACCTTACTGAAATACGGGAACACTTGTTTCACGAAATTCACTTTTTCATCTTTTTCGCATTTTCACTGTAGTTTGACTCCTTGGAATCGTTGTAAGTTGGATAATTATAACCGCTCTAAATTGCTGAATCAGTGCATTAATTTCGTTCCCAGAGTTTTAAGGCCCTAAAACAGCATAACAAGATTACACACAAAAATTCAAAAAACCGGGAGAACACTCAGTTATATACACTAGTGTGCAAAACTTAAGCAACAACGTCGTTTGACAGTATACAGTCATGACAGGGAGACAAGGGCGATTTGCGGGTTGTACAAAGGAACAACAACTCATGACAAAGGTGATGCATATGCAAATAGCAGGAGTTCGACGTCAGAGGTGACGTGAGGGCACGTAAACTGCGTGGAGGCAGCGCGCGCAGTGCCAGCCGACTACAAAAGACGGCGGACAGAGGCATTTCCAGACATTCGATGCAAGTGAAAGTGAGATCGATCGTGCAATATGGCTAGGAGAAACCATCAGGATGCCTTTACACGTGGTAGAATGATCGGCAAGCTGGAGGAGGGGCGTACCGTGATGAATGTTGCCCAAGAGTTTGGAATGGATAGAAGTGTAGTGTCACGTGCTTGGAAAGCCTACCGAATGACAGGTACAGCTGTTCAAAAGGTAGGTGGTGGTCGCACCAGGAAAGCAACGGCGAGTGACGACCGATATCTCGTCGTGCAAGCGAAAAGAGACCGGAACCTGACAGCTGGCAGCATGGCGCAGCGGTTGCGTACAGCAACCGGACGACAGGTATCCCGGTTTACTGTGGCCAGACGCCTTCATAAGGGTGGGCTATATGACCGCCGGCCGGAACGCTGCATACCATTGACAGCAGCCCATCGGCGGCACCGTTTACAGTAGTGTCGCGAACATGCACACTGGACACCTGATCAATGGAGTAACGTCCTCTTTACCGATAAGAGTCGTTTCAGTCGGACAAACGATTCTCAGCGCCAGTTCATCTGGCGAGAGGTAGGGACACGCTTTCATCCCACGAACATCAGGGAACGAGACCGTTGGGGTGGTCCTGGCGTACTTGTGTGGGGTGGCATTATGCTGAACGGTCGGACGGAGCTCCATATTTTCGACACAGGTTCCGTAACCGGAGCGCGTTACTGTGATGAGATCATCCGCCCCCACGTGCGTCTGTTCCGAGGTGCCATTGGTCCAGACTTTGTTTTTATGGACGACAACGCTCGCCCACACAGGTCCCAAGCAGTTGAGGACCTGTTAGATTCTGAAGATATTCACAGAAGGGAGTGGCCAGCGTGCTCCCTGATTTGAACCCCATCGAACATGTGTGGGATGTTTTGGGGAGACGCCTGGTGGCACGATCGTTTCCCCCGGAGAACACCAGACAACTGACACAGATGCTCATCGAGGAGTGGGAACTGTTACCTCAAGAACTGTTGGATCATCTGGTGTGGAGTATGGCCAGACGGTGCCACGCAACCATTGCACTTCGGGGAGGTCATATCCCGTACTAAGGGACTTTGGATTGTTGTTCTCCCTCATGGACTGTCGGTTAGGTGTACGAATGCCGTGCTGTCAATAAACCATTTTCTGCTGCCTGCCTTCGTGTATGCGTTCTATTCATTTGTTTGCTACGCTGCTTTCGTCATCCTTTAGGTACTGCATTGTGCCTCTGTAGTGTGAATTTCTTGTCTCAAAGTTGAGTTTTCGCGGAATTACGCCAAAATCAGTAAAGTTGCTTACGTTTTGCACACTAGTGTATATTAAGATCTTTCAGTTTCCGCTAAAAAGAATTATAGTTGTCATATAGCTGAAAATGGTTTATATTTCAAAGCATTCAAGGCGTTTATTATTTAATATGTTGACTGCTAATCGCAAGGGCAAAATACTGAAACAAAACGACAAGAATAAATAGTCATGTGGCAGGAAAAACAGTGAACCACAGTGTAGCGTTATGACCTACAGAGTAATGATAGCGGTAAAAATTACCAGAGATGTCACCACGCTTTTATTTGACACTACCTCTCCCAACAAGGTCTCTGCACGGAAGAGTTCAAGCATATTCCGGAATAATTAGGACATCAGCTCAAATTATGTAAATTTCTTCACTGCTCTCTATCGATCTGGCGTACTTTGCCTAAGATTTCATTTTTTCTATCGTTTAATAGTTCTGAATCATTACCGGGAGAAACTTTAAACTGTATATTTGTCACATGAATCTTTGCATGCCACATAAAACCGACTGACGGATATAAGTTAATAAAACGTAACTAATGATTCTTCTATTCAGCGAAGAAGGGCATTGCCTGAACGAAGATGTGAATTTATTGTCTCCATCTGCGGCACAAGCATTCCATTAGCTTACGGACGCCATGGAGATTCTCGCTGATGTTTGAGAGGGACAGAGCAGGCATGGGTATCGCATAACGCTAATTTCACAAAGCTCAGAATAAATTTTGTGTAAAGACGATAAACAATCTTACTTAAAATAAATGGCGGGTATTATCTATACCTGTGGTCACCTTAACGCAAGTCAACACAGCTGAATAACAGCTCGGAGAATGTCAGAAATCAATTATAGTTCAAACATATTCAGACACTAGTTTCACACGAACAGTGTAGAGATATATTCTTTCATAATTAACACCATTCTGAAGAAAAGGAAGAATCTCGCTAAATTTTAATTACATGAGAATTTAATTATTTTCCACGTAGGTGAGTATGGTAAAAATCTGCTCTAGATTCTTGTGTGGAGACTGATGGAAACAACTCACACAAATGTTGTTTCTTCCAACGGTTTTTTAGTGTTTGCCAGGAGTTAGTTTAATATAAATCTCTTCATTTCTAGTTTTCTTTCTTTTTTTTTCTTTTTTTTTTTTTTTGATTGGAGGTTTAACGACCACCGTGAGCAACTCAATGGGCTATGAGAAGTCGCCCGTCCCGAATTTAGGGTCACTGGTTCCAGGGAAGGGAGAGAGCCAGTGCCGTAAGACAAACACAACATCCATGCCTCACCGGGATTCGAACCCTGACCCCGTTCGGACGAATGATCAGAGGCCATCGCTTAGACCACTGCGCCACCGGGGCGGCCTAGTTTTCTTTACCTCATCCCACTCACTCCTGGAACGATTAGTGCTGACTATTATTCCAATGTCTTCCGAAAGATAGTTTTGCAATAAAACTTGTATAAATAGGTAAACAGGATATCTATATCTAATATATATGCTATAGGAAGATATCATGTTAATACAAACTAACGATCAGTTTATTAATTATAAGAAGACATATAATAATTAATGTTACACTTCTTTTGTTGAGCATTTCCTAAAAAGCAGCTATCAACCGATAAGCCTTTAATAAGGCTGTTAATTAAAGTATGGTTAGTTATTCTTAAATGTGTTTTTAGAAGAGATGAAAAAACAGATTTTCGTGCAGTAACAGCGAACAACAATTTTTATACCCGTTGTGTTCAGTAACAGTTATTCGTTATTCAATGTAATTTCTAATTATGTACATGATTTTAATGTACGTTTCAAAAATGCTACATTTAGTTGTTGAAGAGTATGATGAACCTACCTTTCCATCTGACTAATAACAGAACAAGAATATATGTTAACCGGTAGGAATGCTTAACATAAGGATGCTGTTTATGAATACGAACAATTTCACTTTATCTTTAGACACGCAAAAAAGCAGCTGATTTTCGTTGTTCATTATTATTTCCAGTTATGATTAATTATCAGTTTCCAAAATCAGTAAAATTTCCGCGGTGTGTAGGGGGATTAAAAATGACCCTCCGACGAATGGGTAGTAACGATATAATCTCCTCAGTGTAATATCGGAGGGGGCGAAGGGAGTCTTTGCTTTAAAACGGCTGTGAATGCACAAATATTTTCTCCCATGAAACCGAATACACAGGAAATGCATTAAAAAATGTGAAGTGTTTTTCAGCCTTGCCTGTTGAAGAGTCTCCTGATGTAATTTTAACTTCAAAAGCAATCCTTCTTTTGCGCAATGACTGAACTGAAAGCATTACCTGAACATGATATCCGAAAATACGGAAGAAATATTTCAGCACATGCCTGTGACGTTTCTCAGTTTTCATTGACAACGCATTGAAATGTAAGAGCTATTACTGAGTCCAATCTTTTATTTGCCTTAAAATTTGACTGCATCATAACCTGTAAGAAGATTGCGATCATGCATTTTCTGTGAAAACACATCCAAAAGAGCTACTCAAGAGCACGAATACTGCTAGCATTTCCAGTTTTTCTAAGGCTGTGCGTAAACTTGTGTGCAATCAAATCATTTGTTTGCATTCTGATACGCCATTCCTATGGACTGCTAGATATGAACATAATTGGATTTAGATGAAGTTTGTCACCCAAATAATAGATATTTGATATATTTAAAAGCAAATCAATTGAATACCATGGAGCTTATCAGCCGCATTTCAGAATAGTTGTAATATAATTATCAAAAAGCAAGTTTAAATGGCAAAGACAGTTTTTATTAAACATTTTCAAATAAAAAACGTTTGATATTATAAAGTTTTCTGTTCCTTATTTTATGAAATATCAGTTTGGAATCAAACACCTGGCCTACAAATGTTACCCACAGCTACATTAGTTCGTGAAAATGCTTTATCAGTGTATGCAGTTACGGAAAACTTAATAGCAACTCTGGAAATGTCTGTCGTTTTTGGGATTTTAGTGTTGCTACAAAAGTAAATATGCAGGTAATACTCACAATATATATAACGTTTTAAACCACATTTAATGCAGAAGCCAGATAAGTTTACATAATGGGAATATCTATAACAAAACTCAAGTTATGACCAGAAATGTGCTGCGAAGGAAGCACACTTCGTTACGTGAAATGTCATTGTCGTTGCTACCAGCCGACTGAGATTGCTTGTACGTCCGCGTACAGGCGATATAAAGTACAGGCCATGTTTGTGGGGTTATTTCACATACATTTTCACAGTGTGCGTAGGTAGTTTGTTTGCATTGGTGAGGGTGTAGTCGTTAATCCTGGAGACTGCAGTGTAAAACCGAAGTTTAGAGTGCATTTCGTTCATTCTGTGCAAACTGTGCTGCAGTTATGGGAAGATTACGTGATATTTCCCTCCTAAAAGCTTCCCGAATGGGGACTTCAAATGAATTCAGCAAAAGCAATGCGGACATTGCGCGTATAACTGGGGTGCACAAGAGTACAGTTGCACGGCAGCTGGCGAAGATCCGTTATATGGGTGAAATTAAGAATGTCAGGCTGGGTAAATGTGGCTGAAAAATGAAAAGAGCTCCTAGAAGTAATAATGTGTTTAAACGAATATGTCTGCGAAACATTTTCGTCTTGTCAACAGTTTACGCCAAAGAATTGCGGGAGAGCTGTAGTACTATTGTTTGTCCTCGACGGTGAGGATCTGGTTACGTTATATGGATCTGACTTCTCATAGGGCGGTTAAGAAGCCATTGCTAACCAATGTATAATGCAAGAAACAATTAGAATGGGCAAAGGAACATAAGGAGTGGAACACTGATAGGTGGAGTTAAGTGTTATTTAGTGAAGAGACAAAATTGAACATCGACGGTAACGACGCAAGGTACCGAGTGTTTCGACGAAATAATGATGCGTTTCATCACTCTTGCACACTTAAGACGAGAAAGTATCAATGCAGTGTTGTGATTTGGGGATGCTTTGCTGCTGCTGGAGTGAGTAGAATTCATGTGTGTGACAGCCCTGTTAATGCACAGGTGTACAAAAGTATCCTAGGACAAGATGGTGCCTTCAGGACCTGATTTGCTCCAGGGTCAGTCATACATCTTCCAGGATGATTTGGCCCCATACCACCATGCAAATGTCATTAAAGCTTATCCTAGTCCCAGGCTTTTTGCTTGGAATTCGGTAGTAAGCTGTATTTGCATAGAGCCAGTTCTCCCGTCATAAACTGACTATGTAATATTTCTTTGCAAGATGATGGTCATAAGTACACCAGAAAAAAAAGGAATCGTAAATATATGTTTTGTACAAATCTTTAAATTATTTACAATACCTGATTGTACAATGAGTTACGTATTGCAATAGAACACTACTGCTTGTAAAATTACAACACCAAGCAACGATGTCATTATTCAAATGAAATTTATATCACAAATTCCTCTTCTTACAAAAGAGAGCTGAATACATTTACGGAGGTATATCAGAATTTTTTCCCCTCCAAATGCAGTATCATGTGAAACCACCTCGAGCAACAATAACAGCCTTTACACGGCGTGGTGATTAAATAGAAGTGATTTTTGATAGCGTGTTAGTAAACAGCCTGCCAGTCTGCATCTATGAGAGACAAGAATTCTTCAGTCGTAACTGTGGGTAGCTCGTGACTGATCAGGCACTTACCTACAATGTCTGAGATATTTTTTTCATTGGTCTGGGTTTAACGAGCAGCGTGAGCAAATCAGTGTGCTATATATACGGTCGCCCATCCTTAATTTGGGGTCACTAGTCACAGTGAAGGGAAAGAACATCTGCCGTAAGACAGAAACGATATCCATGCCTCAACGGAATTCGAACACAAACCCTTCGTGGACGAAAGGTCAGAAGCTAGCGCTTAGACCACTGCGCCACCAAAGCAGCCTTCCAGTCATGTTGGGTCCGAGATAAATCAGGAGAACGTGTAGACCAAGGAAGAAGTGGTCCTGCTGTGCATGCAAGAGGTCTTGGTCTTCCCGAGCTATATGTGGCCCAGTGTTTTCCTGCTTGAATACAGCCCCAGCAAAATAAAAGGTATGTCTTGAAGAAAGATATCACCTAAAAGAAAGGTATAATCTTGGAATTTCATACATCCTTGATATATCACTGGCTAATAAGGGTTCCCTCAATTCGTATGAGGTGAGAACGCGAATTGGGCATAATGGCCATTAAATCCATGTGTTGGGCTGGTATTATGCTGAACTATGCACGCTGCAAGGTACCGTTCACATCTTTGAACACGTATTAGACCATTATAATGAGCCCAGTTGAATCGTGACTCCTCAGAAAACACACATTTTTTCCAATCAGCTTGCTAATGACGGTGTTCAAAGCCCGATTGCATCCTGAGGAGCCTGTGGTTTATGGTCAAAGGAATGTGCAGCAATGGACTACTACTGATGACTGGTATTACCAGTAGTCCATCCCCCGCACGGGGATAACTGGTTTTCCAGTTATTTGGGGAGCGGCGCCCCCACGGCCCGAGCTGACCTTGTGACTGGTCAACATCTGATGTCATGCCACCGCTTGTTTTTTTTTCGGTGCTGTCGGAGTTCGCAGGGACGGCTGTTCATCCAGCTGTTGGGGAGTCGCGGCCCCACGATCCCAAGCTGGTCTTGTGTCTCGCTTTTTCGTTTTTATTTATTTTCTCCACTGGCTAGTTGCCCGTGTTGTATACTCTACCTAATCGCTACCACGCTATGTACTAACACCCCGGTCTTGTGGTTTTGTTACCCTCCACCACTAAATGTTTTATATTAACCGCTCAGTTCGTAGGTTGCTGAGATTCCGTTTAGGTTCCCTTCCAGGGTTTGTCTTCCTTGGATTACTTTTTTCCTTTTAGCTGGTTTGGGTGCTAGACCTACCTGCATGTTTGCCGCGTGCGGAGACCCGTGAGGCGGAAATGGGATGTCTGGCGGCTGAGGTCGCAGGAGACCGGAGAAGTGCCTCCTGTGTACCAACACTCCTCTTCGACCCCGGCTTCGCTGTAAACGGGAGGCTAGAGACTAACCCACCTCTAGTCAGAAGTCTTGTACCAAGTTGTGTACAGGGCTTTAGCGGCTTTTTTGTCGTATAGCACCGCAGAAGTAAGCCCGGGGGCTGTGGGATCATGCCAAAGGCGTTGGCATGACAGTACCTGGATGCCGAAGTGTCCGCCGAGTGCGTGTGATCACAGCCAATGGACTATATCTGCAACGTATAAGCTCCAGAACTGTGTCCAGCGTCATTTTCTTGGCTTGCAGACCTCCAGTTCTCCCTTGTAGGGCTCGGTGGTGGGTGGAGTAGTCTGCAGACGAATCCTCCTCCGTTTTTCCATGGGTAAAAACAAAAACAAAAACTCCAAATTCAAGTCACCTGAGAAAATGATAGTTGACAACGACTCTCCTTCGTCTTCTCAACCTACCAAGTCTTATACCCTTAAAAGATCTTTAGACCATGACCTGGACCAATAATGTGGAACCTCTTCTTCGGAAGCTGTACCAGTCGCTCCGAAGCGTCGTCTCCCCTCGATTGCTATGAATACGCATGCTACACACTTAGTTGTAGAATCCATCGATCCGAATGAGAGACTGTCCACCAGATCTCCCTTTTTCATTTCTAAAGCTTTGGACGCTGCGGTTGGCCCCTTGAAGTCTGTGAGGAAGCTTCGCTCTGGGAACCTGCTTGTCCAAACTTGCAGTGTTTCTCAGAGTAACACTCTTCTGCACCTCACTAGTCTTCAAGGCATTCCTGTCAAAGTGACACCTCACCCGTTTCTTAACACCTCTCGGGGTGTTATTTCGGAGTTTGATCTCTTGCCATGCAGTGAGGACGAATTGGTGAGTGAACTTGCAGATCAGGGTGTTATTGCTGCACGTCGTATGATGTTCCGGCGCGATAGTTCTTTGATTAAGTCTAAAAATGTAATCTTGACTTTTAACTCCCCGAAAGTTCCGACCGAAATCAAGGCTGGCTACTTGGTCTGAGGAGTTCGCCCGTACATTCCCAGTCCTCTGCGCTGTTTCAGGTGCCAGAGGTACGGGCATTCACAACGTTCATGTAACAGTTCCGCTCGTTGCGCAAATTGTGGCTCCAGTGAACATGACGGGGAAGGTTGCACTTCTGCGGCCTGCTGTGTTAACTGTGGTGAGGCCCATGCAGCTTACTCCCGCAACTGTATGAAATGGAAGGACGAGATGGCGATCCAGCGCCTCAAGACCCTGGAAGGCCTCTCGTACCCTGCTGCCAAGGCCAAGTTGGGTATTCCCAACAACCGACAGCGTACTTTTGCCGCAGTAGTTCAGTGTCTGCCACAACCCGTGCAGCCCTTTGTCCCGCGCCCTGTAGCTCTCGCCGCACTTGCCAAGAGATCTACAACTGAACAAGCGACACAGGTGGATTTCACCGAGCTCCAGCTTATTCGACCAGCTGAGTCTGCGCCTTCTCTTTTGAAGATGACCGACTCTTCCAGTTCCCAGCAGAAAGCCTGCACGTGTTGAAGACCCGGCCCTAAAGCCGCAAAGGTGTGCAGTGTTCATCCAACTGTCGCGGTGCAACTGACCAACTTTGCAACTGTCTCCAGACTCAGCGAGGTCCCCACCCTCAACCAACATTATAGAGGAACATAGGGGGAGGAGAGTGACAGTTCGTCCTCCTCCTGTGACTCATCCTATGTGTAGTTGTGTTCGTTTTCGTGATGTGTTTTATCATTCTCATTCCTCAGTTTTACTTAATCGGCTAGTTTCTAACCAATGTACCATGTTTTTAATACTGTTTGTTTCATTGTCTTTCTTGGCCCTTCCATCATTCTCATGGTTCGGTTTTACTTGGTCAGCCAGATTTGGGGATTTATGCCACGTTTTTTAATACTGTTTGTTTGTCTTGTGTCTGGCGCTCTTTGGCCAAACATGGCCCTTGCGCCATAAAAATCAACCAACGAACCAACCAACCAACCAGTAGTCCATCGGCAATGGACTACTACTACTGCAGTCATAAATAAAGGAATGTGCAGTAATGGACTACTACTACAAGTGTCATACACTGTGCTGAAGGAATTGTCCTTCAGCACAGTTTATGACGTCTTAAGCTGACGCCATAAACCGTGTTAAAGGACAAATTTTCACCTGTGGCAGGGCTCCAATGTAGCGTTAACTCCATCGATGTCGCTATCCGATAGGTCCTGCCCTGCAGTAGAGGTATCTGTCATCCCGTGCAGTAGTGGGATTTTGCGGTCTGTTTCCTGGGTTTCTGTGCGTCCACGCATCATATGTCCACTGACGCCACATTCGCATCATTGTACTGGCGCTTCATCACGTACGAGTGGTAATTTCGAGGTACGAACGTGCATTTTCTCTCATCCTAACAATACTTTCTCGCTAATAGTTGGTCAGGTACTCGTAATACGAACTTCTTCGGCTATTGAGCATAGTGATGCACAAAAAACAACCATTCGACTCAGGGTAGTTCCTTCTCTGGTTGTATCATGTCGTTTGATTCAGCTCTTCATACCCAAGAGAAGACAGTTCAGATGGCACTGCTCAGAAATCGTATGCCCGTTTTCACTGACATTTTTTTAAATTTGCATGTACCAACCTCTTGTACTTTCTTATATCCAATATAACAATTACTTGAAATTTTATGGCAAAATATTTTGACAAAAATCTGGTGCCCTGATGGGTTCGCCTCTGTCCACACACTTTTCAGAAGTAATTATGCAGGACATTGTAGATAACGTTATTCCTATTTATGGGCCAATATTGATTTAAAATACACATTAGCCAATATTTGATTCAAAATGTACAAATGGCACTCAGTGGTTGTTATCCTATTATAACATTTACCACAGAAAGGGAAAAAATAATGAATTACCTTTCCTGGAAGTTATGGTTTCAAAAGAGAGCATCAACTAGAATTTCAAGTATATCAGAAAGATACTTACACTCCAGTTTTCATTCCTACTAGTTCATGCCATCCAATATTCCGTAAACTTTCCGGGTTTAGGTATTCAGTACAGAGAGCTTTCACAATATGGAGCAGTAGTAAGCTACGAAACGAAGAACTGGACAGGAATTTGAACACGGCTATTGGATATGGATACAGTAAAACAAATGGTGTACCGATTAATTTATTACCACAAGTACAAACAGAAATCTGAGTAAAGGAAAGAAAAGTTTTTGTGGTACATTTCCATATCTCCCAACCATTACTTCCATATTACGCAGATAATGTAATAAAGTTCATAAGAGTTTCAGTACCAGTGTTACCACTTATGCTGATATACTATTATAAAATAAAGGATCTCAAGAGGGGTTAAATAAAGCTGTTGTATATACTACCGCAGTGAGAGATCAAGATGGTACTAAAACAACATTCTATGTGGGAAGTACAAAAATCGATTAAAAACTAGAATACAATAGCACCAAGATAATTGGAATAAAAAATAACGGAAGACGACTCTAATACTATTTTGCATAGATAATGCATTTGACCCTGATTTTGAAGGGGCGAAAATTGTTCATGATCAGCGTTCAGAGAAATTAATACGTTTTTCAGAAACCCTCGTCATTGAGAAAACATACAAGGACAACTGCAATAAGGTCAACATCATTGAAGTGCCATACCCATGGAAACTTATATAAAAAAAATTAAAAGACCCAATATAACTCAAGAAATATTAGAGATGTTGGGAGCTGTCGACTTAATTATGATCCTGAATTGAGTTCACTAGTCGACTTAATTATGATCCTGAATTGAGTTCACTAGTCGACTTAATTATGATCCTGAATTGAGTTCACTAGTCGACTTATAGCAATTTTTTAACGGAGTTACTCACTATGACGAATCAATACATGAGATCACCGATGGCGTTAAGAAGACGTGACAACCAAGATATCCATCGATTTGTTATAAATACCCAGGTGCTTTACTAGCAATACTAAGAACCGCTTGATAATGGTAAACTAGACATACCGAAATGCATCGTGAATGTCAGAAATATCACAAGAATGTACTTGTGACGGGGCAGTGTGCTGATGTTAGTGACAGTTGTGTAGTTTTGCTTCTTCATTTGATTTTAACTATAAGTTCAGAGTCCACAGATTGACTGTTGAACGAGAGACTGGAATACCTCTGGGAAGGCCTAGGGCCAGCTGTGAATAATTCATTCAAAGACAGGGGAACACGGTTTTTATTGTTTAATAGCTCTTAACTAGCATCTAGGTTTTAATGAAATAGGCTGTTTTAGTATACTACAATACTCTGTGCAATTCATTCAAATCCCCTTAGAACAGTATGTTCTTACCTCATATTTTGCAATCTGAAAGACCTCTATATATGTGTTTCTAGATCATGTGCAATTAAAATAACTACATCTTTCATAAGTCACAAGGAAATTTGGTTTATGTATTCAAAAAATTCATTAAGCCACTGTCACTGGTGTGATATCTTCACATCGCCACAAGTGATGAAAATATGTACAGAGTTGTTTAGTATGTTTCATACAACTTCAATTTCGATATCTTTTAAGCACATCAATTTTGACAAATAGTTTTGTGGTCTTAAGATATAAGGGAACTATTTTTGAATCTGAATCAACTTTCTGTTGTCATATGAATACTCAAGAAAACGCTAACAAATGCAAAAGCCCTAATTTAGAAGTGATGCACAAAATGTGTGCAGGACCTATTAGATTCAAGAATATTTGTGTAAATATGAATCGAAATATTTTAGATACTACACAAAGTGAAGCAGGTATCCCAATCTCCATGAATAAAAGGGAAAGTATGCGATAGGCGTAAACCATGGTACACAGACGGGGGGGGCTTTTTACCTGTAGAAAACGGCATACTAAAAGTGCGACAACTTTTTCAGAGAAAAAATTAATGTCCGAGTCAGAAGGAACTGTCAGTACAATTTCATGAAATCATTTCTGACATTCTCAATTTAGTATTTTTCTTCCAGTAAATTTATTACATTTATGCAGTTAATTTTCGATTACCAAAAAACCAAATATTTTGTGCATATATGTACACTTGGGTGCAAAAACGAAGGACGAAGACGAGAAATTAGCATAACAGCGGAACAAGCAGGCAGAAAGGACCGAAAGACCACTCAGGAGATAGACTAGGGTGCGGTACGGTAGGGCACGTGCATATATGCAGCATGAAGGGGGGGTAGTTTCGGAAGGGTATGAAGCACACGGGTGGTGTACGCTCGGCAATTCGGTGAAAGCTATTGCACGGTGTACATCGGTTTGAACGACGTCGAGTTGCTGCCACCGTGTGATATGGCCAACAAGCAATCCAGTAGACGACATCTGGATGACTTTACCCGAGGTCGCATCATTGGGAAGTTGGAAGAAGGTCGAAGTGTGACTAGTGTGGCCGAGGAGTTCGGGATCGCTCACAGCATCGTTTCACGAGCTTAGAGAGCATTTCAAACGACAGGAACAGCTGTCCGAGAGTTTAGCAGTGGTCGTTCACCAGCAACCACGGCGGCAGGCGACCTGTATATATTTCCTTCAGCCGAGAAGAGACAGACGGCAAACAGCGGGAGAAAGCGCAAGGCACATGCGACAGACAACTGGACGTCTGTTATCACGTTTTACCGTGTCCAGGAGTCTGCACAAAGTGGTTTATTTGCACGACGACAAGTGCCATCAACGCCTGCCCATCGGAGAAGACTCTTTCTCTGGTGCCAGGAACAAACGAACTGGACACATCAGCAATGGGGTCGAGTTCTCTTTACGTATGCCGATTTAGTCTGACGAGCAATTCCAGACGTACACATCTGGAGAGAGCAGTGAACACGCAATTACACCTCCAACATCATCGAACGGGACCTGTTTGGATGTGGCGGAGCTCTCGTTTGGGGCGGTAGCCGTACTGACCTCCACATCTTCCAAGGAGGTTCAGTCACTGGTGTCCACTATTGTACCGAGATTCTTCTGCCACACGTGAGTCTCTTTAGATGTGCTGTGGGTCCTGAGTTCCTTTTCATGGACGACGTTACACCTCATCGTACAGTTGCTGTCGCAGAGCTGTTGGAGAGTGAAGATATTCAACGCATGGATTGGCCCGCAAGGTCCGTGGACCTAAGTCCTGTCGACCACCTGTGGCACCTTCTCGGGAGACGCTTGGCAGCACGTCACCAGCCGCCAGCAATGGTTCCGCAGCTGCGATTGGCGCTACAAGAGGAATGGGCCGCTATGCTTCAACAGCTCCTTCACATCCTCGTCCTCAGCATGAACAGACGTTGTAAATCCTGCAACACACTCAGGGGTGGTCATTTCCCCTATTAAAGACTGGATTTTTCTTGGCAGCCGCCTGTCACATGGATGTTTCTGTCTTCTGTCCAGTTGTGCTCGAAGCTACCTTTTCAATAAAGAGTTGTTGCATCCTTTGGATTCCTTGTTTGGACGGTTTTGCTCCCTTGTCCCATATTCTTACATCTTGGGGATCTTATGGTATGATTTCAGTCGATGTGGAGCTCTTCTGCACCACGTTACATTCGAAAAACCGTCTCGTCCTTAATTTTTGCACGCTAGTGTATAATTTTTTATACTTGAATTTCGACAATCAGAAACGGTCATAGGGTAGTAAAATTCCGTTATTTGCTGGCGTATGAAATCGTATAGAATCTTCAGGATTTCGCTTTCCACTGGGAAAAGTCTTGAGGAAATAAAATATTTTATGTTGGTACCTAAAAAAGCCTCCGAAAGCAGAGTGAAAACTTGACGATTCTATATAATCTAGTAGCTTTAGCTGGTTGGTTGGTTGGTTAGTGGATTTTAGTGGCGCAAGGGCCAGGTTTGGCCAAAGAGCGCCAGACAAAGAACGATCAGTCACAGATTTTGAAAAGCGTGGAAAATGAGTAAGAGCAGACAGGCTTGGGAAAAGTTGAAAAAGAGTATGATGAAAGCAGGGAAGACAAGGTAGGTAATCAGATTTATAAAAAAAATTACTAACGGAGAAGGACGAACAGTCACTCTCCTCCCCCCCCACACTCCTCTGCAACGCTGGCAGAGGGCGGGGACGAACTGTCACTCTCCTCCCCCATGTTCCTCTGCAATGCTGGTTGAGGCTGGGGACGAACTGTCACTCTCCTCCCCCTATGTTCCTCTATAATGTTGGGTGAGGGTGGGGACCTCGCTGAGGCCGAGACAGTTTCAATGTTGGTCACGCGGACCGCGACAGTTGGATGGACACCGCACACCTTTGCGGATTGAGGGCCGGGTCTTCTGCACGTGCAGGCTGTCTGCGGGGAACCGGAAGAGGTGGGCGTCTTCAAAGAGAAGGCGCAGACCCAGCTGGTCGAATAAGCTGGAGCTCGGTGAAATCCACCTGTGTGGCTTGTTCAACTGTAGATCGCCTGGCAAGTGCGGCGAGAGCTACAGGGCGCGGAACAAAGGGCTGCACGGGTTGTGGCAGAGACTGAACTACCGCGGCAAAAGTACGCTGTCGGGTGGTGGGTATACCCAACTTGGCCTTGGCAGCAGGGTACGAGAGGCCTTCCAGGGTCTTGAGACGCTGGATCGCCATCTCGTCCTTCCATTTCATACAAGTGCGGGAGTAAGCTGCATGGGCCTCACCACAGTTAACACAGGAGGCCGCAGAAGTGCAACCGTCCCCGTCATGTTCACTGGAGCCACAATTTGCGCAACGAGCGGAACTCTTACAAAACCGTTGGGAATGCCCGTACCTCTGGCACCTGAAACAGCGCAGAGGACTGGGAATGTACGGGCGAACGCCACAGACCAAGTAGCCAGCCTTGATTTCGGTCGGAACTTTCGGGGAGTTAAAAGTCAAGATCACATTTTTAGACTTAAGGAAAGAACCATCACGCCGGAACATCATACGACGTGCAGCAATAACACCTTGGTCTGCAAGTTCAGTCACTAATTCTTCTTCACTGCATGGCAAGAGATCAAACTCCGAAATAACACCCCGAGAGGTGTTAAGAAACGGGTGAGGTGTCACTTTGACAGGAATGCCTTGAAGACTAGAGAGGCGCAGAAAAGCGTTACTCTGAGAAACACTGCAAGTTTGAACAAGCAGGTCCCCAGAGCGAAGCTTCCTCACAGACTTCAAGGGGCCAACCGCAGCGTCCAAAGCTTTAGAAATGAAAAATGGAGATCTGGTGGACAGTCTCTCATTCGGATCGATGGATTCTACAAGTAAGTGTGTAGCATGCGTAGTCACAGCAATCGAGGGGAGACGACGCTTCGGAGCGACTGGTACAGCTGCCGAAGAAGAGGTTCCACATTCTTGGTCCAGGTCAAGGTCTAAAGACCGTTTAAGGGTATGAGACTTGGTAGGTTGAGAAGACGAAGGAGAGTCGTTTGCAACTATCATTTTCTCAGGTGACTTAAAGTTGGAGTTTTTCTTTTTGTTTTTGCCCATGGAAAAAAGGAGGAAGATTCGTCTGCAAACTACTCCACCCACCACCGAGCCCTACAAGGGAGAACTGGAGGTCCGCAAGCCAAGAAAATGACGCTAGACACAGTTCTGGAGCTTATACGTTGCAGATATAGTCCATTGGCTGTGATCACACGCACTCGGCGGACACTTCGGCCTCCTGGTACCGTCATGCCAACGCCTTTGGCATGATCCCACAGCCCCGGGCTCACCCTGCCGTGCCATACGACAAAAAAGCCGCTAAAGCCCTGTACACAACTTGGTACAAGACTTCTGACTAGAGGTGGGTTAGTCTCTAGCCTCCCGTTTACAGCGAAGCCGGGGTCGAAGAGGAGTGTTGGTACACAGGAGGCACTTAACCGGTCTCCTGCGACCTCAGCCGCCAGACATCCCATTTCCGCCTCACGGGTCTCCGCACGCGGCAAACATGCAGGTAGGTCTAGCACCCAAACCAGCTAAAAGGAAAAAAAATAAATCCAAAAAAGACAAATCCTGGCAGGGAACCTAAACGGAATCTCAGCAACCTACGAACTGAGCGGTTAATATAAATCAGTTAGTGGTGGAGGGTAAGAAAACCACAAGACCGGGGTGTTAGTACATAACGTGGTAGCGATTAGGTAGAGAATACAACACGGGCAACTAGCCAGTGGAGAAAATAAATAAAAACGAAAATGCGAGACACAAGACCAGCTCGGGAACGTGGGGCCGCGACTCCCCAACAGCTGGATGAACAGCCGTCCCTGCAAACACCAACAGCACCAAAATAAGAAAAAAACAAGCTGTGGCATGACATCAGATGTTGACCAGTCACAAGGTCAGCTCGGGCCGTGGGGGCGCCGCTCCCCAAATAACTGGAAAACCAGTTATCCCCGTGCGGGAAGCTTTAGCTGGGAAAAACAGCTAACAGAAAAGATAGCTTGAGTTTCGCAGACGATTAGCTTCGAAAATGTTCGTACTTTCAAGTGAGTATTTAGTTATAAAATTTCTAGATATTATTTGTTAAATTTAAGAAAGCCATGTGAGTAAAGGGAGTGCATCAATAGAGTGCAAGCAGTACAGCAAGGCAACGTTTCGTGTGAACAGAAATGTATTGTTCTCTTCGTGATGCAACATGCCAGTGGGTTTTTCGAGATAGGACAGTTGTGAAAATCGTTTCGCTGTCATGCTGAATAAAAAAAAATGTGTCCCAACAGTCCACCGAGAATAATGCAGAAATGGGTTGTTCAAATAACTGAAAAAATAACTAAACAAGAAGAGCATAGTTCAACTGAACTTTCGAAATGAACTGCGCCTTTTTACCACCGGTGGTAGTGGAGTAGAAATGCCACAGAACGGCATCCCGGTACTTCTTTCCCGAGCCGACCCGCGTTTCTGTAAACCCAATGCAGCATAATATGTGTCCTGTTTTTAAAATGCGGAGTCCTACAATTATTTTTAAATAAAAGAGTACAGATAGGCTCAGTTTTGATTGAGCCGTCAAGTCGGAAGGTAGGACTACAGCTTGCAGATCGGATAATTGAAATGAGCTGGAGGAGTAGAGTTGCAAAGCGTTTATTAAATTTGTTAAAGCCAGCGCAGGTCTATGATATGAAAAGTAGATTGAATATTTTTTTACAAATAATGGTTGGTACATTGCCAACACAAATCAGATCAATGCACGAATTAACCAACCTGGTGGTCTGCTTTAAACGTGAATTCAGACAATCAGAAACGCTTATAGGGTAGTAGGGTTTTCACATTCCTCATCACTTGCTCTTGCCTCTAGTTTTCCATTGGTCCACGTTTGATTGCGTTGGTTCTACGAATTCCTTGGCATTTTGAAAATGCTAACCCGTTCACACGAAAATATTTCTTAAAATTTTAGTTTAAATCACTGCGGCATGTTCTTTATACACTGCCGGACAATTGCTAAGGACGGATGACAATAGCAACGATAGAAACCATAAAATGGAAGGCAAGAAAATGTGGAAATTAGCGTAAGTGCGGGATACAGTAAGACGTGTTGTGCGTATGCAAATTTTGGATTGCCGAACTTGTTCGTGACGCCATAGCGCTGATAAGAGATATAAAGGATTTGACGCGTATTGACCGTTGTTGTTCAAACGCAATGTTTAAAGGAAAAGAATCAATTGACGAACTTGCAATTTTCAGTATGTCTTCCCGACATCACCTAGATAATTTTACGCATGGCCGTATTATTGGCAAGATTGAAGAAGGGCGAAAAATAACAGATGTTTCCAGGGAGTTCGACGTCAGCCACAGTGTAGTTTCAAGGCTTTGGAAATCATTTCAAACCAATGGAGAGTGTAGCAAACAGCACGGGGGAGGTCGTGTTCACAGTACGACGCCTGCAGAAGATCGGTGCATAGTGCTATCAACAAAAAGACACCGGCGCAGCACAGCTAGTGAGGTAGCAAATCAATTTATGGCTGCTACTGGCAAGAGGATCTCTCGAAAAACTGTCGCCAGACTTTTGCATGAAGGAGGACTATACGCCCGCCGTCCTGTTGTGTGCATCCCATTGTCCAGACGACACCGTACCACCCGTTTGCAATGGTGCCATCAACATCGCAATTGGACTGATAACGACTGGTCTGCTCTCCTCTTCTCAGATGAGAGTAGATGCAGTCTATCGTCTGATTGTCGACGACAACTGATCTGGCGTGATAGTGGTACTGCATATTGTCCGACAAACATAAACGAAAGGGACCGATATCCGACATGTAGTGTCATGGTATGCGCTGGCATCATGATCAATGGCCGTACGACCCTCTATGTGCTTCCAACTAGGACTATGACTGGTCAACGATACATTAATGATGTTCTGCTATCTCATGTTCACATGTTCCGTGGTGCTGTCGGCGATAGATTCATTTTCATGAACGACAACGCAACATGTAATCGAACAGTCGCTGTCCAGGAATGTCTTGAGAGCGAGGATATTCAACGCCTCGTATGGCCAGCACGTTCTCCAGATTTAAATCCCATTGAAAATGTGTATAATGCTTTGGGAAGGAGTTTTGCTTGTCACCAATGCCCTCCAATAAACAAGGACATCCTCATGCGGGCACTGACAGAGGAATGGGATAAATTACCCCAACAGCTGCTTGAAAATGTTGAGCAAAGCATGACATGACGTGTGGAATCTTGCATCGCCCTCCAGGGTGGCCATATCCCGTATTGACATCTTACGCCAGAACGCCTGCGGACGGTAATAGCATTTTTTTCACGTTTACGTATTCTGCACAAAATGGCCTGTTTCTCCCTTGAACACGTTCCAAAGCCATCTGGATTTCAGAGCACAATACATTGTCTTTCTTGTAATGTCCTGGCATTCTGACATTATTTTATTTCACTTGGCATCCAACCACACTTACTTTTTTATGCGCTATATAGCCGTTTATGATCCGTCCTTAGCAATTGTCCAGCAGTGTATATTTGAATAGAACTCGTCGAGAGATTTAAAAACGATACGACACTTAGTTGTTTTGAACTCACGGATTTCCAGATAAACAGAGATATTATCAAAAGTCTTGACCGGTTCACAAGAAAACAATTTTTAAAATGTCCAGTACAAACCACTGCAAAATTTTCTTCGTATATTTATATAGATCTCCTCGAGATAAGAGGCACGAGCAAGCTGATCTCGCCCCGGTAACTCTGAGCAAATACTCGTGATTCACTCGATTAAGAGGACTTGACGACAAGTTAAATCATAATAAAAATACGGGAAAAGTGAAACGAAATCTTTTTCGTTGCTCTTATTGCGAGAGGAACATTTCCTTTTTCGTTGCTCGTTGCACTTCTTTGATGTTTGGGCGAGGTGACAGAAAACAGTGATGCTTGATTATTACGTTACGTTCTGAAATGCTGTATTTCAATTATTTGAAGATAGCAATCCGTTTTTTGGTGTAAATATGTCCAGGATGGTAAGTTAGATAATAACCGAAAACTTGAAAATTTCGTCGTCCTGCAGCGGGAATCGAACAGACGTCTCCCAGATAGCGCCCGGGTATGCTAACCACTATACCACCCAGAACGACTAAGTTTCAAGTTTCCGATTAATTTGAATATAACCATCACAATATTCTCTAGTCGAAGCAACCGGGATTTATGTTTAGGGAATCTGGAGGTTAAGAATCTTATCCCATGATTACCGGTAGGAACTGATAAATCATGAATAGAATAAGGGATTACATCATACAATACAAATTGTGAAGATGACAATTCTTTTTTTGGTGAAAATATGACCAGGATGGTAAGTCAGATAATATCCGACTTACTTTGAAGTTTTCATAAATTTCCGGGCAATCACGGGAAGAATCCTATCCCGTGATTGCCCGCAGGAGCAGATAAATCATAAAATTTTCAGGTTTTCAGATATTATCTGACTTACCATCCTGGTCCCATTTACACCAAAAGACGGATTGCCATCTTCAAAATTTGTATTGTATGGTCTAATCCCGTATTCTATTCATGCTGTATATAATTTTTTTGTGTAGCGTGGTGCTAACAAATATTGTTGTAATGCTACAAATCGTCTGTCTCCGGGGGAGGCTCTTTCACCATAATTCTTTCAGAATATAGGTCATACACAAGTCGTTACTCCATGGTTTTATTCGGTCATTTCAAACCAAATTTAAGAACCTGTTAAATACTCATTATGTTTTTTTGTTATATAAAAGAACCAAAGATTTCTTTTTTTAAATACTTTAACATTATCTTGTGCGCACATCATCTAACGATTCTGCTCTTTCCCAGTCATAGGTAATTTAGCTGCTTGAAATATGCGATAAAAGTATGATGTGTAGAATTTCACATATATTTCAGGGGAAACATTTGCAGTATAATTATTAAATAGATTGAAGCTAAACTGAAGTATTTCTTGAAACTCACAATTCAATTTTCTGAAATTAAAGTGAAACAATGGATACTTTCAGGTGATATCAATTCGCATAATAGGTACGTATATTCCAGTATTTTGAAAATATCACGGTGGCCGAGTTTAAAGCGTGTAACTTTCTGGCTGATTCTGCGAGTTGAGTCGGGTTCGTCTCCAGCTCAGGCAAGAGCAGTTTGCAATCACCTCATTGCTGGTTTTCTTCCTCCCCAGAACCAACAGTAGATAAATAAACATTTTAGATTGATTATAGCTAATATTTGCTCATAACGACCGTTAATATCCGAAACAAAGACACATGTCTTGGCCTTGAAGACATCTGACCTTATAGATATATAATATTATTCATTTGAAAATTAGGCTTACTAAAATATTAATCCCGCTATTTGAATAGAAAACGTACTCTTTTTGATTCATTTATTTGACGGTTCGAGAGGTAAAAAAAAATTCAGTGAAACTAATATGAAATATTTTTACAGTAAAACAAAGGAACAGCAAATAATTTTCTTAACGTTTAAGTTGTAGTTACATTTTACTGTAGAAATGCTTAATGTAAAAGAGGACCGTGTTATATTCTTCCTTCAAAGACACAAGTGTTCTTTTTAATGCAATTATGAATTACTCACGTGTAACTTTCCGAAAAACATTTTCTGCTAAAGTTTTACCCGTAAATTTTATTTGGAAAAAAACATAGAAAATATCAACGCAAGAAGCGTATTACCTCACTGTAAAGAAAAGAAGCAATATAGCTTAATACTGGAAATGAAACAGCACAGTTTTATTTTTAAAGGAAATTTTCATGTTAAACTACATTGTTACAAAGCTGTGTGTGTGTTCCTGTTCGTGTGTAACCTTTTAATACTACAGCCCTATTAAATTTGTGGTATAGAATAATTCAAATTATGACCAACGGATTTCGTGAAATCGTAAGAAAAGTTTGCCCCGGTAAGAAAACATCATCTTTGTCTTACATGCAAACGGAAAAAAAATTAGCTGATCAAATGGCAGCAAACCAGAAGCCTTGGTTGCTGAACTGATCTTTCGTTAAGTACAGTTTCTTAAGTACAAAGAATATCTATCTCATATTACAGAATTAATAGCACCAATCTCACGAGTTGCGTTTTTTACTCCACAACGTGTGTGGTCGTGTACGAAATTAGGGCAACAACATGAAACATTCGATCCATCCTGCATGGTCTCCACAGTTAAAGCCAGTGAAAAGGGTTGTATCGTGTGTTACCTTGCCAGAACTTTCACCCCTGGATCTTCGCTGCATTACACGGTGCGTATAAAATTTGCATATATAAGAACGTTACTCGTCTGATTACGCTTCGCTAGAAGTGAGTTTTTCATATTTCAGGAAGATGACATACGATTAGCTGCAATATGTTTGGCAAAGTAACGCGCTTCCTTAATTAATTTCATCACTGTAGTTTACCTATGTAGCATTCTTCACTGTAGCTTTCACTTTTTTACTAGTAAAAGAATATATATATATGTTCATGCGGAATGAATGTTTCCCGCTGAATCCATGTAAGCGAATTTGAAAACGCCTTTAAGAAGGTGATATTGTTAGAGAAGTGGCTTCTGAGATCTATAATTGAACTAATGGGAAACTATGATAACGTAAACGACTTTGACAATCGCAAATGTGATGGCAAGACGACTAGGTCAAATCCTTTGTTTGACGGAAAGGCTGGTAGGGTTTGCACGGTAAGCCGTGGTTGATGCCTTCAAAACGTGGTGCAAGGACGAAAAATCCACTAACCGAAGGGTATATGCAAACTCATCACCACTGATCGGGACTAGTGGTGAGCGAACGCTATCTCATACCTTGTGAGCCCCCAGAAATGACATATATATATATAAGATGTAGGAAGCCTGGTGTTAGAATTTTTAGCACCTACGAGTGTGTGCTGAATAAAAATTTCCTGGCCCCAACGTGGTCTGGGTGAAATTGATTAAACAATTTGTACCTCGTTCACCAAAACTAGTTGTCACCCTAGTCACAGGAAAAGCGAGGAAAACTAGTTATCTAATGCATTCGTTTACTTAACTTGTGCGGCCTAATAAATAATTTGAACGAAATACATGAAATAAAAATCAGACTTGTTTCAATTCTTATGCCTGTCAGATGTTACCAAAACCACTTAATACTAACATTCTCATCATAATGCACTGTAACTTACACAAAACAAAAAAATACTTACCGAAAATAAATGCTGCGGTGCATAACTATCGGCAACATAGTCACACGCCACGAGTTACCTTTACTTTACGTAGAGACTTCCATCGCTTCATGCCAATATGGCGGCCAGTGAGATGTTGCCATTCGACAGCACGTAAAAAAACAGGCATTATACCGTAATGGTTAAATCAGTTTAAACACCATGAACATGTAATTTATCTACCGAAAATTTACGGTTCATCGCCCGTTGGCGTGCTTACGATCCGTAAACCGTTTTAATACGGTTAAAACACTGACAATTCACGGCAATTTTTTACAGTGTTGTGCAAAGCATGACACGACGCGTGGAATCTTGCATCTCCCTCCATGGTGGCCATATCCCGTATTGACATCTTACGCCGGAACGCGTGCGGACGGTAATTGCATTGTTTTCACGTTTACGTATTCTGCACAAAATGGCCTGTTTGTCCCTTGAACACGTTCCAAAGCCTTCTGGATTTCAGAGCATTATAAATTGTCTTTCTTGTAATGTCCTGGCATTCTGACATTATTTTATTTCACTTGGCATCCGACCACACTTACTTTTTATGCGCTATATAGCCGTTTATGATCCGTCCTTAGCAATTGTCCAGCAGTGTATTATGTCTGTTCTTTCTCCTCTCGTGAGCTTTCAGACATTAAATCTGTTGGAGATCGATATGAAGTGAAATAGTAGATGAATGACGTCCCGCTAGGAATGGACTTACCGACCGAGATTGGTATCTCTTGTGGAGTATCACCCCATTGTTACATTAGTGTTGTTGAAGAACACTCATGTGTGTAACAAATACTGAGGTTGAATACATATTAAAAATTTCGTTCTATTTCGAGAGGTCAGTTGCTGAATAATATGTGAAGTGTTCGTAAATTAATCGGAAAATTATGACTTTAAAACAACCCTAAACTTTAACCATCGGTGTAAAACAGGAAGAACACCGCTTACCAAGATCTGGAGGTGTTAAATATTTAGTATTCCAAGCAAGTTTGGTGTTCCCCAGATTATATTTCTAGAATTTAAAAACAAGGATCAATTGAAACCAAAACTTTTAAATTATTCTTCGATTTCTGAAAGATAAGGTTTTCGAGAGGGAATCCAGACTGAAGTTGAGTTATCGAGTCCGATTCAAGTAAAGTGTGATGTCCAATCAGCAACAAAAACAACATCAGTGCAGAGAAAAAGCAATTTTAGGCCAACCTGCTATTAAAAATATAAAAACTCCCAGAGAGCACTTGACGTCTAGAAATATCTCAGGAACTCAATTAGAAGAAGTAAAATAATTTAGCTTTTACTGTGACAACAATTTTTCGTGGCTTAACATTTCATAAAAATGTGAATCTTCATTTTCATTCCCTGAATCTATGTTGTTGCTGAAAATTGAAAATCCAGAATTAGTTTGACGTCATCAGGAGACATTACTGCTGTGTTTGTTTCATTTTGAAATTAATGTTGAGTTACATATTTCATTTTCTTCCAAATTAGTTTTCATAGTGTAGATGAATATTCCTACCACTGAATGGATTGTTTTGCATTGAATATAAGAAATATCCTGAATATTCTCTATAACCTTAAAATAAATTAACCCTTTAATGACCATAACGCCCAGAACACCCGTACGTACAAACGGCCATAGACACCCGAAACACCTGTCTAGATGAGTCAGATTTCCTACCCTTATTTGTTCTTCAAAGTTTTTCGACCTGTGAGGGACCAGAAGAAGTCACCGTCAGTCAATATTGTTGTTATTAAGCAAACAATTTAACAGAGGCAGTTTCGGGTGTTATGATATTTAGAGTGATACAAGATTTTTGGGTCATGGTCGTTAAAGTGTTAAAGCTTTTGGTTCACTTATTGTATTTCAGGTTACAGGACAGAAGGGCAGACTTTAAGAAGTAAGGTCAAATCATTTATGTCCTAAAGTTCATCAGGATTGAATACAACTGAAGGTGGAATAACAGTTATTCAACTTTCAATTTCTACAAAGCATTATTCATGAATTCAGTTTTTTACAAAAGCATCAGGACACATACAATGTGCATGCATTTGAGGCCTTCTTCCTCGTATAGCAGGACTATTTCCCAGTTGTTCATGTATAGCTATAGCTTTTCTACCATATATTTTTATCCTGAAGTATCAGTCTAATGTTCCTACCCGGTTTCAGGCAAGATACTTTCAATTTAATTTCGGGGATTTCAGTTGAAATTCAGTTTATTGATAGTGATAAACTCACTTTTTAATGGCAAAATGACACTGCTTTCGCCAACTTATTCTAGGACGTTCAGAACCATATTCTAAGGTCTTTACAAACTTTATCTAAGACTTGGTGAATATATTTCAAATACGTGGAGATAATGTACACAGACGACGGCATCCCTCTGTCCACATTATTTTATAAATAACGCACAGCAACTGAAAAATTGTTCATCTGACACCGCTGCGATCGAATTCCAGATCTTACGATAACCAGCCGAGTGCGTTTGCTTTACGCTACGGTACTAACAATTCACAGCGCTATGCATGATTTATCAGTCAGCATCTGACTACACACATCTGCATTGATGACCTTCGCAACTGTTGTTGTCGCCATCTGGTGGCATTTAACAGAGAAAGCAATTTTTTTTGATTGGAGGTTTAACGACCACCGTGAGAAACTCAAAGGGCTATAAGCAGTCGCCCGTCCCTAATTTAGGGTCACTGGTTCCAGGGAAGGGAGAGAGCCAGTGCCGTAAGACAAACACAACATCCATGCCTGACCGGGATTTGAACCTGGACACCTTACGGACGAATGATCATAGGCCAGCGCCTTAGACCACTGCGCCACCGGGGAGGCAGCAATTTATTTACAGCTATTAAACCCATAGGACGATAGAAATGGTGAATCTGTTTCAAATACGTGAAGAGAATGTAAATAGACGATGTAATCGCTCTGTCCACCTTATTTTATAAACAACACATAATTACTGAAATTTTTTTCATCCGACAACGCTAGGATCGTATCCCAGATCTCTCGTTAACTAATAAACTACACATAGCGCTGCATAACGCTTTTACTCAAAAACAGCATAGCGCTGTGAATTGTGGGAACCATAGCTTAAATCGAACGCACTCGGCAAGTTACCGGGAGATCTGAAGTTCGATCCCAACTTTGTCGGAAGAACAATTTTTCAGTTGCTATGATACTTTTATAAAATAACGTGGACAGAGCGATCACATTGTATATTTATTCTACGACGTTTTTAATGCCTTCACAAACTTATTCGAAACTGACTTCAATATCTTATTCTAAGGTTTTCGTCCACGTCGTCACTATCTTCATTCTAAGGTCTGCATATGAGCACATTACGGAGTAAAAACTGTATTATTTTGGCATTTGAATTCTGCCTGACACAATCTCTTAAAAATTCAAAACACACTGTCCTCACACAGGTGTAAATTCAGAATTGTCATTGCATGTACACAAAAATTTGAATAAAATCTATTAAATGTCGGAAAATGTTGAACTACAAGAGGGATTGAGTTGTCCTGATTTAATTGCTTCTTCTCCAATACATAAATCTCACAGTGTTTTAGAACCATTATTTACAAAGCCTTATTAATTATCCTTAGTGAGTTACTTAGTTGTGCTGAGTTAGGAGCAAGCTTTCCCCTACGAAACTTAGAAATTTCAATTTGAGCCCATTTATAAATCATGCTGCTTAAGAAATGAAGCACGGAAACAGTTTAAAACTTTCTAAACATTTATTCACCTTAAATGTGCATGCGAGTGGTAAACGGAATTCAGAGAAAAAAATCCTAGGTTATTCGGCTATTTGTGAGGCATGACTTGACGTCTGAAAAAAAAAGAAATTTTTTAATCATCGACGCTGTTCCCTACATATGGAGAGCTCTATCTCGGTGGAAGTACGCATTTCCTTGAAGTCCAATACCTTATGGTTTGCTTGCAGTATTTCGATGTGGTTGCGAACACACGGGGTTGGCCCATTGGTCTGAGGCCCCTCCTTGGACTTAAAAAGAGGAAACTTATTAAGTCGAAATTAAAAAAAAAAAGGTTCACGATACGCGATCTTCACTTACTTCTTAATCATGTACCGTATAATTGCAACATACAATAATTATAAGGGAGTAGTTCTGTTAAATAAATTTAGAAAAATCTAACCACGAAAACATTTTCATCTACTGCTTCTTCTAATAACTTAACTTTCTTGTACTGCAACGTTACTAGTAACTGGTTAAGAATAAATGTGCAAAAGTCAACCCCCTTTTTATTTGTTATAGCAACTGACTAATTTTCCCTGTTAATTTAGTGGTGTTACTCCATTTTGGGAACATTCTGTGATCTATGGGCCATGGCCCCTCCCCCTTGGGAAATTTCTGGGTGCGCTACTATATATCGAGGTTTGTTTTTCTTTCTTAACATTGAATATAAGTTTATGATAGAGACAAGAGTTGGAACACAAAAAAAACAGGCTATAAAAATATCTTGCGGTCTCATGAGAAATAAAATTTCGTTCGTATTATCCGCGTAGAAATAGATCCATGTAATCACCGTACATGGACAGAGATAAAGACCTGTTGCAGGTCTCATATATTTCCTACTCCTTTTAATTACGCTGTATTTCGAACAGTGGAAATCTGGTAATGGTTCCCTGCAGAGAGCAGATTATCACCTAAAACATTATCATACTCTATAACCCATTATGACATACACAGTGCATTTTCATCCAATTAACAAATCAATGCACAAGACCTGAATTTATGTTTTTCGGCAAAACGACCTGATGACAAAAATACACGGCTACAAGTTTAGTGAACTGAACTTTGCTGAATATATTTGTAAAATGTCTGCAACAAAATACTGTAACATACAAGTTTATCTATTTTGAGCAAGTAAATTTGATATTGCTTTCAACAACGAGAACTAAGAGAGTGTGGTAATATTTCACTACTATTGAACACAGAGTGCAAATCAGAAAACAAGAAAGATGAAACCGAATTTTCGGGTTTAATCAGCACGTTGTCTGAATTCCTAAGGACACAAATTAAATGTAACTAAGCTATTCAAAGTCAATGGAACCGGTATGGAAAACAGCACTATCTGACAGGAGAAGTAGTTTTTCAGTCGGGTGTTCAATCCCGCAGATATTGCTGTAAACGGAATCGTGAACTTACGCATTCTGGTTGCAGACGTGTGTTAAGAAAAATTGAAATTATATGAGAAACATTTCGCCGTGAAAACGCTCTCCAACGAATACAGAATTTTTTAAATTGGGCTCTTAGAATTTTAGTACCCATTCATGATATATCATGACTGGAATACGGGATTACACCATACAATAAAAATATCCGAAGACGGCAATACGTTTTTTGGTGTAAATATGACAAGGATGGTAAATGAAATATAATATCCGCAAATTTGAAAATTTCATCGTCCTGGAACGGGAACCGAACTCGCGTCTCCCAGATATCGCCCGGGTGTGCTAACCCCTACACCACCCAGAATGACCAAGTCTCAAGTTTCCGATTAATAAAATGATATGTGTTTAGAAACTCCCAGCCTCGAATGAAGTATCGGACATAACAATATAAAACCTCTCACCGCTTTTCACCTTTTCAACATACAATATAGGTTTCTGGCGTCTGAGAGCTATTAAATCAAACTTTACTCTAAAGTAATGGCTGACTTGAATCTTGAACGTGAAACTGTAATTAGATTCAGACATTTTAGATCTTAAACGTAGAATAATTGATTGTTGAATCTATTGCAATCATTATGTAGAATATTTTATAACTAAGAAAAGTTGTGAAGAAAAAATGTCAGAGTTTAATTAAATTGTTTTTTCATGATTGCTAATATAATTTTCTGCTAATTTTTCTTCACAAATCGCACGCTGATTTTTCAATATTAATTTCATTGGCCCATTACGTTTTTCAGTGTAAGGAATTGATTCCACATTAGTGATTCAATCCGCTGATATTTGAGATAGCGATGTATTTTGAGTAGCATAGACGTATTAAACCATTCTCATTTTACAAGCAAATGTTTTAATCACAGATATTGCAATATACCACGATTTCGTTGAATTTTAGTATCCGTTATTTATTACGTGTTCTAGAAACAAGATTATCTTAAAAGAATTTTTACTTCAGAAGGAAGAGAATAATTGTTCGTACGTTATAATAGAGCAAGGAATGTTACACCAACTATAAATAAGATAATATAACTATACTAGTATTCCGAATATATTGGCGTACATAAAATTCGAAGTTTCCATAATATCGCACATCAACCAAACGGCTTTTTTAAGAAGGTAGAGTCTCTTCTCAACGTACGTGTAAACATAATCCTTGCCCACACGTTGACCTAAGAGATCTAAGCTTTGGCCTCCGTCAATTATCATCTAGATTGGGAGGACCGACATCATGTGACTTACGTAACAGTAGAGACATGCATTCTTTGTAATGCTACTTTCACCCCTTCCCATGAAGCAGCTAACGTGAATTAAATGAAGGTTGGCTGCTTATAAGAACGGATGTCAACGGCGGTCGTTTTAACGTTTTTTTAGTTTTTGACCAAAAAAATAAAAATAAAATGTTTTTTATATTGTTAGCATTACCAAAAACTCTATTCATTTCTAAACAGGATGAGGAACAAAATTTAAAATTTCTTTCTTCCCTAACGTTTAGAAAGTGCTCCGCTTTTGGACCGCTCTAATCGGCATCCATGTCCTACAAGAGGTGCTCGGGACTGGTTTGGAATAATTGTGGCATAACCCTTCTCTCCGTTATATCTTCATCTGTTTTCCACCAATTAAGAGCGGCACAGATATCGATACATCTAGGACGTGTGATCAGACATGTGACAATTATTTTTACCGCAGTAATTGGACTTCGCCTTGTAAAGTTACTATTGTGCTGTACTTCTGTTCTGTCTTATCCTAAATAGCTATGCCTACTCTTCCATCGTCTAACTGAATACACACACCACATAAGTAGCACGTTGTAAATAAATATCCTGCAGTCAATGATCTACTTCTGAGGTCATTCGCAGGATCTTACAGCTCGAAGACTTCTATCTATATGGAGTTTCTGTAATTAAAGCAATCAAATCTAGCGGAGTACAGTCAAAAGTGTCAAACCTTCTTACCATAATATATTTCACAAGCAGGCAATTTCAAACAAAAATTTTACGTTCATAGAAATCATAAAGAACCCATGTAAGCAGAATCATAGAGAAACCATGTCTGCGACACGCTCATGAAATATCAAATATCTTTCGGCCAACAATACTAAAACGGATGTAATATTCAACATGAATCAACAACTACTGCACGAAATTCGTAAAGACAACTGTATTTATAGGATGTAGGGTCTTCTTTCTTAACTGAAGAATGTACTGCTGGAAGAAGAGTAATTCAATCTCGAATACTACAGAAGAACACAGAGTATTTTGGATCTGCTATGCGTAAAGTGATATACACAGTCCAGCCACATTATTGAGAATACCTCCTACTTTTGACGTCAACAGCGCGTAGCCAATGAAAGAAGGCACATGTCTTCAGCTGGCTTTGTGGGTATATAAGGTATTGAAAACATATAGGCATTCTGTAAACATATCACTCTTTTATATCATTACGAGAAGGAGCGATTTATTAGATTTGCAAAAAGGGATCATTATCGGCTGTTGGGACAAGGGTGGCAGTATTTCTGAAACAGCGCAGTTTGTGAACTGTTCTCGTGCTGCTGTGGTTAAAGTGTATCGTGATTGGAGAAATGGCACAAGTGAGAATAATCAACGTGGCAATTGCGGGCACCACGTGCCGTACATGTGAGAGGTGAACGTTGGCTTCGAAGACGCGTGCAGGCCGATCGACACGCTACAGTGGAGCAAATCACTGAGCGAGTGAACCAAGTGGCTACCGGAAGTGTGTTTAGATTTACATTTCAGCAAACCCTGCTGCGTATTGGCTCCGATGCAGATGGAATTTCAAAGCACCTATGCTAACGAAGGTGCATGGGAAGGGAAGGATTACATTTGCACGGCAATATCGGAATTGGGCCGCTGCTGATTAGCAAAGGATCATCTTCTCCGATGAGTCACGTTTTCTGCTTCATCAAACGGATGAACGTTGGCGTATAAGGCGAGGAAGAACAGATAACAAACTCTCTTCAACCATTGTTGGCAAAACACAAGGTGGTGGGGGCAGCGTTATGGTCTGGGGAATGTTATTGTGGTATTCTCTGGTTTCACTCATACATATGGAAGGCACAATGGACCAAATTTGCTTTTAAACCATCCTTGCAGTTCACGTACACCCATACATGGTGATTGTTTTCCCTGAGTCGGATGGGAACTTCCAGCAAGACAATGCGACATGTCACACATCTAGAAATGTCCGATAATGGTTGGAAGAGCAAGACAAAGACTTCAAATTGCTTCCCTATCCCACTAATTCCCAAGACTTAAACCTCATTCAGCTTGAATGGGACCGCCTCGGTCGTGTTGTTCGCTGTGTGTATACTCCACCAAGCACATTCCAGCAGCTGTCAGATGCACTACAGTCAGCATAGCTCCACTTACATGTGAATACCTTCCATTACCTTATTGAGTCCCTTCCAGTCCCTCTAGCTGCCGTCCGACCAGCACACGGCAGTTACTGTTATTATTATTAACTGGTGGTCACAATTATTTGACTCGGCACTGTATTTTTGGGAATAGTAACACTTATTGTGTATGTAAAGTTGTAAGCACAATAATAGCCTATAATGCAACGAAAATCATTCTCATAAATGTTAAACCTCTTATGAAAGAAGTACGGAAAGTCATGAATAAATGCCGATTGCTTCGACTAACGAATCCTATGATAATTATATTCAAATTAATCGGAAACTTGAGATTTAGTCGTTCAGGGTGATGTAGTGGTTAGCTTACCTAGGCGCTACCTGGGAGACGCGGGTACGATGCCCTCTGCAGGACGATTAAATTTTCCAGTTTTTGGGTAATATCTGACTTACCATTCTTGTCATAATTACACCAAGAAAAGGAAAGTCATCTTCAAAATTTATAAGTATGGAGAAATTATCATCACTATTGCACAAATAAACATACTATCAGAAAAACTGTTTCTTAAGACTTTAATTTTAAACTGAATGCGTCTATTTTTTATGGAACAGTGTCTTCATGGGATAGCAACTGTATGCCATAATATACTTACAAGTATGAACAATTTTTCAAATAAATTTAATTAACCTTGTTTTCCTGATGTTTACAAATTTAATATGTAACTCTAGAATTTTATTTATACATGGTGCACAGTTACTTCTATTTATTCTTCCACTGTGTAAATTGCAAAACAAAACATTTTTAAGGCAATGGTGTTCCCTACAGTGTCTATACCAAAACTTATTATTATAGATGTTTTGGAAATTTTGAGTTTTGCAAATGCAGTCATGATTCCTGAAATTTTGGCGAACTGCTTAAACATTTATCACGAATTTTAATAAGTACTTGATGTTTTAGGTGGAAATACATCCGATTTAATTATGACAATATGCACTAGTCACAAAAAGTTAGGAATATAGCGGCTTCGAAGGATAAACCTGGTGGAATGAAATTGTACCGTTTACTACACATAGGTTAGCAGCGTAGGTAGCCATGTTATATGTAAATTATGCTTGAAAACAGCACTTGGCGTGCGAAAGACGATAAAATCGCCCTGCGATAACTGAAAACCGAGTCGTTTCACCGCTTGGTCAATAATTTTGTTGGAGGTATTGATATCAGTGTGGGAATAAACTGAAATGATGTCCAGACTATGTTTAAGAATTAACAATAGTAGTAGGACTGTTGGTATGTTACAAGCAGGTGTACGACAGATAGACGTGCCTATAGCTTTGGAAGTTTCGCGAAGTTTATGAAGTCGACTACACACGTGCTTTCTCCGGCATGCAAATGTTGCAGATCGGCACAGGATGGGTCGCCAAAAGATAACCAACCACCAGGAGGCCAGGTCGTTACCAGTAGGTAAGTGGTGGGACTAGGCCTTGTAACACCAGTATCGAACTCCGGAAGTCACTTAGAGCAACTTCTGTTGGTTCAGTATGTACTCAAATAGTACGATACAATCTTCACGCGAACGGAGGCAAAGCAGTCTGGCCATTGCGATTTGAAGCATTCACATCTGCTCGCCGTTTTCAGAATCGCACCAGGGATCAACAGTGCTGGTTAGGCAATATATAATGACACTATGTTTTTTTCACAGACGAATCTCAATTTGCTATTTAATATGACAGCCCATCGACACTTACGAGACAGTCAATTCTATTCTGGGAAGGAGTGTGTTTTAATGACCGTTCTTCTTTGTATAGTTAACAAGGCCAAATCACTGCCTCATTGTACCGAAATGAGGTCATTGTGCCCATTGTGACCTAGTTTCTGGCCGACATTGGGCATGTATTTCGTTTCCTCAATAACAATACAAGACGTCACTGTGCCCAGAGTGTGCCTCATCAGCTGAAGATTTATGGGATTGAATCGTCACCGCTGCCTCCGAGATCTCCTGAGCTTAATTTTATTGATACCATTTGGAACGCTCTGGAGCGACTTCTAGAAAATTACGTTCCACAGCAAACCACAACGGCAGACCTGCGTGACATGTTGCAGGTAATATGGAACAAGCTGTTCCAGGCATTCAATAATGTTATTCGAAATACACCCTCTAGTTGTCAAACTGTTCTTCGCCACAGAAGTGGTGTTAGCGGTACTGACATCTACAGGAATGGCCATTGTCCAAATATGTCGTTTTTCTGTATTGTAGCTTTACTTGTGTGCAGAAAGTGCCCACTAACTTTTTTTGTAAACGCAATTTTTATTGATTATGTCACTTAGTGTAACTAATGTAATTTCATTTTGTGTTACTTGAATCAGACATATTGTGTATACAGCATACACTGAGTGGCCACATTATTATGACCACCCGCTCAGTATTTCGTTGGGCCACCTTTTACCTTAATACTGCATCGATTCTTCGTTGCATGGACTCCACGAGATGTTGATCTGTGGTGTGTGGAATCTGAGACCATGCTTGATGAATATAACTTTCCAGGAGTGTGAGATTGCAGGGTTGTGGATCAGCTGTCTGATGGCTCGTTAAACTTCATCCCACAAATTCTCAATGGGGTTGAGATCTGGAGATTGCAGGAGCCACCTAAGCATAGTAAACTCAGCGGCATGCTCCTGTAACCAATCCTGTATAATACGAGCTCTGCGGCAGGACGCAATATCTTGTAGAAAGTAGCCATCGTAATTGCGATAAACCATCCACATGACAGGATGCACTTCGTCTGCAACGATGATTGGATATGATGTGCCAGTGAGATGTTGATCAATACGAATTAAAGGGCAAAAAGCATGCCAGGAAAACATTCCTTAAACCATAACGTTGCCTCCACCAGCTTGAAGGTTTGTAGCAATGCATTTGGTATCCATGCTTTCGTGCTGTTTCCGCCAAATTATCACTCAGCCACCGGCATGGTGCAACTGAAAACGTGATTCATCGGACCGCATAATTTGTTTCCAATGATCGACTGTCCATTCCTTGTACCCCTGTGCGAACTGGAGACGTTTTGTCTTATTAAGTGCAGACAGCAAAGGTGTTCGAACATGCTTTCAGCTACCATATGCCATACGATTCAGTGTACGGTGAACAGTGCGTGCAGAGATCATTTGAGGGAATCCTTGATCAAAATGTTCTGTAATTTGCTGCACTGTTGCTTTTCTTTTGTTTGTTCCCGTTCTGGACACTCTCTGTTGCGCTCGAGCAGTCACTAGTCGATGACGACCACACGTTGCACTTAGAGACCCAGTCTTTTGGCTGACAGTCCAGCCTTTAAACAGTTTAACAACAGCTGCTCTGTAAAATTTCACGAATGTATTTATTCGAAGTTTGGAAATAAAAATTTCAAATTGACATTTCAGCTATGCTTTGTTTTTCAGTTTGAAAATTATAAATCAGTTTCTTTGAATTACAGTCTATTTGTAATTTTCCAAATCTCCTTGTTTTAAATTATGTTGTTGAATTTGCTATCCCGGATTGTAAAATTTTATCCCAATGATTCTCAAGTAAGGATCTTCTATGAATGCATTCAATATATGAACTTCATTTACAAGCAAGTTTTTTTCTGAGAGCCTTGGTGGAATTGATATGAAGTATTTGTCTTTGTTAATATATTTTAAATTTTCTAAATGGGTAAACTTTCTGGGACATTTTTATGTGTGAAGCGAAATATCTCTGCTATACAGATAGGAAAAAAGTAGATTTTTACTAGCACATTAGTCTTCCATGTGCTTTAATAATACTAGGTAATATATTTTTTAAACTTCACCTATGTTTTGTGCGGAGACTGATTCACTTTCAAATTTGGTAATTTTATCAGTAAGAAAAAACATGAATTACAAACAGATTCATGTATAATTTTCGATCTTTATCATTTGCTTTTAAAAAAAATCATGTACATTTAAGAAAATTGCCTAACCGATAAGGTGAGAAATGTAATGGGAAAACAATAACTGCAGGTTTCTTCTGTTCCTCGAAATTTTAAGGGTATAGAACGGCCAATCATATTTCGTTCCCAACGTTTTTCTTAAATCCAACGTTTCTTATCGGTTTTGATTATAATTTCATTGCTACGGATTTAGTAGCAGTGAAATTGTTATGTTAAATTTCAAGCTTTAAATTCGCCCCGGTTTTAATTCGTAGAAAGATATCTACTAGGTAAATTACAATGCATATGTGATAAGAAATATGGAAATATCTCATTGCTTTCAAATCCTGTGTTTCTACGTTAAATCATAAGTGCAGTTCATTCTGCCTTTAAGAGATAAAGTTCTAAGGTACTATTCTTTTACAAATTCATACGATATATGCGTTTTCCTTTTTTCTTAAAGAAAATGTTGATTTAATTCCTCTACTGCGTCGACGTCTTGTATAATTTAGAACCAAGAGCAAAACTTGAACTTGGTAAGTGCCAATACATTTAGGGAAAAATTCATTATCAGGAATACCCAAAATAAAAATATATTCTGAAAAAAAACTATATATATATCCACTCACATAAAAATGTATTCATGATATATTTTATAAATATATCATCATCATCATTGTCAACCATTATCAATCCACTGCTGGCTGAAGGTCTCCTCAAGTTTCTTCCACAACGGTCTGTCTTGTGCAAGTATCTTCCATGTTACTCCCGTATACTTCCGAATTTCATCCGCCCATCTCCCATGTGGTGTTCTTCCGAGTCTTTTCCTGTACCTTGGAATCCAGTCCAAAATTTCGGCTGTCCAATATATACATATCTATACATATAAATATATATGCATATTTACATGATATAAGATATGCAAAAATGTATTCATAAAATATTCATAAAAGTAAATTCAAGCACATTACATGCCATTAGACCCACCGGAGAGGTATAAAATTTGAATTCGTCCAACGAATACTCTAATGGTTTGACGTATGGACCGTAATTTGTTTGTTTTAGTAAACTTAGAGAACTTCGTGGTCATTATCTCTGTAACTTAAGAAAAATCCTTGCCTGTAACTTTCAAGTTTACTTTACAATTCTCAGGTACACTAGACTCTTGCTAAACCGACCACTGCTTACACAGTGGAGTACCATGTCAGTGAAAGTGCTGGATTACTGAGGGTGCATAAAATTTAGTTTTCTCTTGATCAAATTTAACGTTAGATGTTTACTGTGTGTGTAGTTCATAGGTATATAAAAAACATAACAGACAAGCATATGAGAATGGTAAAAGAACACGATTATAACGTACTGTACTGTTTCATTTATAACAATGAAGGGATCTTTTCGTATTAGTACAGTACAGTAAAGTAGGTATGTTTATGTAGTAAAAGAAACGTACAATTCAAATATAGAACAGATGAAATCTTGTATTTTGTAGTCCGTCCTGTTACCTCGAAATATGTCACTGACTTTTGTCTGCTTTAATGAAGATGCGTGTCGATGGCACGCTTTGTCATGCAATCGCTTTACTAGCATTACGGCGATACTGCAATGACGTCTGGGGTTTTTATAATTATTATTCACAACAAAGCTATAAACAAACAGCTAGTGAAAACAAGGTGAAACAGAAGATCTGGGTAGGGTCGATTTAGGCAAAATACCAAAAAATATATACAATAAAACATATATATATATAAAGCACTTGGGAAGCAACAACTGGTATAAAAATACCCTACGCTCCTCACTTCACAAGGACGAGTAACTCCGCCTCTTTTACCTCACAGCCGGAGACAGAGGCCGGAGACGAAGTCCGGATTATTAAGGGCCACATTAGCAAGATTCCATTGTAATCACGATAGGTCATGCGTATGACAGTGATTTCCGAAAAAAAAATTGAAATGGAATTTTTCAACACACCATTTTCTCAAATTCATGATCGGTAGTGTAAAATATTAAGCACATTCTTCAGTATTGCGCGAAACGAGTGCTAATTTAAAAATCTCGAAACGTACTAAGAACAAAATAAATACATTACCCTGACTCTTACTTAGAATGACTAAGAAAACTTACAAGTTTCATTTCGGTTCACTAACTGCAGAAGTAGTCTCAAACCATTAAGAAAATAGGAATCTAGAAAACGGCTCTAAACACCAAGAGTTTGTTTTGTAGATCATTAAATCTTACCCACTTGCAGTTGGTGTAGGAATCTATATCTTCCAGTGGTCAACGCTTAATTTTACCGGGTATAACAGCATTTGACCTTGCACTGTAAGGTTAAGATACATTAATGTGTGACTTCAGCCAACTTGTCCTTTTGTTTAACCAGATGGTGAGCAGTAACGTAATACACAGTTCCTCCACTTATTCCAAACTCTTATACGTAGGATTCCTGTTCTGCTTTTGTCTCCACAGTGTGGTAGGAGAATAACAGAATAGTCTGTATTTTAAATGCGCACTCTCTATCAAGGAATTTAACAAATCAAAATCCTTGCGAAAGAAACTGCCGCCGGAATATAAATTATTGTAGAAGATGGAATTACCTGAAAAATTGATGTTAGGCACAACTTAAAATCACATTCTCATGCTGAGATACGCCAGCTTTAAATCTTGTGGAGCGCATTAAATGTAAATATTACCTTTGAGGTTTAAGAATACCAAATCCGAAGAAAATACATTATGAGATCTAAATACGTCTTACCAAACAGAAAATCAGCTTCGCCGAATTCCGGTTTCAAACATCTAGGATCATTTATCGACTTTGCTTTCTCATCCCCGCAAAAAGAGAAAGGCAGGAACTTCTCATTGATCCTTTGCGTATGCATTTTAAATACGTTTGGTTGATGTAATTACTGTCTTTCTTCTTTGCTGGCAGACAAATCCTTTTTGCTGCTCAGTTTCACGCAGAGATTATTTTAATATTTGACAAAGTAGCTACTCTGACAAAGTGATACGATACCCAACTACCACATGTAGAGTCAGCGTAATAATTCATTCTTAAAAAACAACAACAAAAGGAATCATCCAAACGTCCAGACATAATCATACAATCCATATGAAAAATGGTATATGCGACTTACATATACGGAAAAAAAAATGATTGCAGTTCCCGTGAATTTGGGTTACTTATTTCGATAAAGCAGGTACGTGATTGGGACATATCAGTCGGTACGTTGTAGCGCAAGAGCTTGCTCGGATACAAGGTGTTACCCCTCGTAGGGTCATCCTCGAATGCAGTCCCCGTGCCGCAAATCGTCTGGTAACGCTCCGGATGGCGACTTCTGTACCTGTAGACGACGCAGCATATCCACGGATGGTTGAGAGAGACAAATTCGGTTCCATTCGTGGGAATCTCACAATCGCTTGATCCTGCGTTCTGTCGTTGTTCAATGCCGTCCACTATCTTCGTATCGCTAGGCTGCGTTCCCTTTTCGACCCATTGCTGCCAACATCGTAAGATTATCCCGTTGCTAAGATCCAAATGACTGGGGATACGACGACCTGAAAGAACGGTCTCTCTTGGCTAACTATACGTCCTCTCTCAAGCTCGCTCAACTGCTGGTTGTGTACACGGATCCGACGTCGAAGCATACTCTCAGTCCGTGATTGTTAATGTACCTACAACCCGCTATCAGAATTGTGCCTGCGTTTGAGATGTGCTCTTGTTATGCACTTGTCGATGAACGGTAACCTTGCTATGCGGCGGGCCGCCATTCAGTCATTGATGGTAATTTTTTAATTCTTTGCATATTCCGCCATTCAGTACTTCCATTCGGAGTTTAATAGGGATCGAATGACTTTCTCGGATGTTTCCTTCCTATGTGGGAAATGCTATCGTATGTGGCTCACGTTTCTCGCGAAATATATGCTGAGAGATACTCTACTAAAACCTTTTTAACATTTTGCATGATCATTAGCCCTTTTCTATTGTATGTGGGTAATTTCATTTGCCTCCTGCTAGGGAAATTGGGTCAACGTACCGTTCACTGCAAAATAAAGCTTGTTGACACAGTAGAATTAAGTGCGACGTATACCAATATGACTTATTTCCTTTTATCCTATAAAGCACATTGTCATCAGGTCTATAAAAAAATCCCCACGTTAAGACTACAGGCTTTGTTCGCTTGCTAGTGATGTAGTGATGTTAAACATTTCCATAAGATAGCACTGAAATGCATGAGAATCACACCGTCTACAAAAAAAAATTCCTAATGTATGTATACTTGTAGATTTACTCAGAGTTTTAAAATTTAATTATTTATTCTGGATATTGTTTTAGTGGTTGAAACAAACGAAATTTTAAATCTAGCAGCTTTTTATTCCGAAAATAATTTATATATTTAATTTTGAGAAATCGTAATTTATCCTAATGGAAAGCAGCTTGAAAACTTTTATTTTGCTTTTAAGTAAGCATCACGTCAAAATAAGAGAGCCACGGTAAATAACAGTCATGAACAGCTCTAAACCTCTCCAGCACTGCAATCGTAAACTCGAACTTTTTAGGAGCAACGGTATTAAAACAAACTAAATGGCAACGCAAAAAACTGATAACGTGTCTTTTAAACAATGTGGGACTTGCATTTGTCATTTTACATAATGAACAGCTTAACTGCTTTAAAACAGAGTTTTGTTATGGGTGTGCAGATAGCTTTTTGGCATAAAAAATAAGATTTTCATATGTAATATATATATTCTTTCCGATCAGTGAAAAATAAGCACGTTAGCGTGTGTGTGCTTATTGTAAATGTAATGCAATGGTTAAAAATATTTCATCACAATTACTTTCCACGTTTATTTAAGCAAAGTAACGTATGCGTGCAAATATTTTTTTTATCTATTGTACATGAGACGGAAAGGTGAAGCTTTTTCTAAAGAAACGAAGCTGCTCTGCTCTTTTTAATTACAGTCAGTAGTAAACAGAATATGACACATATAGGTGTGCTATTTCTGGCAGGAATACTTACCGCACATACGTTTTAAACCAGACTATATATATCTCACAAATGAAAACGCATTTCGTTTTGCACACTTACGAAGAAACAACATAATCTGTATCCCAATATGTAAACTAATACTTAGATCGTGCTCGTCGTCGTTTCTTCAAATAATTCCGCTGGAATCTTGGTCGTTTTGTTTCAGAAATTTCAGGTACCTGTTGATATTCACCTTTCCCTGAAAAAAAAGTTAGCTAGGTGTTTTCCCCTACCTCTGTAAAGGCAGTTCGAAAATGGCAATTCTATGTTGAATGGCATTCAAAGATGGCATTCAAAGACCCAATCCTCAATAATTATAGCCTTTTAATTAAAATCCTTTTAGCTGTAACGACGATGTCGTTGTTCCAGTGTAAGTCACAATAACTAAGTTTACATCCAAAATTTAAATTTCAAAAAAGCAAAAGAAGAAATCTTCCAAACCCGTGAAGTAACTGCATCATATACAATAGTTTGGCGAAATCCTGAACACTTACGCTGATATCGTGCGAAAGAACACCACGGTTAACAATGTGAAAGAAATTTCAGTTTAACCTTCAATGAAATAAACAGCAAATTTCAGACTTTCGCCTTACAGAAGAGATTTTCCTTTCCAGCTGCAATGTATCAAAGCATATGTTCCCGGACGTAGTTCAATGTAATTTGTTCGAATCAGAGATTTTGTATATATGATTATTTCACAAGCCAATCTACGCTTTGCGAATCGAACGTTTTTCTTTCTTCCATGGGGGAGATGCAGTACAGGCCCAGTTTCCAGTACAGACCCAGGACAAGCACAGATATTTTCATTTAATTTGCGGGAAAATGCCTTTGACAGACTAGAGCTTTGATGTTCAGGCCAACCCTTGCGAACATTTGAAGCACAAATATGTTTAGTTCAAATTAAATTGTAAGGTAAGCTCTTAAATCCTTGCCACTCCGAGATCCCGTAGACCTAAGTAAACAGAGTTGCTATCGAGTACTTTATGAAACTTTCTCTTCGATGCAACTTCCAAAAACTTTTTCAGGCTCATTTGTTTGCCCGTGCTTCCAAAATATTTTAACAGCATTTCATCTGTAGAGAGAAAAACGCAAAAATCATTCCAATAAGTATTAAATGATGTTGCCTACTTAAAATCTTAAAAGAATCCCATGAATGTAATCTACCTTTCTATGGAAGCGTTACGCATTGTTATTCCTACTGTATTAAACTAAAAGCCAAGAGACTTTTGTTTCTTTAAGAACTAAAAAATTATCTCAAAGAACAGCGTAGAATATGTACTCATTTAACAGATTTGCAGGAGTTATGACTAATTGGAAATTAAAACATCAGACAAACTACACATATAGAATGACTAGAATATGAATTCTCAAACTAGATGCTAGGATATGTGTTCTAAAATAATCGATTAGGATGTATGTTCTTTAGTTTTTTCCCTTTCACTATTATGGCGCTATACATTTTTTACATAATTACGAAATTGTATAATTGTTCATATCGAGTAACTACATGTTTCTCTTAACACTCGTATTTTAATGTATATAATGTATCTTTACACAAATTTCCAGAATCTTCCACCAAAAATATGAATCCAAATTATATTTGTGAAAAACAAAGTTCATGAAAGAGAAAACGCCACACAACGAAGACCTGAAATTGCAGGGTGAGTGCACACGTACAATTTATGTAAATGATTGCATTTGCAGGCCATTCGTACGAACGGCGAGCAGGATAAAGCCGATCAAACGGCTGTGTTCATATTGCGGAAGAAACGGAACGTGAAGCCACAACCGTCCGTCGCGTATGGAGAGAGTGGTCCCAGGAAAGATATGTGTATCGTCTTAGGGAGACAGGAGCAGGGAGAAGAAGGTCAGGGCGCACCGGTTCCTACTTCAAGCCGTAGCTGACACATAGGCCACAATGGGCGCCATTTTGCGGAGTGTACGCGTAGGCTTTGCGACGGAAGCAATGCCGCACTGATTGGTTGCGCAGGCCTTCCGTTGCAAAGGCTACCCTTAAAAGCGAGCAATCGTCGCCTCCGCTTGGAGTGGTGTAGCTTAAGAGCTGCGTGTGGTGCCAAATGGAACAGTGTGGTGTTCAGCGACAAGTCGCTGTTCTGTCTCACCACGGACGATCGCCGAGTAGGAGTCTGCAGGCGACGTGGCGAACCGGCAGATTTCTTCACCATTGTGGTGCACCAGACACAACCACAACGTGGAATCATTGTTTGGGGAGAAATCAGAGCCAACAACCGCTCACCGTCGGTAAGCATTACAGATACACTGACGTCACGCCGCTATGATGACGATGTGCTGCGACCCATTGCACTACCGTACCTGCATGACATCCCAAACGCCATTGTTCAACAGGATAACGCATGGCAGCATACCGCTGATATTAGCTTCAATTCTTTGCACGGTGTGCTGATTCTTCCGTGGCCAGCACAATCCCTCGACTTCTCGCTCATCGAGCATCTGAGGGATACGATCGGACGTCGGTTGAGTACCAGCCTACTTCTGCAAAATAAAGATGAACTGTGGACTCGGATTAATACCACCTGGTCCACGATACCCCAGGACTCTATTGGACTGTCATTTGCTCAATGCCACGACGGATTCAACGCTGCATTGCCCAAAATGGAGGCCACACTCCTTATTGCTCATCCCGTATATTCGGCCACTTGGACTAAGTCTGTATGTGACAATTAAATCTCTTATTCAGGACCTAATTGGCTATCTGTGTGTACAGTTTTTCTGTTTGGGAGCATTCCTTCATGGTGTGGCATTTTCTCTCTTAGGCAGTGTAACTCTTTACACATTCGTTGATGATGGGTAAATATTGCAACCTCGTTAAAAAAACTCAGAAATTAGTAAGAACAAAAAACAGTCGACAGCTATCGATAACGTTCTGGTAATAAATTATCAAGAGATCTGTTGCTATCTGTGCTGCGAAATGATTTCTGACGAAACCAAATGCTACATACCTTACCATATTTTCAGATCTGAGGTCCGATAAACCATGAAGCAAGTCTTTGAACGATCCATTTCATCCAAGTTTCGTGAGTGTGTAAAGGCGCCATAAAATAGTGTACGTGAAGCAGGAGCATATTTTTGTCTCCTTAATCATCGTATTGGTTTATATTAGAGGAAGTTCTTCATTTTTTTTTCCACAAAAGCCAAAGAACATTATTTTTCAGATCTATTGGGCAAAACACTTCTTCACAAAAAAGAAAACGAAAACGGGCCGAATCACGGAAAAAATCCGTGCGAAGGTGAATGATTATGTGCTTAGTGGGGCTGTAGCTGAGATATTTTATTTTTCTGCATTCCCCTTTTTATAATCCTAGCCTCGTTAAGTTAAAATTAATGTAATCGACGAAGAGAAGGTACCAGGACAAGAGATTGAAGATCTTAATTGGCTGTCGAATGTGAGGGAAGAGTACATAAGCCTTTGATAATTGAACAAAATGTCGAGAAAAGCACACGGAAGAGGAAGTAAATCATTGTGGTATGAAATTCGAAGAGGTGTAAATATCTCAGATTCAACAGAAAATTGTATAAGGGCCAAATGAAATACGTAGGGAAATGATGGATGTAGATTGAGGACGAGTGGTTATATGTGGACATGGAACGATTTACAGATAAGCCTATCGCCAACATGGCTAACCAATGAAAACACACCAGCAGGAATCTTCAGCGGCTTGATTTTTATGAAATTCAAAAATGTGCAGAACAGAAAAAAAAAACACTGATTCCATTTATGACTCCTTTTTGAGATTTTGCATCCCATAAAGAACATTTCGACGAGAAAAATCAGGGAAATTAATTTGCGTAGCAAAACGTAATTGCACTGTCAAAGTCTATGTGTTAAATAGCTTAATTTTCTGATGATAAAAAAAACTAACATTCAGTGAATCAGGTTGGTTTTGTTCTATTTTTTGACAGCAACAAATGAGAGGAAAGTGGTGGTTACTATGTACACTATCTACCAACAGGTAATTGGACACCCATGCAATCGACGATATCTGCCGTCCTGATACACGTCATGGCCGCCGCCGCCGTTAAATATCGTGTGGGAAACAACAACGCAACCAGTCGCATGCAAGATGCCACACAGTCCGGAGCTCTCTGACTTCTAGAAAAGTGTAATCGTCGGGTATAACAGAAATGGCCGATCCATACGTGACATATCCAACGAGTTGAAGTACCCAAAATCGAAAGTGGCCTTTGTGATTGGCAAGTGGAAGATGAGAGGTGACTGTCGGAATGTGCCCCGATACGGCAGACCCACAAAACTGGGAGTTAGAGACCACATGGTGCTGGCCGGAGAAATTCAGAAGAACCGCACCAAATCAATGGGCCACATCAGCGAGGATTTTCAACAGGCATCCGGGAGCGTTTTTTTGATGAATACCATCCGTAAGGAACCCCATCTGCTCGGTTATCATAGACGTGCTGCCGCCCACAAGTATTTGATCACCAAGTCCAATCGCGGTGCTCGGCTAGCGTAGTTCAAAGAACGTCGATAGTGGACCGTTGAACAGTGGAAAAAAGTTCTATAGAGCGACGAATCAAGGTTCACTCTCTACCGTTCGGATGGTAGGGTCTGCGTTTAGCGTCAGCCTGGAGAACGCCTGCTGCCGGAATGTATTGTGCAATTGTGAAGTTCGGCGGCTGTTGAATTATGCTATGGGTGTGTTTCTCCTGGTATGGCATAGAACCCTTGGTCGCAATTCCTGGTAGACTCAACATCGAGACCTACTGCACCATTTTGAATGACCATGCGCTTCCTACGTTGTGGCAGTTTTACTGTGTGGACCCATGTTACTTTCAGGGTGACAATGCCACCTGTAATGTTGCAAGGTCCACCATGGCTTGGTATGGTGACAATGGGTTAATCGAATGGACTGGCCTGCGCAGAGCCCGGACCTTAACCCTATCGAGCACCTCTTTGACGAGTTGGAGGGTCGACTTAAGGGGTGCCCCCTCCGTACGAAATCGGTTAAGGAACAGACTGTCTTCTCCAAGCCGAGTGGAAGAAAATATCGCTGGCCGTCGTACAACGCCTGGTTGAGAGTATGCCCCAGAGGGTCGCAGATGTAATCGCCGCTCGTGGAGGCTCCACCAACTATTGAAGGTGAATAAACTTCGTTTTTTTTTTGCTATCACAGGTGTCCAATTACTTGTTGGTAGATAGTGTATATAGCCTTCATTTGTAAGCTAAATGGTTTACTCTCAACAGCCGTGAAAACAGGTAAGCTATCGATAGTTCAGAAAAATATTGACGTACTATCGATATTCATATCCGGACAAACTACTAGCACTATCGATAAAATTATCGATGGTATCCCTTGCTGTACTTTGGAATATTAATGATAAATTTGTTGGTGTTTAGGTTTCAACCAAAATTATTTGTTACAAGCACAGTACTTTGTAATAATATCCAGTTGAAAACTTCGAATTGCCGCCCCGGTGGCGCAGTGGTCTAAGCGATGGCCTGTGATCATTCTTCCGAACGGGGTCCGGGTTCGAATCCCGGTGAGACATGGATGTTGTGTTTGTCTTACGGCACGGGCTCTCTCCCTTCCCTGGAACCAGTGACCCTAAATCGCGGACGGGTGACTGCTTGTAGCCCATTGAGTTGCTCACGGTGGTCGTTAAACCTCCAATCAAAAAAAAAAAAAAAAAAAAAAAAAACTTCGAAATTATTTATATCGATTAACAGTTATAAAAACAATAAACCAAATCATTTTTTTAATAATGCCTGTTCATATATTGATTAAAAGAACCATATTCCTGATTTCATATCTGGGATGTTCCAAAATAACCAGGGTAATTGTGGACAATAAATATTATTTTACATCAAATTTCCCTTGTTTGCGACCTTGCGACATCTGTAATACATTTCTTGAAAATACATTGCCATCGTGTACATTTCATTTTTTTACTTTTCATTTAAATCATAATGAATTTTGTATGTAATTGTATGTTTTGAACGATAGCATGCGTGGATACATTCAAAACTATTGCTACTTGGTTTAAATTGATGGTGGCTTTCAGTTTATTATCAGATAAAGCCTATTACAAAATAATGAAATTAATTTAGGTGCAATGATTATCAGGTAACAATTTACCTTATTTCACGCCTTTTAATAGGTTCGCAGTTAGCGCAATCAGTATGCCAAATAATTTACTTTCTTCAAGCGAGTTTACGAAGAACAGATTCTGCGGCAAAACCGCAACCCACTGAAAATTCCAAGTTATGAGCAAACCATCTATTAGATTAGTTATCGAAACTCAAAGAATTTTCAAATTTGTCATTTAGAAACCAAGATATTGGGATATCACAAATTATGTTTGGACCCATAGCTGAAAAGCTATAAATTGCTTAGAAACTATCTCTACTGAAACTTGTCTTCGTTATAAACTGTATCGAAAGGAAGAAACTGGTTTTCAGTCGATATTAGAAGCAATAATGCTAGACAAAGTATATTATGAAATCGATAGCATCTGTTTTTACGCTTTCTATTAGCAATGTTATCGATCGGACAAAAAGTATAAAACATAGACTATCGCAGTCACGTTTCGGGTTACACAACATGAAAAAGGTTTTTCAAATAATCGTAATAATTGCAGAAACATAGCGTCCACTGGACGACGATCAGACGAAATTATATAATAAGCATGTTCTGTTTTTTTATGAAAAAAAATAAAACGTGCTGATAATAACAGAAAAGTGGAATTTCGGGAGAATGGAAATCTTTTTCATAGATCTGGTGCTAGTTCTCTAATTACACGTATAACACTTTTCAAATATCTGAGAAATGCACGTATTTTATCTTTCAAGTATAAACTGAAATACACTGACGGAAAAAAAATCCCAACACCACGAAAAAATACACTGCTGGGCAATTGCTAAGGACGGATCATAAACGGCTATATACCGCATAAAAAGTAAGTGTGGTTGGATGCCAAGTGAAATGAAATAATGTCGGAATGCCAAGACATTACAAGAAAGACAATTTATTGTGCTCGGAAATCCCGAAGGCTTTGAAACGTGTTCAAGGAAAAAACAGGCCATTTTGTGCAGAATACGTAAACGTTAAAAAATGCAATTACCGTCCGCAGGCGTTCCGGCTTAAGATGTCAATACGAGATATGGCCACCATGTAGGGCGATGCAAAATTCCACACGTCGTGTCATACTTTGCACAACATTATCAAGCAGCTGTTGGGGTAATTTATCCCATTCCTCTGTCAGTGCACGGATGAGGGTGTCCTTTTTTATTGGAGGGCATTGGCGACCAGCAAGACTCCTCCCCAAAGCACCCCACACATTTTAAATGGGATTCCGATCTGGAGAACGTGCTGGCCATACGAGGCGTTGAATATCCTCGCTCTCAAGACACTCCTGGACAGCGACTGTTCGATGACATGTTGCGTTGTCGTCCATGAAAATGAATCTATCACCGACAGCACAACGGAACATGCGAACATGAGGTAGCAGAACATCATTAATGTATCGTTGGCCAGTCATATTCCCAGTTGGAAGCACATAGAGGGACGTACGGCCATTGATCATGATGCCAGCCCATACCATGGAACTACATGTCGGATATCGGTCCCTTTCCTGTATGTTTGCTGGACAATATGCAGTACCACTATCACGCCAGATCAGTTGTCGTCGACAATTAGACGATAGACTGTATCTACTCTCATCTGAGAAGAGGACAGCAGACCAGTCGTTATCAGTCCAATTGCGATGTTGATGGCACCATTACAAACGGGCGTTACGGTGACGTCTGGACAATGGGATGCACACAACAGGACGGTGGGCGTATAGTTCTCCTTCATGCAAACGTCTGGCGACAGTTTTTCGGGAGATCCTCTTGCCAGTAGCAGCCATAAACTGATTTGCTACCTCACTAGCTGTGCTGCGCCGGTGTCTTTTTGTTGATAGCACTATGTACCGATTTTCTGCAGGTGTCGTACTGCGAACACGACCTCCCCCGTGACGTTTTCTGCACTCTCCATTTGTTTAAAATTATTTCCAAAACCTTGAAACGACGCTGTGGCTGACGTCGAACTCCCTGGCAACATCTGTTTTTTTTCGCCCTTCTTCAATCTTGCCAATAATACGGCAACACGTAAAATCATATTATCATATAGACGATGTCGGGAAGACATACGGAAAATTGCAAGTTCGTCAATTGATTCTTTCCCTTTCAACTTTGCGTTTGAACAACAACGGTCAATACGCGTTAAATCCTTTATATCTCTTATCAGCGCTATGACGTCACGAATAAGTTCGGCAATCCAAAATTTGCATACGCACGACATGTCTAACTGTATCCCGAACCTGCTAATTTCCACATTTTCCTGCCTTCCATTTTATGGTTGTTATCGCTGCCATTGTCATCCGTCCTTAGCAATTGTTCGGCAGTGAAGTTGTAGAGGAATGAAATGGCAGCAATACATTTGTATAGGTAACATATTTAATTGATTAAGGTTTCAAGATCACAGCTTAATGTAAGCGTGAGAAGAGCCATTTTAAATGTGAAATGCTGGTACATTAATAACTGGTGTAACCGCCAGAATGTTGAATGCAAGCATGCAAACGTTCATGCATTGTGTCGTACAGGTGCTTCCGGATGTCAATTTGTGGGATGGAGTTCCATGCCTGTTGCACTTGGTCGTTCAATACAGAGACTGTTAATGCTGGTTGGAGTGATGCTGGAGTTGTCGTCCAATGATGTCCCATACGTGCTCGATTGGAGAAAGTTCTTGTGATCTAGCAGGCCACGGCAACATTTCGACACTCTGTAGAGCATGTTGGGTTACAACAGCTGTATGCGGGCAAGCGTTATCCTGTTGGAAAACACCCCCTGGAATGCTGTTCATTAATGGCAGCACAACAGTTTGAATCACCAGACCGACGTCCAACTGTGCCGTCTGGGTGCGTGGGATAACCACAAGAGTGCTCCTGCTGTCATAGGAAATTGCTCCAGAGACCATAACTCCAGGTGTAGGTCCAGTGTGTCTCGGCCGCAGACAGGTTGGTTGCAGGCGCTAACCTGGCCTCCATCTAACCAACACACCCCATCACTGGCACCCATGCAGAACCAGCTTTTATCAGAAAACACAGCAGATCTCCACTCCGCCCTACAATGAGCTCTAGCTTGACACCGCTGACGTTGCAAACGGCAGTGGTTTGGAGTCAGTGGATTGCACGCTACAGGGCGTCTGGCTCGGAGCTGTCCTTCAAGTAACCGATTTGTAACAGTTCGTTGTGTCACTGTGGTGGCAACTGCAGCTCGAATTGTTGCCTCAGGCGCAGTACGATGCGCCACGGCCATACGCCGTACACGGCGGTCTTCCCTCTCAGTAGTGCCACGTAGCCGGCCGGAACCCGATCTTCTTGAGACAGTACCTTCCCTTGACCACCGCTGCCAAAAATCATGCACAGTGGCTACATTCCTGCCAAGTCGTTCTGCAATATTGCGGAAAGAAAATCCACCTTCTCGTAGCCCTATTACACGACCTCGTTCAAACTCCGTGAGCTGTTGATAATGGCTTCTTCGTCTTCTTAAATGCATTCTTGACTAACATCAACGCACTACGTCGAATCTCAACGATAACTAACGCTCACAAACGTTACAGCGCGTATTTACAGCAAACCTACTTTGCATGTTCCGAGGGGCGCTACTAGCGCCACACGTATGCGCCAAGAGCGAAATTTGCATAGACGTCATCTTACAGATGTACTCTCACCGCCTACCAACTGTCGTTCATCTAACACAACCATTTCTTGGTGTTGGAATTTTTTTCCGTCAGTGCTTAATAAACCGAATTTCATGTGATCTATTGGTTTGTACAAAATATATCAAATGGCTATATGAAATTAAATGGAAATAATTAAATGCGTAGTGAATAATCAGATTTACTCAAGATTAAACCATGAATAAAGTTTATGGTGATCAAATCAACTGCTAACACAAATAGCGGAACGGCAAAGTATGTATGAAATGTGTGATAAATTTTGAACTATTCGGTTGATGTAATATTTGAAAGCCAACATCACCAACGTCGACTCTTCTGAAAATTTCAAAAGCATGAAATGCTGGTGGTATTAGATTGAAACTTACAAGTTACAGACGGTTGTGACATGTAAATGTTTAAAGTGACAGGGAAAATGCGCATGCGGTTTCGGAGTAGAACAGGTACCATGTTGTTGATAACAGGTCAGCACTTAACCATCGGCTCTGTATAGTTTAAGCCTAACATCGCCATTCATAATCATGCATGTACAGTCTTCTGTCGTCTAGCGTCTGTCTGCTTCTATAGAATTTATGACTTCAGAACTTGAAGTGTTGGGATCAAATAAAAAAAAACGTTTACTATTTGATATGTACTTAACGAAGGAAATTGTGTTGTTCATGAAGCATATTTATAAAATATGAATGGCAAACTAACTTTTTCTACTAGTAAATAAACACTCTGATTCATTCTTTATCTCGAACGAGAATAAACGGGTTAAACTAATGCAAATCATGTGCAAGAGAAAAGAGCTATTATATCTTCAAAAAGAAGAACAAATTAGTAGAACAATTTCTGTAAAATATCTTCCGGTGTGTGTGTACAACCCTCTGTTTTTCAGCCTAAAAAGGCTTATGGATGCCTCTGAAAAAAATCTTGGCTGAACAAAATCAAATAATATTTATGTTCCTGAGATACTGGATGCGACGTATAAGAATGGGAATGAACTAATCCGATTTCACATTTATAATTTGGGAGCCGACAATTGGTAGAAATAATTTACGTGGTAAGCGGGTTTCCTTCTTTTCAAACAGGATTACATATTTCAGAGCTGATAATCCCAAGGCAGTATATTAGCAACACACTGCCCTGATAGGAATTCCTTTCTTTGAAATGGAGACACAATATCTCCGAAATATGTACACACTATTCCGTAATCGTAAAGGAAATTTCTTTTAACATACACCGCTGCTCATAAACTCACAATGCACTGAATATAGTATACACCGGAAATTTATTGCTTCTGTAGGAGAAATGAAAGCAAAATTTCATATGACATGCTTTGTGACCATGACGAATTCGCGCTAAAGAAGGCTTGGAGAGTTATTTCACACATGAATAAGTCATTTCGTGTGTAACTGAAATTTGTAGAGACAGATAGCAGTTGTTCCGAATTTCGCATATAAGACAACATAAAAACGTTGATCCTCCGCACAACAATTGAAATGTATAATGCACATATATTTCTAAATTTGATACAAAGTATAAAATTAGTATAATCACCATGGAAAATTATTCCTCGGTCTACAGATGCAGTATTTATTTTGAATATATTTCTTCAAAGGCAAAAGGGTGTTTTTAGACTTGGGTATTAGGAAACATATATGTGATTGAGTTTAAACAGATTGTATAAGGCCGTTCTTTTTCGGATGTATGTTTTCTGTAGTTGCTTATATTTGCGGAAGAACAGGTTAAACCAGTCAACCTTCTTACAGGTTTATTTCTTAATCAAAATATCAAATAGACAAAGTCAACGCTCTTGCCACGTTTTTCGTAAATTAAAACACAGCAACCGAAAAATTGTACTTCGACACCGCCGGGATCGAATCCCAAATCTCTCGATAACTTGCACTCGACGAGTAATTGAGGGATCTGGGTTTCGATCCCAGCTGTGTTGCATACAATTTTTCGGTTACTGGGCGCTAATTTAACAAAAACGTGGAAATAGCAATGACTTTGTCTCTTTACATTGTCTCCACGTATTTGGAAGGCTTTAAACATTTCTCTCGCCCTTTGGATTTCTTAGCTACAATTCAATAGCTGTTCAAGTAAATTAATAGCTACAATTAAATGTTTGTTGGCATGAAGACTAAATCATACGCATAATATTAATGTCCAAACTAATAAACATCCCTTTTTAATCCATAGAAGATAATTTGAAGCAGAAAGTTTGCAAAGCCCAGTTTCAGATAGTGCAGATCTAGAAATTTTGTTCGAAGGAAAGCTGAATCTTACGCTTAATAATAATGTCCAAACTAATAAATATTTCTTTGTAAACCAAAGAAGATCATTTGAAGCAGAAAATCTGCAAGGAACAATTTCAAATAGTACGGTACCAGAAATTTTGCTCGCAGGAAGGCTGCATATTATTTAGTCTCTCGCAGGAATGCCGCTTAATATTAATGCCCAAACTCATAAACCTCTCTTTGTAATCCATAAGAGATAATTTGAAGCAGAAAGTGTCCAAAGCACATTTACAAATAGTACAGTAGTAGAATCCTTGTTCGCAGGAAGGCTAAATTATAAGAAACTTTTAATTGTCACAGATGCAATTCATTAAGAACAACGAAAACTGGGTATATAATAGTATGTCATATTTTAACGATTTTGCCCAACTCCACAAAATCGATATATTTGGAGGTATTGATCGAAAAACTCCAAAGTCCTTTTTTGTACTGCTTCAAAAAAGAACGATATTTTTGAATTGCCTAGTCTTTTTCGTATTCGTAAAATTCAGATAGGAATTCACAATTGCTGAAAATACAGTTACTAAAAATTTTATATGACGATATAATGAAGAATTTAGTTCTTAACCGTATGTAGTTAACTATTTGTGAAATGAATTATAAATACTATTCGTTATGAGCAATTTTACATTTTCATAAAAAAAAATATTCTTATTCATTCTCGCTTTTAGTTAGGTTGATGCATAAAGAACGTTTCTCTTTGCATTAATTGCTAATTACTTGTTTTTTTGAAAAAACGTACCGACAGAGAAAGATGAACAGAAATGTGTCATATTTCACTGAAGATAGAAATTCTGAATTCGCCATTCTAATACGGTTTCCTTTCGACAAAACAGTAACTATGATTTTATTCCGGTTTAAAAAATTTGAATTCCGTTATGATTTCAGTTTTTCTGAGCTGCAAATCTGTGAAATTAAATACCTTTTTTAACGTTTCTGTCTATCTGGTGCCTATACTTCAATATACACTTTTTTGTGCAACGAATTTCAATGTCTCATCAGGACTGCAATACTATTGTTTTCCATACAGGTTTCATTGATTTTGAATAGCTTTGGTAAATATAATTCGCATCAGAGCGGATTTAAAAGACGTGTTAAATACACCCGAAAAATCGATCACCTTTTTTGAATTTCTTTGATAGTTAAAAAAAGGTATGCAATAGTTCAGATTTCAGGTATTATTCAGCTAATTCACAATATTAATTTATCATATTTACACTAACAAATCTACCGTGTTTGGCAGATGGTATGATCGGGAGTGTTGCAAATTTTAATGCATGCGTTCATTTGTAGATCTTTATTTCATAATGATAAAGTTTGGGTAGCAATTCAGAATAAAAAAATGATTAAGTACCATATATTTTCTGAAGAAAAAGTGTAAATATTAGGAAGATTCCTTTAAATAATTACATGTTTCCTTTCTGTTTCTCAACAGACTTCTAAAAGCAGTTGTCAAAAAAAGGAGGGTTGTGGGAATTAGGACGTACTTTTTAGGGAGGGAGGTGTCGAAAATCTGACAAATGTGACTTAAGAGACTAGAAAATCACTAACGTATTTTAGGACGCCCCCTTAGTACAGGATGGCGGACAGATCGTCTGGCCTTGAAAGTCAACAGGGACAGTGCAAGATGCTTTGCCACAAGAATAGTTACTCTCCCTGGTTGATACGTATTTTATCGCGCAATAAATCAGTTGGGGTACAGGGTTGTAAAAGAAAAAAAAAATGTTACGGACGTTTGATCAATACGATTTTTTTTGAAATTCTATAGGATACTCATGCAAGTCGAAACGCACATTTTTGAGTGCAAACGAAAAAAAAACATCTGTCGAAATCTAAAGGAACACAATTCCCACCGTGCGGCAGTAGAAAAGGAAGGTCTGAATATACGTACAGTCGAAAGAATATAGTGCAATGTATGTAGGAGGTAAAGGTGAAAACAAGGAAAGCTAAATTATTTCTACGGACGACAAAATATATCCGAAATATTTATTCAAGAGCAAATCATGAGATTGTGTATTGCTGAAAATTCGCAAAAGAACAGAAACAAAAAACAGCAATTCATCACAACACTTTTTTGAAGAAAAGGGATTAAAGGAACGATGAAGATGCTTCCGTACTGCCAGAAAGTCCAATGATGGACATACCATGAATGTAGAAGTATCGTGAATACAGAATTAGACACAATCGTCGCTGATCAGAAATATTGCATACTGAATTTTCGGACAAAAGTAATATTTTTTGGTGTGAAACAATAAAGGTTTTTTTAAATCATTTCTTTTGACCCCTTCTTAAATGTTTCTTAATAGTTCAGCTATCTTAAATGGTGGATCGAAATTGGCGAACCATGTTTCTTCATAAAATTGCACTCTCCGTTCTTTGTTATCTAATGTTTCTATAATGTTTTTTTTTAACTTAACTATGTGCTACATTACGAAACATGCTACAATTAACATTCATTTCAGTTATTTTCTTGAAATAATTAGTAACTACAAAATAGATTTAGCTCCCTTCCGATTGCTTACAGTAAAGTATTCTTAGAAGAATTTATATATAATATATTGAAATACAACTCTGAATTTCTGGAGGAAGGAAGGTACGGCTGAAAGCCTTTCAGTAGGCATTGCGTAGAGAACGCTTTGTATTGACACCAGAGCACAAGAACAAAATTTAAATGTGTAATTTTGGTTAATCATTGTGAAACTTAATTCTGTAACTTTCTTGGCAAGTCTGTCCATGGCGGGCATCGAACCAATGTCCCCTCACTCCGGAGTAAGTCACTCTCCCAATTGAGCTACGCTGACAGAATATCTCGCTGCAGATTTATCGTCTTGACGCATGTTTTTATCTCTCTAGTATGTCACATCATATCTCTTATTTTTTTTCTTTGAAGCGAAGCAGGAATTTTTCATTAATTCCAAACAATGTGTGGAACAAAAATCACACATTTTTCGAAGGATCCAACGGCCAGCTGATCCATTTTCCACAATCTAGCTCCAATGAGAAGACACAAGTTTGTCCGCGAGGGAATCGAAACCGTGTCCCCTCACTCCGGAATAAATCGCTCTCACAACTGAGCTAAGCGGACGACAGACGTATAGCTACATATTTGCGTCTTGACACATGTTTGCACCTCTGTTGAACGTCACAGTATTTTCTGCCAAATATTTGTATACTTTGAAAATTTCGAAAAGTAGGAAACTTTTGGAAATCTAAATTCCCCAATTTTACCGATCCATAAAGTTATTAATGGAAATCAATGAATGAAAAAATTGCAGCACAATTATTTTATTTACCGAAGCATTTGTCTTTAGAAAACTCACTGGACACATAATGATACCGTAACTTTCTGATGTATAATTTCGGAAACTAAACTGGGATGATATCAACTTTATGAAGCATATTCGTGATAGCAAAGATGAAGCAGAAAGATAGATTGATATAATATTTGCTTCTTCTGATTTTGAACAACTTTTTTGGTCTGTAAATACTAACTCAGTTTTTCTATGTGTTTCCTAAGGTGGACATGTAATTATATCTTGAAGTTAATTTTTTATCGCATGCTTTTGCTATGCAATTTGAAGCTCTCTGTAAAATTAGGAGTTGAATAAAAATTTGTTATTCAAACCAAATTATTAGGAACCACGTGGAAGTACTATTACCATAACGACATGGAATGACATTAAGAAATGGCATACATACGAACTGCATGAAGGGAATATGAGACGAATTCGTGCTGATTGTACCAATGTATTTGAACTCAAGCTGTCTGAGTAAGGTTTAAAAACTTAAAAGTGTTGCTAAATAAACGCTGACATTTATTTACACGCTTAAACACAAATAAGTTAAAAACCAAATTAGGACGAGATCTGTCAAGGCTCACTACATGACTCCATCATCAGGCCGAATGTACAAATGAGCACACGAACGATGGCATATGCATTACCAGATCACCCTTAATGCAACGCAAAACCTGATGTTATGGGTTGCAATTGACAAAAAGTAAAACTCAGCAAAATAAATAAATTAGAAACATTACATAGTTGGTACGTCATCATCTTCTCCGTTGAACTGGTTCCTCACAAGCAAACGCCAAGGTATCGGAATAAACGACGGACAGTCCCCATTACAACAAACTGAAGAGTGTCTGTAAATTCATAAGCTCTTCGCGGGGAGCAAAGTGACTTTATTTGGTGCTAACATCAAGACTGTGGACTAGTTCCTAGTTGGGAACAGTCTTACACTGCACGAAGAGTCACCTTTGAACAGACTTTACACTGCACAAAGAGTCACCTTTATACAATCTGTTACAGAACGATTTCGGAGCTTATGGAAAACTATTCTTGACCGTTAACCCTTGAACCAGCAAGAACGAGTTAACTCGGGGTTAGAATAATGAGCTCTAAGGAATATTTATAAAGAATTAGGTAGGACGTGGCTGGAAAGACTGAATTTTGAGAATTAGAGAACGGTGCTTCCCCTTAGCTTTGTAATTTAAAGTAATCATTGAGCGAAATGATTGACACTATTTTTTTCTGATTGATTACCTGCCAAAGGGGCTGTAACAATGGCGACGAACATGAGACAGGAGAGTTAAAATATTTGAGTAACTTGTTTCTCCCTAGTAACACGATGTTCGTGGCAGGGAGACTAGATACTGACAATATGACACTGGAAAGAAACAAAACCTTTCCCTTCATTCCTTAGGTCATAGAGCAGACTGGAAGAGAAACAGTAAAGATTTTACACACATAAAATCTTTACTGTTTCTACCGGTTTTCAAAATCTTTTGGATTCAAAAGTCTTAGTTTCTTATTTCCTTCTCAACAAATAAAATTCTTGTTTTTATTCTGTTGCATTTATTTGCTACAAAAATATATATATACAGGGTGTCCGAGAATTATTGGACACATAAAATTATATAAAACAAAACATTAAACAGATAGAAATAAACTGACTGTATTCACTTACAATGTAACTGCACAAGTTAATAAATTTTGATGTGAGATCCCTTGGTTGCTCGTAGTACGTCTAAGCGATACTGAATTCCATGCCGTGTAATGGCAAGCATCTGAGGAGTTATGGAATTAAATAGCAGCTGTGATACGCTACTTTAGTTCCTGCAAATCAGTACAAGGCGTCTGATAGACACGATCCTAATCCCACATGAAATAATCCAATGGAGTTAGATCTGGAGAGCGACGAGGCCATAGAATGGGACCACCACGCCCAATCTATCTGTTGGGGAAAAGGCTCATTAAGGCACTTATGTATACATGTTGATAAATGCGGAGTCGTACCGTCTTGTTGGAAAATGACATCATATCTTTTGATCTGGGTATAGCGAAAGTTTCTATCATATCCAAGTTAATGTCATCATTTGTTTTTTTCGCAGAAGGAAGGGCCAATCACTTCTCTTTTTGATAGGGCGCACCACACGTTAACTTTTGGAGAATCACGTTCCAGTTCGATAGCAGCATGAGGCAGTTCACTACCCATATCCTACAGTTGTGACAATTCACAATACATGAAATGTGGATTCATCACTGAAAATGACAGTACTGAGAAAGTTTTCGTTGTTTTTCACTCAATTTAGCATAACCACAGTGAAATCGTTTCGCAGAGTGTGATCATTTACATGCATCTTTTGCACTATTTGGATTTTATAGGCATAAAAGTTTAATTTCTTGTGCAAGATATCGTGAACTGTCGATTTCGGAATGCACAGTTCTCTGCTTGCTTTACGAACGGATTTCCTGGAGCTTCGTCGAAAACTTTCATTAACTTGGTCAACCGTCTCACCGCTGATGCTAGGCCAACCGGCTCCTCCACGAGGTTCCACATTGCCAGAACTGTTTTATCCATCGCTTAATTGAATTCATTGATGGAGGATTACAACCATACTCTAAACGGTACCGTCTTTTAAATTTAATGACAGACTTTAATTTCGCAAGCCATAACACACACATCGTCTTGTGCTGTACGGATGACATTACTACCGATTGCGCATTTCTCATACATTCCTCATCAGGCCACACCTAGTGCCATCTATCGGATTCTGGGAATAACAATTCTGCAAAACAAAAATATAGAAACCGTGTTTGTAATACGTGACATAGAAAAACTGACAATGCTCAGTTTTTTTTTACATAATTTTGTAATGTATCCAATAATTCTGGGACACCCTGTATATTGCTTAAGACAACAGTGCTGACAATTACGGAGGATCTTTTTTGCGGACTTATTTTTTGTATTGTAAATAATTTTGGTAATGAATCTTTGTTCTGCATGCTAAATTGGTTGAATTTTTAAAAAATATGTAAAATAATTTGGTTTCAGAGTAATCAAAGCCTTTGGCAATTAGTGTCAGTTATTGTTTATTTTTGATACATGAAATTTTACATTCAATACATAAAACAGTAATTCCTTCTGTTTTTCTTAGGAATATCTCATATTATAAAACATTTTGCATAAAAGTGCATACTTAATACTAAACATCATGTATGAGTGTGTCAATTGCAACTATGTTTCTTTATCTTTGAAGAAATATGTTCACCACATGAGCATTCATAGAAATGTAAATAATTTTAGATTTCAGTGTGGGGTGCGTGGTTGCTCCAAGACATTTGGCTCTTACTATGGCTTTAATGCTCATGTCTCGCTATACCACCGTGGATTGCGTGGTTTACAACTTTGCAATTCAGAAGTGGATTTAAAGTGCAACCAAAGATTGTGTCATAAGGCATTTAATAGACTTTCTGATTTAATATCGCACATTAAGTCACATCTAACCTACGGAGGCTTTATTAGATGCTGTTTTAAGGGGTGTGCCAAAACATTTAAAGTCAAATCTTCATTTTCATCCGATTTATCTAGATATCATCTGAATCATAGTACAAAATTACTATCTCCACAGTTTCTTAATTCTGAGCCAGTTGCCCTGACCTTGAGAGTTGACAGTACTTTGGAACTAGTCACTTCTGACGTAAGTGAACAACTTAATCAATCAGACAGCCATATCTCTGAAGAACTCACACTGAAAAATATTGCTCTTATTTGCTTGCTTTTGGAATCAAAATGCCTAATCCCATCTAAAAACAGTACAGTTGATAACGAAAGAGATAACTTATTTACTGATTCAGGAGGATTCCTTTTTCACACAGAGTTTCACTGATAAATTGAGTGGATTAGTAAATATATCTGAGGATGAAAAAAAAAACAATTGTAAAATATGTCCATGACTCAAGGTTTTTAAAATCTGCATTCGATACTGAATTGGGACTTCTTAAATCTATCTATTTAAGACAACAATATTTTGAAAAAGGCATGGAATTTGTCAAACCCATTGAAATTTGCATGGGTCGCGATGAGGTAAATCGCTTGCGTTACTGCCACTACATTACAATTAAAAAAAAGCTCTTGTTAATCTGCTCCACGATAAGTCTATAAAGGATCAAGTAGATCCACTGAAAAATGAAGTAGCAGATCGAATGAGTGATTTTACTGAAGGTAGCGTGTTTCAGCAATGCCAAGCAGATGGATCAATAAAAATCCTTCAGCTTATCCTTTTTCAGGATGTGTTTGAGGTTGTTAACCCGTTAGGTTCTTCACGAAATAAACATAAAATTCTCGGATTTTATTTTACATTAGGAAACATCTACCCTCAGTATCGGTCATCAGTTCACCAAATGCAGCTTCTTTTACTGTGCTGTGAAAAAGATTTAAAATTGTTTGGCCAAAAAGTAGTATTTAGGCAATTGATTGGTGACCTTAAAGAAATTGAGAATGGATTTAATGTGGATGGTGTATGTTATGTAGGGAGGGTTTTTTGTATTACTGCTGACAATTTAGGAGCACATTTTATTGGTGGATTTAACCAGAATTTCTCAACTTCAGAATATATGTGCCGTTATTGTCTAATGCAAAGAGATACTTGGAAGAGTTCAGATTATCCATATTTGAGTGCTTCATCACGAATTGTTGAAAATTATGATGCTTCTGCTTCGCAATTAGCCATGGGTAGCCAAGGAATCATTTTCCCGTCTCTGTTCAATGAGTTGCAGTACTTTCATGTTTGTCTTCCTAGGCTCCCTCCTTGTGTTAGTCATGACTTGTTTGAAGGGGTTTGTGACTATGATTTGTCACTTTAATTAAATTACTTTGTTCAGAAAGGCTGGCTTACGTATACTTTATTAAATGACTTAATACGGGGCTTTTCATTTTCTGAGCATGATGCTTCTTGCAGGCCTGCTGTGTTTCACCCAAAAAGCAAAAGGTTAAATGGCAGTGCTTGTCAGAACTGGGCCTTACTTCGCTTTTTGCCAATCCTTCTGTACTCTAAGATAGATACTGATGATTCTGTATGGAAACTAGTTGTTACACTCAGAGAAATTGTGGAATTTGCCTGTGCACCTAGCATAAGTCATTCACAAATTGCATATTTCAAAATCATAATTGAAGAGTACTTGGAGGGAAGGAAGGTTGCTTTTGCAGATGTACCTCTTCGACCAAAGCACCACTTCCTTCTGCACTATCCCGAGTCAACGATGAAATTTGGACCACTTATTCGTCTTTGGACATTGCGCTTTGAGAGTAAACATTCATATTTCAAAAGAGTTGCCCGAAGATGTCAGAACTTCAAAAACCTCCCTGATACACTGTCAAACAAACATCAGTTATTGCAAGCTTATCTTCTAAATGGCTCACTTTTTGCTGAAAGGGTTCAGTTTGAAGACAGTCAAACTTTCATTATCGAGTTGTACTCCATTCAAATACAAAGGGCAATAAAAGAATCAGAATGTCAACCTCTGCACATTTCAAACAAAGTGAAAATTTTTGGTACTCTCTATACTGTAGGCCAGTTTTTGAACGTAAAGAACAAAGATAATGATTGTGTCTTTGGAGAAATACTGTTCATATTAGAAGATAAAAACAAGGAAATATTTTTTATTGTTAATGTTTGGGAGGGTCGTTGGTTGCTCAGATAGTGATTTGCACATTTGTAAAAGTACAGACAGAGTTTTGTGTGTGAATGACAAAAAATTAAGTGATTTCTAACCTTTATCATGCTACAGTTGTGGTAATAAAAAAGTTATTGCTTTGAAACATAAGATTTTTAATGGTTTAGCAACAGCAATAGAGAACTAGATAATGCATATTTTATCGGCTATTTGTACACTGCCATTATTGCTACTGACACAGCTGAATATTGGTTCCAGGAGTGCAAAATGGTCAGTAGAAGTAAATTATTGTCAACTTGTTCAGTAATTTTTTTTAATTAGTCAGTAAAGTTCTCCCATGGGGCATTTAAATTCCTAAAAGACAGTGAGAAATGCTGCTGTGGATATGTGTGGAAGAATCTTTATCTAAAAATTATGATTCAATTCACAAGTGAAAAATTGTAATTATAACTGGAAGAATCCACGACAGAAACTGAACTGATATTTTTTTTAAATGGAACAAAGACTTATAATAATAATACAGTATAAGTGTATTGAGCACTGCCTATTACCCAAACTACTTATTGCCACTTGAAATTCGAATTTAGTCTGTAAATCTCAGAGTTCTATAGTTTTGATAAAAATCTAAACATAAACCAGTAGTCCACTGCAGCTGATAAATCAAATTTATCCAGTGGTGGTCCATTCATGCGGATCATCATTAGGTTGTACAAACTGTTAATTTCCATATTTGACCTGAATTTTTTTTTTGTTTTATTAAATTCGTCAAACTGAACCCTTGTTTGCAACACACTGTCTATGGCCATCAGCTTTGGGAAAAAAAACGGAAATCGCTCCTTGTGGGTAAGAACTTTTTCTAGCAGCTTGTGAAATTTCATTCCTTGCCTGATAACCTTAATTGAATTCTTATCCTCACCTAGCAGACTCAGTAGTACTCAGTCTTCCAAGAGATTCATGAGATCCAAGCTGTTTATGGAAGTGTTTACCCAGTGTTGTAATGTTCTCCTTCCTAAAGTTTATTTTAAGTTATTTCCTGTTGGACACTAAAATGTGTCAAAGACCTTTGCACACCTGTGAATGCTTCTAGACAGTCCTAGGAACCATTCCTCTAGCAGCTGCACTTCTTGATGTATTCCTGTAAGTGTGTTATTATTAACAAAATTATTTTCATGAGTGCCAGATGCATCCTTCATTATCTGAGGTGTTGAAATTGCATTATTAACATGAAGTTCCACTGCACTAATGATGAGTTCTTCCTTTTGAAATATGAGGGCCAAATTCTTAAATACAGGCAGGAATTTTTTTCCGTTTGAAATATAGGGACACATTCTTAAATACAGGCAGAACCCCCAAACCAAGTCTCAGAGGAGAATTGGTGAGGGTCGTTGCAGATGACGTATTTCGGTACACTACAAACCCCTCCAAAAAATAGTCCAGGAGTTTGCAAAATCATGTGTACAGACGTACAATGCCTCTTTAGCCGACAATATCAATGAGATCATTCTCGGATCTGGCTGATTCCCTAGCTCATCAACTTCTGAACAGGGTTGAGAACATGTGCAGGCTACATAAAAAAATGCCAGTTAGGAAAAGGAAGGTCTCTTGTAATGAAGAGGTAGAAAACACACCTGGTTCCCTTCCTAGCCCAAAGATAGATAGTTATGGATGCATCAACTGGGCATCTAACTGGCCTCACAATGAGACTACAGAGTCCCTTCAGTTTAAAAAACCCAGCTCAGCCAGCTCACTGAGGGAGATGAAAAACTAATTGAGCTAATCAGTGACACCTTTTACTTACAGCGCCTTGACATAAATAGTGGAACAAGCCTGGTGAAATTAGTTGAAGACTGGCCACACTTGTTTTCGGGTGTTGGCCTTTTGCAACACTTTCGATTACTAACAGGCATTGATATATACAGCCAATTCTGCAAGTCGGTTGAAGATCGAAAGACCGAACTTTTGACTTATTTTCGTGCTCAGAAAAAGACAAATTTACTGCAGCTATTTGCAGAAGCCGATGTGCGAAATGGTAATCAAGTCATTTTGCTAATTGCAGCAGTTGCTGCATATTTTGATGAAGATGCAAAATTTCTTCTGGCAGTTTCTGAGGTAATTTTGAATTTATTCTATTGATTTCTTTAAACTTTATAAAACATAATGATCATTGCAATTACAACCAACATAATTGTATGAAATTTTAGTTTTTTTACAGAGAAACCAAATATTTGGAATATTTTCTTTAGTAGAGAAATGTAAAGTACATTATATTATTGATGATCACTATATCTCTGAATATTGTCATTACCCTCATATTTACTTGAATATTGTGATTTCAATAATTTGGATATTGTCAGCTGGTATACTATCACTATGTTTTAACAACCATTTCATTGATAATCGGCTACACATCAAATGATACTGTTGTATATGTATGAAGATCTACTAGCAGATTTTCAATAGTTTAATGTGCTATATCAGTAAGATGGGTCATTTGAGGGGGTTGGGGGAGTGCGTCTCAAAAAAGTTTTGAAAGGGTGAAATAGTCTGTAGTACACTTATCTATTATTTTTCAAACATTGACCTACTTACACCAAATATATGAATTTGTGCTAACATCTTTTTTTTTTGAAGAGTGCCCCACATCTATTTGGATATTACTTTTACAGATGTCTGGTGTGGATTTTTTTATGGACCTACAGATAAAATGTTGGTCCACAGTTGTTGTTTTTTTTAACTCTCTTGTAGACTTAAGTGGTTTTCCATTTACATGTGTGCACGTTGTGGAGATTTCCAACAAATTTGTTGCCCACCCTTTCATCTACAGATATCTCCCACCTTTATTTTATTTTATTGAAGGTTTAACGATCGCCGTGAGCAACTCAATGGGCTATAAGCAGTCGCCCGTCCCTAATTTAGGGTCACTGGTTCCAGGGAAGGGAGAGAGCCAGTGCCGTAAGACAAACACAACATCCATGCCTCACCGGGCCGCCCCGGTGGCGCAGTGGTCTAAGCGATGGCCTCTGATCATTCGCCCGAACGGGGTCCGGGTTCGAATCCCGGTGAGGCATGGATGTTGTGTTTGTCTTACGGCACTGGCTCTCTCCCTTCCCTGGAACCAGTGACCCTAAATTAGGGACGGGCGACTGCTTATAGCCCATTGAGTTGCTCACGGTGGTCGTTAAACCTCCAATCAAAAAAAAAAAAAAAAAAAAAAAAATGCCTCACCGGGATTCAAACCCGGACCCCGTTCGGACGAATGATCAGAGGCCATCGCTTAGACCACTGCGCCACCGGGGCTGCCACCTTTATTTTGGGAAATACTGACCCTTGCATGCAGGATGCAGGAGTAACAGAAGGTGCCTTTGCGGGTAAGAAGTGGATCTAAAATTAAAATCTGATCTTTTGTCATCTGTGATCACAGATCATAATTTTTCTCCTACAAACCGTGTTCTCTTCATAAGAGTTACTGGAGGTGTTTTTGGCATAAATTAGCTTATTCAATGCAAATGGCCTTGAACGTGGGTGGTGTAATTCAGGAAGCAGGATCATGGAAAACCTTACCTGATTCGCTTGCAAATTCAGCCAACATAGAAGGCAACAAGCAGCATTTTTAATGTTAAATTATGCGTTTTCTTGGCAGTTACAGTTTTATCACTAGTAAAAGGAAGTTAAAAAAATATCAGCTAGCTTAACTTTCTGATTACTGGTATTCTGATCTAATGTTGGCAAAGGGATAAAGATATGGGAAGCTGTAGAGTGAAGGGCTGGGTACAACACAATATTCTTTGGCTGATATGTCATATTAATGTTTTTAATTTAGAAATTATTGGCAAAAATATTAATTTCTCCCACGTTTTGCAGGCTTATCATGGCAAACGCAAGAGTGAGGGTGCAGCCACCTATACTGTATATATAAACAGTCTAGATGGAATAATATGCGCAAAATGAGCATGCTTCACCCCTCTCCCCCCACCCACCCCAAACAAAAAGCTACATCAGTCCTCAGCATGCTGTATGTTTTAATGTTGGTTCCTTTCCTTATTTGTAGAATTTTATAGCATCACTAAAATGAAGTGCAACAATATTTTATCAGTATCTTAATTTTGTGATGCAAAAGTAATTGATTTTTTTTTCAGGTGCTCAATCCTCACTGTCCTGCTAATGAAGCATTAGCATCTCCATTTCTAGCTGTAAAAGGTAACACTATGATTTCCCTCTTGAATATTTTGAATTTTATTCAAACTGCTTATGGTTTTATCATACCATAAAATTTTGTTTTCTTAGAATATGATGACACCACACGTCATATTCAGGGTATTGGCAAACATGCACTTCCAGTTTGTATGTTAAGGGAAATGCACAGTGGCCTAAAAAAGCCTCATCTGCAATAACCCACGTTTTCTATATCATAGTTTAGCAATTATTGTACATTTTCATACTGTTGTGTATTAGAAGAATAAACTGTCTTTTAATGGTGTTAACTCATAAATTTTGAAGTAAAGTACCTGCACTATTTCTAAATGTTTTGATTGCTGTGGTGAATAGCTATGTACCTTCCCCTTTGTAGAGAGGTGAGAACAATTATGTAGACATAAAGCTTGTTAAATGAGTTTTCTTTTCCCTGTGCATCAACCTTTAAGTCGTTGCTTTCGCAAGGGAAACCATCTATGAAAGCTGGTGATGACTTTACCACTGTGGTACATCCAAGTTTTAACTTCCAATCTTTGTTCCTCTTTTGGGCGGAGGATTAACTTTGAACAGACTATTGACTAAGATTAACTAGTCCAGTAGTTTGCTGCTAAGGAAAAGGGATTGCAAATAAAAGATATTCATGATGAAAAAGTAAAGGAACTTATAAAGTTGTTCAATACATGAATTTCCATCAATATATGCTAATATATTGTTATTCTCTAAACTTTTCTGGAAGAACTAGGAAATGTTCCTAATTTTCCATTGGAACTCCTTACATATGTAAAGAAATTAAGAAAATGTTTTGTGTAAGATCGTGATTTTTATTTCTAAGATTTTTTTTTTTTTTTTTCATTTTCCGCCAACAATAAATTATTGATATGAAGATCTCCTTTGTGCTGATTCATAAAAGTGGAGTGTTTGGCAATCACTGATATATTGAAAAAGTTCTGCACGATTTTAACCTTTATATCTTATTGTGGGTCTATATTTCAGTGTAAGAGTCCATTTGTTTCACGTGGGGAAAATCGGAAGGGCAACTCTCGATATTTGCTACGGAGTGTGCTTCCGCATAGAGAAAACATGTAGAAGCACACTTCCAAACTATCTAATGTTTTGTCCTTTGAGTGTATGTACACACTGTTTGTGAGAGAGAGATGTACTGTTAAAATAGATACCTTTCTAGTAACCATGCTGAGACACCTGTCTTAATAATGCATACATTTTTTTCACCTTTTGGCTGAATTCAGCCTTTTTAACATTGTTTTGGTTATTTTTTATATTGTTACAAAACTGAAGTTTTTTTTTACCCTGTCATAAAAGCAATTGAACTGTACGTACAACTTGAAACCAAAGAGAACTAATTTTTGTTTTCTTTAAAGAAAAAGTTTTTCTGAATCATCCTCTTTCCTACTATTGTATTACAGTATAAATTTATTGCACTTTTGTTAAAATCAGGCTATTATAAGAATCACTTCAAAATTTTAAGTAATTTGGACTTCCTGATGCTGCCATAGATGATTTCCTGATGACTTCCTGATGCTCTCTGAAAACATCAATAAACTTTTTTTTATTCTGACAATGTGTGACTGCTCAACCTACTGAAAATGTGATTTTGATTTTTCTGCTACAGTCCTGTGGCAGTGTCATTGTTGGACTTATTATTATAAGGTTGACGGATATAATAGTTCCCCAAGAAACATTTTGAGTGCGTCTTGCCAAATCTGATGTTGCACTGGTTATTTAATTGCTCTAACAAAGTTCCAACGGCGTGTGAGACAACACAGTGTGACTTGGTGAGAAAAAATTTAATTTTTTTGCAGTTGTAATTAATAAAATTATTTTATATTGGCTTATACAGGATGATTGTATATTCTGATGTGCTTAGTAATTATAATGTTCAATGCTTTTTTTTCCCTCGCATCGCTAAAAAATTCAGCCTTTATTTTTTCATTGGTCAGTCTCGTGTCTGTTTCATGCGGCAAAATGCCGAACATTTTCAAAGCTTGTAAAAATATTCAAGTATTGCCAGCCATATCACCTCCAAAATTGTCCAAATTTTGCTCAGGTTCATGGCCAAATGGACCCGTGCATTTTCAAAGCTTGAAAATGCACGGATCGTTTAGAGAAATAAAAAGCTGCAGTTCTAAGAGTGGCATACTTCTTCACTTATCATTGTTTGCTGAATGTTTCTGCTTTGAAAGTTTGTGCCATGCTTTTGTTAAAATTCTGCCTAACCAATTGTTAGTATCATATTTGGTTTTCACACTCTTAACAGTACAATATTTTAATTTTTTAAGTATTTGCTTTATTTCACTTGTATGTATATTGTCCTCTGCATTTTTTTTATAATACTGTATTTTTTTAATTATTGTATTCTTACATTCATGCAAGTAAAAATGTCATACCCAGACATGCCAACCTTCAAAATCTGAAAATCGGTATATTATTACAGCTCATAAAATCACATGAGCGCTATTTTTATCTATATTTTCCAGAAGTATTATTGGTCCACTAAAAGTTCTGGAGAACAAAACAAAAATAAAACTAAAAGCAATACCCGTTTTATTGCATTGTCAGTTTTTTTATTGTAAATGTATACACCCCAGATATTTTTTTCCTAACTTAGATAAAGATCATGTAAAATCGGTGTCCATTACGTATAGGTATTGTGTGTGTGTGGGGGGGGGGGTTCAGTTTAAAAACATTCAAGCTCTTCGTATTCCTAAGGGTTGTTGTCTGTTTTTGGTTTTCGAAATTACACACTTCATTACGCTCCTCCCTTCCACGGATCATCCAACTCCCTACTGAAATAGGTTTTTCGGGTACGTAGATTCTGCAAGATAATAAAAACGTAAAATGGCCCGCATGCTATAGTCTTCTTTAGGTTGTGCGCGACGGCAAAAACCACAAAAAGCATCGTACTAACATCGCCTTTCGTTACAAGGCAAGGCCAAATATTGTCGTTAAGTGAATTCGCCGGATTTCTTGAGGCGAAGGATTGAAAGACTGAACTGCAAGAAGGCAGGGCAGCTGCCATCTGTCAATTAGATATGGACCCTCCCCGGTATTCCTAGTGCCAGAGCAGGTCAGCTCTTTGCTGAAGGTGTCATATGACAAGTGGGCTAGGGGAAATTTTTTAAAGCAAACTTTTTTGGTCGGAAGCTAGCGCTTAGACCACTGCGCTGAGCCACCTGGGAAGCTTTCGTTTTTGCAGATAGGAGGAGAGGACAAATACAAAACTAATGACTGCAATTGTCGCCTTGTTTGACGCAGAAAGAAAATTATTTCACAGGCTATTCAAAATCATGGTGGTTGATGGAATGCTGACCATCCTAATGGCTAATTCTCGGTGAAAATCAGGATAATTTGACATTCATCCGGAGAGTTGACACATCTGCATACCCCATATGAACTGAATTCAACTTGATATGATTTTAAATTTCCATGCCTGAGCACTCTCAGGCAGTAATTTTTGCAAAGTTATTGCTATTATCAGGGGTGAAAGAGTTCCGCCTTTTTGGAAGTCATTTGGGAGTTCTCAAGATCGGCAGTTAATAAATGGGTAGTGAATTAATTATTTTGCAGATGGTTGGTTGGGTTTGACTTAACCAGCCACTTCGGAGATTTATAAAAATGAAAAGTTTTTTTTTACATGTCCATGATTTGATCCTTTTTTCCTTTTTTCCCCACTACTCAAGTCCATCTTATTTTGTTCTGAAGTTGTTGGAAGCGCGCCCTGCTTCTGCAGTGAGTGTTAGCATTATTAAAGTTACTAGCAAAAATCTTAACTAAATTTGATGACAGTAATACAAAGATCCTCATGTCTAACAGGATAGGGGTATCTTGGTTACACCATTTTATAACTGCTGTTTGATGCAGTACAAAAGTTAAAATTGCATAATTACCATTGTTAAATTTGTTAATTTTACATAAAAGTTTAGGAATTTAATATATATATATATATATATTATTTTTTTAGGTTCCTCTGTTCTAAACCCAGAGAACTTCATGTTAATAATTGACAGAATGTGTGTCAATAGTGTGAAAAATCCAATAAAAGCAGTGTGCATGCTGTTTTCTGCCTATTTTGTGTTTAATATTCACTACCCCTTTGAGGCAAAAGTGACATTGGAATTTTTGCAAAGGTTAGTATAGGAACTTTTGGATAAAACTTTGATTTTATTGAAGTTTTTTTCTCTCTCCAATGTTAACAAAGTGTATAAAATATATTTTTTACATCTATAATTGTGTATGTATTGCATGATATACAAAAAATAGTGACATGTCCTTTATTGAGAATATAAACCTATTTTTTTTAAACAAAGTATAATACTAAAATAATTTTGGCCTTTTCATCTGTTCTAACCCTAAGCCTCCACTTTACTGAGGAAAGAAAGTAATCAATCTCTTTCTTGAGGACTGGGTGTAAAAATAAATTGTGTCCACCTATTTACTAGAAGGGATCTGCTGCTTTTCCTGGATTTTTGCAGTTGGTATCAGACTCAGAATATAGACGTGCATACGTATGCCATACACGGACAGTTTCCAAATTATTAGCAGCTTTTGCCGATAGTTTATGCTTGTAGATTTAAAAATGTTATTTACAGCAATTAAAACACTTAAGGCTTTAACTCAGATTAATATATTTACTTCTATCTCAACGAGAAATTTTCACATCTGCCGATAGTGACTTCTTTTGGTTTTACAGACTTTTCTGGCCTCTTGATTTTATCAAGGCCTGTTCTCAATATATAGGAACTGTAACAAAAGTTTCATTTACACAGAAAGACTATAAATTATATTGCCAGGTTCCTCTTGCAGTTGCTAGTTATGAAATTAGTCTTTTCCTTATGTATTTTATAAGTCTACTATTTTTGAATTAAGTTGAAAATGCTATTTATAATTTTTGAAAGTTCATAAACGGAAATGCTTTTCTAGATATAAAACTTTAATTAGTTTTGTTTTTATGATGTTCATAGTGTTTTGGCCTTAAGGTCCATTTTACACACATTTCTGCACATTCAGTCTTAATATACTTTTGTCCTCTCTAGAATCTGTAATGTTCTAATAATTATTTATTGTCATATTAATTTTTCTTTAAATTATCTTTTTCTATTGTTATGATTCATGGGTTTTCAGCAAGTTTTCTGTTTCAATGGTTGTGTATGCAGATACATTTAATTTTTATACAACTCTGCTAGGTATTAGGAATCTGCTCAGTCCATGAAGGCATCAGTCTTTTATTTTCAGTTGCCCTCTAGTAATTCCACCTGCCTTGCTAATTTTCAGACCTGGCCATTGTGACAACAATTTTTTTTTGGTGGTCTTCATTTTCTTGAGTTGACTGCAAATTTTTACCACATTGCCAAATATTATGAACATTGTATTGTATAACCAGTATTCTTATTTTGGGATAAAAACAGTATTCAAATTGATCAAATTTTTTCCATTATTGATTGATGGTCTTCAGTATTTTTCACTACACAAATAATTTAGTTTTTGTAATAATTTAAAAATCAAACTAGTAGTGTGCTGTAAAGATACATATTATTTTTGTATATATATTGTTACTTTTTTAGAAGCCAGAATTTTCATGATGTATTTCATTGTGTTAATTTCTCACTTTAATCACAGGTGCTTTGTGGGTATAAATCCTGTATGTGGATCAAAGGAAGAAAGGGAAGAAGCTTTATTCTGAAGTCAATCCAAAAATTGCAAAGTTATGGCACAAAGTAAAAGACCACAACAGTTGGCTAAAAGATATCAGACAATAAGTGGCACATAATAATAAAAAAAACATTGTGTATGATATTAGTTGATCTGTATATATATTGTTACCCCAATCAAGTTTGTTTTTTTTTAAATAAAAAGAATGCAATCCAGTTGATTCAGTACTTTTTCCCGTGTATCTAAGTTTCAATTATATCATCATCATCATCATTGTCAACCATTATCAATCCACTGCTGAACGAAGGTCTCCCCAAAGTTTCCTTCACAACGGTCTGTCTTGTGCCAGTCTCCTCCATGTCACTCCCGCATACTTTCGAATTTCATCCACCCATCTTCCATGTGGTCTTCTTCTGGGTCTTTTCCTGTCCCTTGGAATCCAATCTAAAATTTCGGCTGTCCAACGATGGTCTGTTCTTCTGGCAGTATGTCCAGCCCATTGCCATTTCAGGGATTTAACTCGGATCATGATGTCTTCCACTCTTGTCATTTTTCGGATCCACGTGTTTCTCTTCTTATCTCTCCTGGTTACACCAAGCATGCACCTCTCCATGCTTCTCTGAGTTGTCTGCAGCCTTTGTATGTCTCTTTTAGCTAAGGTCCACGTCTCTGCACCATACGTAAGCACTGGAAGGATGCATTGATCGAACACTTTTCTTTTAAGACATAATGGCATATTGCTCTTGAAAATTATGCTGTTTCTTCCAAAAGCTCTCCAGGCAAGTTTTGTACGCCGATTAATTTCTTCACCAATGTGACCCCAACTTGATATCTGCTGTCCAAGATAAATGTACGTATCTGTTATCTCCAGCTTTTCTCCATCAATCGATAAATCTTCATTTCTTGTAAAAGCATTGTACATCACTTTTGTCTTCTGAAAGTTCATTTTTAATCCCGCTTCTTTACTCTTGTCAGCAAGTTCCTGGATCATACTCTGTAACTCTGATGGGGTAGTTGCAAAAATGACTATGTCATCAGCAAAACGAAGGTGGGTTAGATAATCTCCATTAATCTTTATCCCTTTGTTTTCCCAGTTCAGTGTTTGAAAGACATTTTCCAATGTGGCATTAAAGAGCTTCGGAGATATGGTGTCACCTTGTCTCACTCCTTTTCCAATTTTTATGTGTGTTGTATTTTCAAACAGCCGAATCTTTGCACTTGCATTTTCATAGATGTTATTAATAATATTAATGTATGCATCTTCAATACCGCAGGATTTCAGAGCCATTGCAACTGCTGATGGTTTCACCGAATCAAAGGCTTTTTCATAATCGATAAAAGCCATGCACAATGGAAGTTCATATTCCCTCGCTCTTTCAATTAGTTCTCTCAGTACGTGGATATGATCTATTGTGCTGTAGCCACTCCTGAATCCAGCTTGTTCTCTCGGTTGAGCCATGTATAGTGTCACCTTCAAGCCGTGTGAAAGAACTTTAGTGAAGATTTTATAAACCACTGATAGGAGGCTGATAGGTCTGTAGTTCCTGAGATCCTTAATGTCACCTTTTTTATGTAGAAAGGTCATTGTAGCGTTGTTCCAACCCTCAGGAAATTTCCCTTCATTAAGGCATCGAGTGAAAATTTGGGCGAGTACTGTTTTGATTTCTCCACTTGCTTCTTGTATGATGTCTACAGTAATTCCATCTTCTCCTGGAGCTTTCCCCGCTTCAAGTTCTTGATTGCATGTGCAACTTCTGCTGGAAGTACTGGAAGAACTCTGGTACTGGTACATTTCATGATGTCTGGAGTACATGTACCATCCCTTTCATAAAATTTGGAGTAGAAATCTTTCACTCTTGTCAAAATTTCGCCTCTATTTCTTGTTACAGAACCATCTTCTTTTCTCAGTGCCATAATCTGTTTTTCCCCTTACTGAGATGTCCCTTTGCTATCTTTAGTCTTTGGTTGTTTTCAGTTGCTTTCCTTACTAGTTCACAGTTGAATTTCCTTACGTCTTCAGTGATACTTTTTCGTACTGTCTTGCATAGCTCTATATATTCCACTTTGGAAGTCACATCTTCTTTAGTTGTCCTCATCACTCTTCTTTTTTGCATCAACATTTTGGTTTTTCCTGATAATTTGTTCACATGCAATTTTTTCTTAGACCCAGCTAATTTTGTTGCTGTTTCCATAAGAGCTTTGGTTACTTTTCTGTTAACTTCAGAAATATCCACTTCTTCCGATGTTAGGCCTTCTAAAGCAGAGAATCTGTTCTTCAGTTGGAATTTGAAGGTATTATGGTGTTTTTTAAGGTTGGTTATGTCAATACATTTTGTTTGTCTTATGAGCTTGCTACGTTCGAGTTTAGTGTTGACGTGCATCTTACATCTCACCAATCTATGGTCACTGCCTGTGTTGAACTTGTTTAGCACACTGCAGTCTTCTATGACGAATTTTTTTTTACACATAATAAAATCAATTTCACTTGTCGTCCCATTTGGATGTCTCCATGTCCATTTCCTGTGTGGCTTTTTCTTGAAAAAAGAGTTCAAGATGAAAAACCCTTCTGCCTCTGCAAACTCTACGAGAGTATTTCCACGCTGGTTTCTTTTGCCGTGACCGAATTTACTTACTGAATTTTCATTCTGTTGCCGTTGTTCTATTTTTGCATTGAAATCTCCCATTATTATCTTCAAGTGCTGCTTGTCTTTATTATTTAGATGACGAATTTCCTCATAAAATTCTTCAATTTCTTCTTCAGCATGACTTGTGGTGGGTGCATAAGTTTGAATAATCTGATCCTGGTATCTTCTCGAGATTTGGATAACGAGTCTTGCAGCTCTGTCAGAGGAACTTTCAATTTCTACAACTTTGTCCTTCAGTTTCTTGTTTATTATAAATCCAACACCACTAGTTCTGACAGTATGTGTCCCAAGACAGTAGAAGAGATGTCCACTTTTCAGTTCAATGAGATCTTCTCCTTTTCTCCTTACCTCACTTAGCCCGACGATTTCCCACTTGATCCTTTGTAGTTCCTCTTCCAATTCAAGAAGCCTTGAATCAGAAGATAGGGAGCGTCCGTTGTACGTAGCCAATGTCAGCATCAGATGGCAGCCTAGTCCGGTCCTCCGGGGATTCTTAGCACCCTCTGCCTTCATGTCGCACTGGCCGCTGCCTTGGTCAGGTACATTCCAGCTGCCGGAGACTGAGGGCCAAGATTTAAGTTGTGGAATCATTTTGGAGGGGTTTGGCCATAACTCACCACGCTGGCCAAGCGGGTTGGTGAGTGTGGGATATAATTTCCTCTAATCCCGATGGTATAGTTATACTGCTATTGGCGGTCGTCAGAGTTCATTTAGTGGGAACAGGATGTACCACGAGAAGGCGGGGTTGACATTTGTCAAGGAGAGGCTGTGATGTTACCCATCACCTGACCTTACATCCCAATTATATATCAGTATTTTAGTAATGGTAGTCCTAAATCTAAGAAACAATAAATTACTTTTTGCCTGAGCACATTGGAAAATATCTGTTGGTGATTTGTTTCTAGTTCTCTGCATATGCAACATTTATTTTTTTTAATACTACTAATTCGCCGGTGTCTTCAAGCCAACTGCTATACACCATTATCTCTGTAATTTTGACATCTGTTTGTTATACTTGCAAACAACGTGCACTTTGGCTTTCTGAATCCAACCAATTTAAACACCTACAGTGAACTGCAATTGTCACACCAGAAGTTGTAGGGACAAAAATGAAAAATGTGTTACTTTGTGCTGTCATGTAGAAATTAACTGTTTTAGTAGTCCTTTGGAAAAATCCCAGGAAGCTTTAACAATTTGCTCATCTAGATTTTCAATGGCATGAATATTTTGCACAGGTCTTACAATTTAAGTTATTCAGCCCAGTGATCTACGTCAGTAAAACTGCATAATGCATATTGTTTCTTAGATGAAAATGATTCGACTGTACTCATTATAAGCAAGTTTGGTGGTTGTATTTTGACCATTACGGTAGACTAAGAGTGGCGTTCTGGGGATGACCACATTTGAAATCTTTACATAAATGTACATTGATCAGCCACAACATTAAAACTACCTTTTCGTGACTGTATTCCCTAGTGGAGATGGCACCTTTCAACAAGACTTGAAATAAAGGATGTAATCCATGTTGCACTGCAAAGAAAGTTCAGGAACGGTTCCAAGAACATAACTGGAATTCCCTTTAATGCCATAGGCCCCAAATTCGCTGGACATGAATCCTATTGAGCATTTGTGGTTTCAGTTGGATTAAGGGGTATGAGCAGCATCACCCGCGTAATTTACAGGAAGTGTGGGATCTGTTGCAGTCATGATACCAAGAGATGGCTACCAACATCTCATTGAATCTGTCTCATCAGGTGAAGACACATTGTATTAGATAGGTGGTTTTAATGTTTTGGCTGATTGGTGTATATATTATACGGTATTTTTGAGAGTTTTACGAATTATGAAAACAAAAGCTGAAACACATTATAGATCGTGAAAAACACATGCAATTTTGAAAACATTTTTGTAAAAAAAAACTGTCTTTGCACCATATTTATTTAATGGGCTTTGCCGTGTTTTTTCTTAAAACTGCGGTTCAAGTCCGCCCCAAATATTGGCTGAAGCCCTAATTAGACAAAAAAAACACATTAAGAAAAGGTCATTAAACCAAATCTAAAAAACGGTGGCTAAACATTTCTGAAAAAAAAAAAACTTTGCACCGTGTTTATTTAACAGGCTTTGCCATGTTTTTTCTTTAAAATGTGGTTTATCAACCGTATGAAATTTACAGTTGCTCTACCGTGTCAGGCCACATTTTCTGGTAGTCTGACCGTTTTTTATTTTCCGGTCATTAGACCGTTACTGAACATTACAGTATGGTACTGTAAAGAAAATACGGTCTTTACACCGGATTTATTTAACAGGCTTTGCCATGTTTTTTCTTTAAAATACGGTTTATCTACCGTATTAAATTTATAGTTGATGTACTGTGTTAGGCCACATTTTCTGGTAGTTTGACCGTTTTTTATTTCCCGGTCATTAGACCGTTAATGAACATTACATTATGGTACTGTACAATTACGGTTTATCGACCGGCCACTCAGCTGCCGGTGTATCTACCGTAATTTGACCACGAAATTTTTTACAGTGTATTAGTGGCAGTTATAGAAGTTCAAAATGCCATGTCTTCTGAATAAGGATTCATCAGTGAATGAAGCATTAGCGAGAAAGTTGGGAGTACGCGCGCATCGATGTAGCAGCCACCGGCAAAATGCAACTCTCGGTGGAGAGTCAAATACAACTCTCGGTAGAAGGCTTGCAATCGCTGGATATGGTAAGGGTGTTGGCGATTGTCATGCTGAAATATCTAGATAGTATTTTGATTCATATTCTCTGCGAGAGCAATACTTCTAGTGCTCGCTGCCGGGTCTTGTTCTAATCTTCGTAACAGTCGCTTATCCAATCCAGGATCTCGGGTAGTTCTTGGCCTCCCCGCCGGTGCAACAAACTAAAATGACACATTTTCTGTTAGGACCTGGTGGATCCGCACAAATATGCGACAATCGGAATGCCTTTGGTTTGGATAGGCCTTGGTGTACATACACGCTGCATTTTCATTTTGCTGGACCTTGAATTGCATCTCATCTAACTCTGCATTTGTGAAAGCAATAGGCATAGCAGCCTTTAACAGCAAGAATAAGAACACACTTCGATATCGCCTGAAATGTACACGTTTGAGCCTCCACAGGCTAACTGATGGCATGCAGACGTGGTGCGTTCACCAAATCGCGATGCCGTCACGGCATCATTTTAATGTTTTCCGCCATGTGTTATGAGGTTATCGTTGTACTGCAACCCGGTTAGTATCACACAATAGTTTGCTGTCTGTGTGTCGCCCACCAGAGACTTCCGTTCATCTGGGTGTTCCATTGATTTGTCAAACACCCACGAGAGACATCTCAGGCCTTTTTTTTTTGGCGGGTTAATATCACACAGGGAAACCAAATGTAACGTTGGTTTCTTCCCACAGTTTATTAGTGTTGTATTAGGGGAGCTCCTACGGGAGACATCTCAGAATATTTGTTCTTAGGCTGAAAGTTAGCACTTTCGCCTCCCCCTTCAAAAAAAAAAAATCATCCCCTTTACTGTTTCCAAGAGCTCAAAGTATTTCTTCTGTATGGTGATTTACTCCAAGAACTGGAGTGGATTGTATTTTTACTTTGTGGGGGAGACAAAGGGACACTTTCGGGATGGAGCAATTTTGGGGTGTAACCGTTCCCTCAAACAATTGGGGTCAAACCGATAATTCAAACAATTCAGTCCTCCTGGTCACTTCCTCAAAAGTGCAAAAACTAACAAAATTGCTAACAGCTGGGGAGCCAATAACTTATCATAATATCTGAAAACCCTGCAATAGAATGCCAATTATATCGGAAAATGTTCGTTTCCGATCCTATGTTGACTAAGAATTTTTGTTTGTTTGTTTCGATCAGTATTACCTATGTTTTCATTTATGACCAACATTTCTGAATCACCTTGTATATTAAATTTGGGCATTCTTCGGTAACATTCCTTATAAATTCAAAGAAATATCCATTTCAGTTTACTTAAACTGAGTAATAAATAAAGCATCACAAGACAAAGAAATAATGCACTGACATTTTTCCTTACGTTCTGGGGTATGAAAATTATGGTGAATAACATAATTATTATACACTGCATATCTTTGGTACCTGGAGTATTGTTAAGCGTCGTTTATTTTCAGAAGAGTCACAGACTGTGGTTCCAATTTTTCGTGCAGTAATAAAATGGAAAATTTTAGTACATACCTTGGTGATAAGTGAAAAAATAACACCAAAAAGGAATTGGTGGACGATCATAAAATTTACATATGTTAATGAGGTCGAGTTTACGTAGGTGTGATGTTAATTTCGGGACCAACCGGTGAGCGCTTACGCCACAGCACGGCAAAATATGCAAATTATCGTAGGTAGTATTTAAGGAGTACGGCGAAGTGAATATAATCAGTCGTCATCGTACGGACACAGTCAAAGACCCTGAAGAAGCTGCAATCTCTGGACATGGAAGACGTGTAAGATTTCAGCAGTTTTCGAACTTTGAGCGAAGTCGTCTAGTCGGACTCCCCGAGGCCGGGTGGTCGTATCGTCGTACGGCGGAGCGAATTGGACGGGGAGTATCGGTGGTGGTACGATGGTGGCGTAGATGGTCCGAGGAACATTCACACACGAGAAGACGTGGGACCGGGAGTGACAGACGGACTGATGAGCGGACCGATCGCCGCATAAGAAGAGCGCCGTTGTCAGGCAGAACATCTACTGCGATGCAAATCCGAGCTGCCGTTGCACCTGAGATGGCTGTGCGAATAATCCGCAACCGTCTACTGGATGCAGGACTACGTGCACGTGTGCCTCTGTCATGTGTACCTCTGACTCCAGCCCACCGTCAGGAACGGCTGCAGTGGTGTCGCCAACGTCTACACTGGACAACGCAATGGCGATCTGTCGTGTTCAGCGATGAAAGCAGACTTCTACTTGGGAGCCTCCGATGGCCGTATGCGTGTTCGCTGACGCACAGGAGAGCGTCTCTACCCTTCTTGCATCCGCCAGCGACACACAGAGCCTACAACTGGTCTCCTGCTGTGGGGAGGGAGTCAGCTATCACTCTCGTACACAACTAGTGTTTGTACCGGGTACGTTAAACAGCGCCTCGTGCATCAGCAACATCACTCAGTCCGTTGTTGTGCCATTTGTAAGGTCGGTTCATCGTGGGGTTTTCCAGCAAGAAAACACATGCCCACACATGGCACGTGCAACGCAACATGCACTTCAGGGTGTGAGACAACTTTCATGGCCGGCACGTTCACCGGATTTGTCCCCCATTGAGCACGTGTGGAATTTTATGCGACAACGATTTGTCCGGTCTCTACGGCCAACAACGACCATCCCCGATTTACGCGTCCAGGTTGAGGATGCTTGGAACTCAATACCTGAAACTTACATCCAACATCTGTACGACAGACTCCATGCCAGAATTGCACAGTGTTACGCATTTCATGGCGCTTCACCCTCGTTCTAACCTTGTTACATGAAAATGTTATTTTTTATTTCACCAGCAAATACAGCTGTATTTTGCCATAATGTTTTGATCACGTCATCCTCTGCATTTCCTTATTATGCTGCATAAATTTCGTTGGTATCAGACGTCACCTTCTTGGTGTTCTTTTTTTCACTTTCCGGCAGTGTATATATATAAAAGGTATAGATCCTGAATTTTCGCGATTTCTGATTTAGTTACATAATGTGAGCCTCAGCTCACAAAATAGCATTTGTAATCTTGTAAATGATGTTCCTTTAAATTTAAAAGTGAGTTGCACCGTTCATTGGTGTGCCATGCAGAAATTAATTTCAGTGCAGTGGTTCCCATAGTGTGCACCGCGGCGATCTGGGAAACTGTGAAATATTACAAAATGTTCATAATTTTATTTCCATTTTTAATTTAATCTGATAGGACGCGACATCTAGCGGACCTGGTGCAAATCAGTAACTCATTTAGTAATAAATATTTTCAGTAGCCTCTACAAATAGTTACTAGATGGCGATCTACAATAATGTTACAAGCGTGAGCTTTCCCCCGCACAAATGCCGCCCGACGGGCGCACGTGTGATTTCCTCGCGGCAGCTACCTGAAGTAACCTGAGCTTTCGCACCAGCCTCTGTGCTTTTGATAAAAATTCCTCCCTCGGTCTCCGAGCGTCTAGAAGTGAGATTCTCTATCCAGAGTTTTTGGGGACGCCAGATCTTTTATATTCATCGTTGTCATTTGTGACTCTTTTCGCAGTTAACAGTCTGTTATGTTGATGTTCTGTCGCTGAGTTTTAGCGCTTTTAAGGTTTCGGCGTATCAACTGAATATTGTTGTCTTAAGTGAAGTGAAGTTTTTGAAGTTTTTCTTCTCGCATATATTTTTAGAGATGGATCGGTTTTTTCTAAACAGTAATAAGCGTTGTGAAAGTGAAAATATAGAGGACACACCGTCAAATAGTGGCAAGAGATAGTGTATCGCACCGTCAAATAGTGGCAAGAGATAGGGCATCGCACCGTCAAATAGTTGCGATACCCTTTATCGCACAGGTACAACTGACTAGAGCTGTGACGCCCCCCAGTGCCGCATTAGTCTAAGCGTTGTTTTCTGACCATTCGTCCGAAAGGAATCCGGGTAAGAATCCCGGTGAGGCATGGATGTTGTGTTTGCCTTGGAACCAGTGACCCTAAATTAGGGAGGAGCGACTGCTTATAATCCATTAAGTTGCTCACAGTAGTTGTTAAACGTAAATATACGGATCCAGATATCATGAAACGGGAGGAAAGATTGCGAACGTATATTTACGGTACCGGGAGCTAATGCAAGGCTATATATAGCAACATATTCATATATGTGGAACTATCATACGTTCTGCATTTTATATTTTCTTCACTGTTGTTCATTAGAAAAGATTTCAGAGATAATCTCTTTAGAAGACGGTAACAATGGGAGAAAAACTCAAAGTAAATATTTTTGATTTGTCTTGAAAAAACGCAATAATAAAATCATTGTATTTTGCTGCACTTTGATAGAGTTACCCTAACCTTTAACCGGCTGGAAACAATTAATTCGGAATTGCTAAAATCATCCCGGAAAAATATATTCGCTGTCTAAGAAGTGGTCAGTGTTAAACATGAGATCCGAAAGCATCGCTTTCCTTAGTTTGTCAGTGAGATCGGACATTTAGAGGAATGAGTGACACTAGTCCTTTCAAACAGAGATCCTGCTGAGACGGGTGTAACAATTCCAACGAACTAAAGAAAGACGAAAATGTTGAGTATTTGATGTTCGTGTCAGGGCGACTAGCCCTTCCCCAACATACCACGGGTCATGAAGCAGGAAAAAAAGAATAAAAGAGCGAGCTTCTGTCACTCTTAGCATGTATATTCTCGGTACTGCTCAGATGAGAGGGGGAAAAACAGAATATCTCATGGACGTGTCAAATCTCTCAACATTGAAAGTAAGAATCCTTTCACAGTCTCCGCCTGAGTTCGGTGCCAAAACGGATAATGAATACCGAATGATAAGTAAGACAGCCCATCGTGTTTTGATCCTATTTGTTACCACATCGTTTTGTGAAGCTGGTTCCTCAGCAGTTGCAGTTATAAAATAAAAATACACGGCAAAAATTAGAATTGAAAAGAAATGCATGTTCTGATCTCTAAATTAGCACCAAACTTTGGTGAGCTACCTAAGGAAAAACAAGCTCATCCCCTTCACTAGGATTTTGGATATATATTTTAACCTTTTCTATATCTTTAAAATTCGCCGCTTTGCTGTTATTTAAAAAACTCTGTTTCTACAGGTTTTCTATTTACCATTGTTGTGTGGTTAATCTTACATGTGTTATAAATGTTGTTGTTTTTCACCCTGTGAAAACTTTTTTCCAGAATAATACTGTATTGTTCCTTTTTTTTTTTTAAATATCAAATGATCATATGTAGAGGATTTTAGGAAAGAAGTGTCTAACCCCAGGTCTTAAACATCCCTTAGAAATAGGAAGCTTGGAGATTAGGGCTAGAGTGCCCGAGAGGAAAGTGACATGGAAGCAAATAAGAAAGGGGGAGGAAGAGGCCCTTATTTATTACCGGGGGCCAGTACCCGGGGTACGACGGAATTACGTGCCCATACAACGCATTTAGTGGATCGAGTGTTCGTACCTGCCTGGGATCATACCTGAGGTTCTTTTTGTGGCAGTTGCGAACGTTGTCCACTAAGCCACCCGTGGTCCTGTATTATTCCTTAGCCAATTAAACAACTTTTATATTTTAATTTTGGTGTATCCTAGGAAATTGTATTTTCATCCCGAATATTTTCAAGGAGAAAAACGGAAGTACTGCCAAAGCTGCGGTTATCTTACATAAAAAAATCAAACAAACAAACTAATAAAAACGTAATAGGCCACCGTGGGAGTCTAAAAAAATTCTGAACCAATGGACAAATTCTTACTAGAAATTTCACAGACTTTTTTCCATTATGAGCACAGCTTTAACAACTGCGATTAAGTTTTTTGTCTTGTCCTTAAGACGCTTTAATAGCAAATTTAATTTTATACAATATATATCTAGCAAAATATTAATCACTGCGCCCTATATTGGGACAGTTGAATTTAATGTCTCGCATGTGAGGGCGAACAGTGACTTAGGTATGCATATATTCATAAACGCAGAATAAAAAAAGGGTAACGATTTCTTAGTTCTCATTATTATTCACATCCATCTCGAAATTGGATAAGTCTGTTTCAAATACGATTGTGAACGATTACTTAAATAAAAAAATGTGACCCTGTGCTAATCCGTTCACCAAAATGATGAACAAATAAATTATCCATGCATGCTGGTTTAAAGGCATTTTTACATATATTATAAGCTCCGATATGACTCAGCACGCAAGTAGAAAATTTTCTAAATCTGCACGACAACAAGGAAGTCAACATCATTTCGATAGTTTGTAGATCGGGCTGATTGATATTCAATGGCGAAGTGCCATATTTAAAAATTAACACCTTGCAACGCAGACATGCTACACCTGTTTTTTCGATGTGGTGGTTTGAACTTTTTATTCATAGCTAGAAAAGTCGCAAGGTACAACAACAGGTGAAAGTATCGCGAATTGAACATAGTTTTGAATAAAAACTGGAAATATAATTTATTCGTAAAGGGATCTATAATAGAATTCAAATCAGTAACTTAGATATACATTCTGTATCACTTGTCGAAAGACAGTGCGGATCTGTGAGCTTCAGCAATGCAGTTAGTAAGGGAAATATCACGCATTTTCATTTCTAGCTGTGGTTAAGAAGCGTTGCAGTTCAGTCACCCGAACTTTACCAGGGATCAGAAGGGAGAGCAGCTGCATGCCTTTACTCCTCACACAGAGCTCTGTTTAGCTTTTACACACAATCTAACTGGTTTATTCACGTTATCATTGTTTGTGAATCATTTGTGTTTATTTTGCTTACAATCACTACATGTGGACAATTATTATATCCAGCTGATTATTTAAATCAATTTGTTTCGGACTACCAGAATGAAAAGAAAAGCTAGTGTTCTTCTTACAGATGACTCGAGATTAAGTTTAAAAACTATTCTCTTGTACAGTTCAATTGGAGAGAACAGGGGACCCGTAGTGGACTTGTAAACCTCCGCGAACAAGATTCATTCGTAACGTTAATGCTGAGCGCCATAGAAACGAGTTCATTGACCCCTATGACATACATTTTCTGAGAATTGTTGGCGATAGTTCTTTCAAGGCATTCAACTTTTTGATGATTTTGAACAGATTGAGGATATTCGTTGTATAGACTGGCAGGCCAAGTATCCTGATCGTGAACCATAGAGCGTGTCTCGTATGCTCTGGGAGGACAAGCAGCATCTCAGCAGACACCTCTCTGTACACTCAGGGAGCTACGCACAGCCCTCATCGAGGAAGAAATTCTTAGGCCTCAGAGTTTGTCTTCATCCTGGTCATAAATATGAAACGTCATTGTGAGAGTTCTGAGTACGCATCTAATTTTCACATTCATTATTACCACATTTTTGTGGTTCTATCTTACACCTCACCTTGGTGATATTTTCAGATGTGACCCTTCATCCACAAAAATGGAACATATATGTTTCTTATGTTGATTATCCTTAGGATGGTGTCTATATACAAGCCAAGTCCCATCGAATGCTTTCCCGAGTTAAAATTTGGATACCAATGTTCTTTAGAGAGATGTGATTCATTTCTAAATTTTATAATTAGTCAGTAATTAGTTTCAGTGCTTTATCGGTATACCCAAATATCAGTTGATACTACCACGCTACGGCTGCACCAGTTCGTTTCTGTACGTCAGTCAACAAATCGCAGAGACAACATCATCTCTTCACTAGACTTGTTAAATTTCGATCCCATTTTTTTATGTTTCAGGTTTGTGTGTATCAGTCGACGGGCCTGTGGGCCGTTGTCGAGTTTGGTGAGTAAAAATAAGTGCTCAAGATATTTCCTTGAATTAATGGTAGAATGAGACGCGAGATCCAACATTGAAGTTTGGTTGTGGTATCGATTCCTTAGTGGGCAAACTCTAATATGTACTCGAAATGTTGGCCTCTGTGATATGTGTAAATGGATGTGTACTTACTCTTTTGATATCGTTTTATTCTAGGAGTGAAATTATCTTTTCTTTGATGAGTTGAATTGTTCAGCCATGGGGGTCTCAATTTAGGGCACACATGTCGGATCTTATTTAGAGAAAAGAATTAACACAAATAAATTCAGGGAAACGAGAATCTCTTTTTAAGCACATTGGATAGCACGACCGTCTTTATATGCCATTTCAAATATATTTTCAATAAAACGGACTCATCGACAAATTTTCTGTTCTTAACCCCGCAGGATAGCCACAGCTCTAATTCTGTTTTCATAGCAACCGCATTGAAGAAGTTACCATAATAAAAAGAACTCGTCAAAATTCAGTCTTTGATACTGATCAAATTAGTTTTGTAAGAATGGGTTATTCCCACTTCCACTTCAAAGAGATGCTCTGTGTGGGCTCGTATGCTCTGGGAGGGCAAGCAGCATCTCATCATACACCTCTCTGTACCTCAGCGAGCTACGCACGGCCCTCATCGAGGAATAAATTCTTAGGCTGTGTATATGTTCGGTAAACAGTCCCTCCGGGTAGTGTTTTACGGTTGAAATGCCATCGTGCTCTGCTCCAAATAGTAAGTGAAGGAAAACAGACATTACGAGCTGGCGGCAACGTCTGTGTTCACTTGACTGACTATTATTACGAAATGTTTCGCTTGTCTGTCCTGAGCAGGGCTAAAGTTTTACCTTATGATCGTAATTTCTATACATGCCGTGCATCAAGCTTTGCAATCTCACTCCCGTTAAAAGTAGTTCTTTGTCAATTGAAAAGAACGTTATGTTTTTGAAGGAAGTTGAGAAACACTGTGGTAAAAATACAAGGATTATTAAATTATTTAATGAACAAAGATGTGTTCTCCTCATTGTTATCGAAAACAGACAGATGATTAACGTAGTCAGAATATTCCTTATTTTTCACAAACGTATTCGTGCAATGAAGTGAAAATATCGAGTGCTGTAGAAATTAGTGATGGAATGGCTAAATAATATGTGACCTTCTAATACGCCGATTGGTGTAATGTTTACCAAAAACGACAAAAGCATGGAAGTGAAATTGAAAAATAATGAATGTTTCAAGGATTCAAGTGGATGGCCGCAGATTTTTATTACGACACTGACTATTCTAATAAAAACTGCTTTGCGAATTAGCCTCTGTTATTACGGAAAATGTCAGTGCCTGGAACCGTAAAGAAACCCTCAGTTGAATATGACGTAAATGATATATTCAATGCTGCCGGAGACGCATTGCATTGTAACATGCTGCGGGACAAAACACTTGATTTAAAGGTACAATTAATCTACGGCTGTGAGCTTGTCAAAGATGCATGACTGTCCTTTCAGTTACAAATGTGTCAGGCAATAAAACCTAACTTTTATAATCGGTAATGAACTGAAAACGCTTTCTTTCAAATATGTGAAACTTTTACCTGCGGCATGTAAAGCTAAAAAGGCGTTGATGACGCCTACGGAGGTCCTAACAAAAGTTCTGCACACTGTCCATTTTTGAGAAAAGTGTGAAGTAACGAATTAAACTTACCTTATTGCCGTTTAATCTGCAACCCTCCGCTGATAATGATAGCCTTCCAGCGGTGATGAAAGTCCTGGATTCCCCGCAGTATGCCGTCTTTGTTCAGCTGTCTTATTACTTGGGACACGTCCAATAACAGTTCGTCCAGCGAAAAGTAACAGATGACACGGAGCCGATTTTTTAACTTTGGGAGAAAATCAAAGTCAGGGTGAACTGAGTTCAAGTCTGTATGATGGGTGGCAGCCGTATTTCGACAAAAGTACCCGTACCGACGCTGCACCAAGACCCGATGCGTTGTCATGCAGAAACATGGCTCCCACTACCAACAAGGTGGGGCGATTTTGACGAATTTTCGGTTTCAAATTTGTCCTCGGAAAGTCGTGATAATATTGTGCGTTGACATTTTGCTCTATGAGCACTCGATCAGAGATCACAACCCCAGGCGCTACGTACCCAAATATCAACATTTGCTTCTCTTTGGGTTGTTGCCGACGACACTTTGAGGGGCGTGGGGAATTTAAATGCCTCCATTCCTCTGATCGTGACTCCAGTTTCGGTTCCAAATCACGGGTTCAAGTCTCATCGATTCCGACAATTGTGTTCCGAAATGCGCCGCCCTCTCTTTTGAACCTGTGGAAGTGATCCTGCGCGATGTTCTTTTTGCTGTCTTCTGCTCGGGTGTGAGTTAATGTGGCACCAAGCACGCGGTGATTTTTCATTTTACCAATGAGTCTGTCAAAATCCGGTGAACAGACATGGTGGACAAATCTGCCTGATGAACAATCTCCTCAACTGTCAAACGGCGGTTCTCTTTGAGAAACGTTGGAACAATGGTGACCGAAATTTTGTCTCACGACGTTTGATTTCGGCATGAGCGGCGATCATTTTCGATGCTGCTTCAGCCCTGGAAAGAACGATGCCTAGCGATAAATTGTGCTTCGATCAAGAATTCCTTTCCCACAAACTTCTTGCAAAGCAGGGTGGATTTGTGTCGAACTTTTTCCCCACAGAGTTTCAAGTTTTACTTACGAGCGCTGATCTAACGCCGTTACCCGATCTGAGGAGATGCCAATTCCAAACTCTCCCACACCCACACGAAAATTTATAGCGCGTCGTTTTGATACCACTGCATTGCTGAGAGTCTAACCTTGATATGACGCAATCACTTTCCCGATTGCATGATCCGCTTTCAATTTAGATTAACGTGTGCAGAACTTTTGTTATGATTCTCGTGTCTGATTCGTCTGCGCCATTCGAGTGCAGGCCAGTGAGGTAGCGAATTAGACGTACAATGCTTGTGCCGAGACGGTTGCCCTTATTAGAAGTCGAAATGTCTGGCGAAAAACTATGTTTTCCTGCCCAGACCTGCTTAGCTGTCCCTTCCTACTAAGAATGGTGAGCGGTTTTCGACATTGTCACTAACAATTTTGCATATAGAAATCGTCTTTTAAAATTTAGCTTAATATATTTTTTTAGAATAAAGAAATCATTTCGATATGTCCAAATACATCTATAGAATAAATTAGACACGTTTATTCACAATTAAATGTTTATTTGGCGCCTACTATAGTTTTGCAGCGCGAGTAGCTCAGCATCATCAAGACAAATAGTGCTTTAACATTCAACTCATTGGAAGGGTTGCTCTGGCTCTATAATCTCGGTCCCCACTCTAATAACCAAAAAAGGAATTCATTCGCCAAATTTTTAGATTCATTGGAAGTAGTTCAATAGTATATGCACATTAATTTTAATTATTTATATTTCACTGCATTAGCTTTTTACATCTCAAAACTGTAGAAAAGGTTTGAGATATAAAAAGCCAAACTTAAAAAAATTATATAAACAATTATGTTAAAAGCTCAACATAAGATGGGAAATGCATATTTGGGAAACCCGCAAAATAATTGTGTACACTGTTTCAATTGCGGCGAAAAAATAATCCACTTTTTATATGCTGAATTAAAGTCAAAATTCTCAATCCCTGGACCATTTAGTGTGACGAATTAATTGTTATAAGCCTGTTCCCCAAGTTGATCTTCATGATTGTTTGACATAAAGACCCCCTTTTGCAATCGGTAGTTGACTGATGTAATGTCAGAAATGGCCTTTTTATATTTTCTAAAACTGGGTAAATAGGAGTCCTTTGTAGCACGTAACTGATGGTTTTTTTTTTCATTTGCCGACAAAGAATTCCTTCACAACTGATAAATTGCTGACAAACATTCTTGTTCATTGATGATAGTTTATTGATTTCCTGTACAGGATTCACTAACCTTAAATTTCTTGCTTAAACGTTCAACGTTAGATGACCTGTTCCTTTTAATTTTGTTTTTTTTTACTAAACTCTATCTCGCTACGACACAGATCAATTTTACAAATTCTTTTCGAAAAACCGATTTTTGAGACGGACTGTTCCGTTGTCACAAAAATCAGTAATATTGAAGTGTTATTTGCATTTTATATGAAATCAATTCTTTTTGCGTTACATGCTGAATACATGTAAGCTTCATTTCGACGCAATGAAAAAAATTCTAAATTCTCAATACAGTTATTATATTATATTATTGCATAACTCCTATCCATTTTAACTGACTCTCAATCGCAGCATACAAAGCTAATAGCGCTGGTATTTAATTATAGTATAAACATTTGAAGCAAATGAGGCATTACTGAAATACAGATTTGAGAAAATGACAAACGTAAATCCTTGAAATAATTTTATTAACCTTATTTAATTCAGCTGTTACTTCTCACGCTTATGTGATATACCATTGAATGTGGGCACGATAAACATTTATTTTGCTTTTGTCTGGGGTTTTTACTACCACAGGAAGCAGCGCAATGTGCTAAGGGCTGTCACTTGTGCTCATTTAGGACCAATGGTTCCAGGGAACGGAGGAAGCCAGTGCTGTGAAAAACACAAAATTCTTGCCTCAGCAGAATTCCAAACCATCTCGCACGGGTCACAAGCCAGCAATAAGATCGCTGCGCCAGCGTGGAGCCAAAACTTTTTTTTTCTCGGAAATATGGAACGTTTAGTCAGTTATATAAATCAGAGTCATTGCCATACCTACATAAAATCAGTTACAGTCATCTTCGAAAACCCATTGTATTTCAGCAAAAGAAAAAAAAATAATTCTAAGATGTCATGACAGGTCATTTTCCGCAAATAAATAAAATATTTTAGATTTCGATGGATTCAACGTCTTTTTTTCTGTTTTGTTAGCAAAAAAAAAATTATGATTAAATAATATAATATTTTCGGCCAATTATTGGCAGGATTTTTAAAGTAATCATTTCAACGTAATTTGACACACGCTGAAGTGGCAGATGTAGCACTAATCGTTTTTTTGTAATTTCAAGGGAACTAATTATCCAAAATCAAATCAGTGGATACTTGCAGTTTATTGAATCGTCGTTTTTATCAAACCACAAAAACGGTAATAAATATTTTAAAGTCCAGATCAACAAATAATAATTCAATATAATTTGTTAGACATTCAAGTGGTAGGTACCTACAATCTATGTCATCAACTTACATTTTATTCGTAAGGTTTGGTGAAATTTTCAATTATTTTTTGAAGGTTATGTGTCGGCGTCATATCAAAAAAGCTTGGGTTGGGTGGACATTTTTATCTTTCTGAGCTGTCAAACATATGGCCCAAATTAAAAGAATAAACTTCGAAAGCTAATGATTAGTCTACATACTGATTCCATTGTTATTTATATTCTCTATTTCTGTTCGAAACGTACTTGGATTTATGTGGACAAGTCCCTTTTGTTCTAAAGCCTTATTAACACCTTTTCCCTAACTTTATGTACGTTACTACCTTGAATTCCCAAGATTTCACTGCTAAATAAATCAAAATTTTATATTTAAAGAAAATTTAGCTCGCTACGTACCATTTCTGCTTTACACACCAAACAAGGTTGTTTACAGATTCATATTCGAATTTCTGTACAGATTCATATTCTAATATCTGTAAAGCAAAGTTGTTCTGTATTCCTTTACTTAAAAAACTTTTAAAAAATAAATTACTGAACAGTAATGGATCAATATTTCATTTTCACATTCGCATCAAACTTTGTTCTCGAAAGGTATATCAAATAACTTATTTATTGAAAGGTTTCTTTTAAAATCAGAACAATTAACTATTTGGCTAAAATGAAAACCCTTTGAAATATTTCATTAAGCCTTCGATACAATTCGGTAGTTTTTCAAATTTAATCGGGGTTTGACCGCTTTGTTGTTGATTGAAATATGAATTACGTTTATTTGTCCACGTATATTGTTTTTTACTGGGCATGCATCTTACAAAAAAAACTGTATTATAGCTGACTGAACTTTCGTTTTTTATAGAATGTAAACATTTGTGCTCTCAAACATACACAAGTCTTGATTTCTTGCATAATGCGTCACTAATATCGTAAAACTGAAGGTTCATAAATTAATTTGCATTAATCGTACTACACTTTAAATTGGGAGCAAAGTATCCGGCTTCCTGACATGTAATCGAATATTACCTATTTATCACCACAAATTTGCTGTCAAAAATGAAAGCAAATGCGAAACATTATTTCGTAGTGCCAATGAAATAATGTGTAAAATCGGTCATAACGGAAAATCGCTCTTTGAATATATTGCGTTAGAATTCTGTTTTGTCACGAAAGTTTTCTATTTGGAGACTTTGTGTAGAATGCAATCAGGACCTGAAAAATTCGACTTTTGAAATTGTGGTGAAATTCTGAATTAACAACTAATTAAGTTAAACAATTTATAAACGTCTGACGTTTTGCTTAACGTAGTTTCCATGGAGAAATTAATGAAATATGCAGCTACAGTCTGTATTTGTGAAAATTGCAACACGAAGTAAGCATTACGGTATTCAATTAAAATTTGTAACACATATTTTTGAAGTTACAGGAGCTGACTGATTACATTCCCACAATTATGCAAGATTTTTCTTTCCTATAAAAGTAACTATCCTGTACACCCACATCGAGCAACAATTAAAGTCTGTACACGCATTGGCACTGAATGGAACAGGTATTTCATATCGTACTGCAAAAAAGCCATTCCAGGCTATTTCTATAGAGCTGAGTTCATTTGTTGAGACTATGACGAGGCGCTTCACCTGCCAATCGCTTAACTGCCATGTCCCAGACATGTTCAGTAGGAGACATATGATATAAGGCAAACGTATCGGCCATTGAAAAAGCCGTATGTTCTGAATGGAGATTGAGGGCCACGTGTGGACGAATATTGTCCTGCTGGAGCAATTCAGAAGGAAGGATATTACCTATGACCCTAAGACATCCCTCATGTACTGCAGGATATTGAGAGTTCTTCTATATTCGCAAGAGGCGGTATCGTGAATCGAACACAATCGAAAACAAAACCATTACTTTTTGCGTTTGGCCCGTATTACGCTGCAAATTGCCGTTCACAACAATATTTTCGAACATGTATGCTCCTATCATAATGCATCAAGTTGAATCATTTCTAGTCGGAATAGAGGAATTGTTGTCAATCCGGGCTTCAGAGTCTCCGTTTCAGACCCCATTGGAGCCTGATGCGTTTGTGATTGAGGGTCAAAGGAATGCGCAGAAATGGACTGCTGGCGACCAGTGTTAGGCAGACAGCGTCGAACTGTGCTGGAAGACAAAGCCTGACGAGTGACAGTGCTCTACTCCTGCGACAATATGGTGGATGTGAGTGTGCGATCGGTCACTGCCATACGGTATAAGTATCAGTCATCCTGTGCAGTTATGCGATATTGCTGTTCATTTCCAAAAGTACATTGCGTTCAAGCCTTATATGTCCACTGCTGTCACTTGCAGATTATTGTACTTCCGTTACCTACTGCACGAGGGGCAAATTCGGGGTAGTAAGATCCAGGTTATTTTACTCAAAACTCTTTCGGCGCTCAAAGTCCTTCACGTGTTCATAATGAGACGTGCATGGGCGACGGTGCATAATGAGACAAACGAACCTCTTTTTCGATTCAATATCAGTTCTTCACTGATTGCAAAATCTTGTTTGAGGCAACTCTTTATATCCAAGGCCTAACAGCTCAGGTGGTGATCTTCCGAAGCATTAATACTCATTTTCGCTAACATTTTAATCTTCTGCACTTCCCAAACTTTTGCATACATTCTGTAAGTTTCAAGCGAATACCAGTAGTTCTTCATGGTGTTGCAAGTTTCAGAAACAGCAGTGCGTAAAGACATGGTGTGGTCGTGAGCACGCAATTTCCTATAGCAGAGGCTTAAAAGTATCTTTGATTTAATGTCAGTAGTCATCTGTAAATTACACAATTGTGACAACAGTTTGCATTCCTAAATACCCAAAAATTATTTTTTCCTGAATTATACGGAGGAAGATTAACTCTGGACGACCAACATGTTTCGGGAGAAATTTTCTAAAGTGTTTATGTTTCCTACCATAGCTGAGACAGCAGCTAGGGTAACGCAAAATAATTTATTCATTTTTGTCTTCTCCAAAATTTACAAACTCCTTCCACAGTATCATCTTCTTTGAATGGTGTCTATGTAGTGGGTATATTTTCGTAACCTTACACAAAAAGGAAAATAGTTGAGCGCAGGCCAGCTTCTAGAACCTGTTTCCAAAAGTGAGCGCTTCGAGCGCAAGGTGTTGCTCTGGGTCTGGTGGAATTCCGAGGGGATAATCCTTCCATTAAGAATTTATTCCAGACGGTCGGACATTCAACTCCAGCCTCAACTCTGAACAGCTCGAGTGAATGTATGTCGTTTTGGAGGAGAAGTGTCCGACACTGGTGAACAGAATGCGGGCTCTTCTACAGCAGGACAACCCTCGGCCTCATACTTTGCGAACGACAGGGGCAAATCTCCAGGAACGTGAGGTCATCGAATTTACGTTACACTCATCATATAGTCCGGACCCTGTCCAGTCGAATTTTTAATTGATCCGGTCAATGGCCCACTTCCTTTGCGGGTGGCAATTCAACAACCAAGAGGAAGTGGTAGCTGGGGTGAATTCGTTCTTCGCCTCGAAAGGCAAGGACTGTTACCGTCGCGGAATCGGAGAACTGGCAGACAGATTGTTAAAAACGGTGAACCACGATGTCATATACTTTGAATGCTAGCCAGCGTTTTTCGTACAGGAACGAATGAAGACATAAAGTGATCCTAATATTGAAAAACTTTTGACTCACCTACTGAACGTACCTTTCAGTAATTTTGGAACCAAGGCTTGATGGCGCACCAACCAGCAAAGAACGAGAAAAGGATAAAAAAATATTATTAAGAAAGGATTGTGCGTTGAATAAATAGGAGAGTGTCAAGGATAGAACTTTGAAATTTTCTGACCGTAATTCAAGTTATTTATCTATTTGTTTTTTAACGTGTTAAGTTTCCCTCACATTTTGTAGTGCTGTAGAATAAAATAAGATTACTGCAGTACTTCGTCTTCTTTATATAAAAACTCGAGTCATCAGTAAGGAGGTTATCTCTAACCAAAAATGGGAATCACAGGAGCGCAAAAAAAATTCAACCTCTGCATACGTACACGTGGTTGTAGAAATGGTACAAATTAGGGAAACAGGCAGCTTACTACAATTACAATTTCCCTCACTAGTACTTTGCTGTCTTTGAGAAATGTGTTCGACCCTCCATTGACTGCTTTTAACATTTAAACTGGCTTTTTGAAATATATATTTGTGGGAAGTAGGAAGATTTTCAATGTTAAAACCATTTCAAGTCTTTAAGAAATTTTGATATCCACTGAGATTCTAGATGTACAAGAGGTAAACAAATTTATTGTGTTGAATTAATCTAGAGATCTCATATTGATCTAGCGATCTCAGTTTGAATTAATCTAGCGATCTCAGTTTGAAAAGAAGCAATATTAACTTACATTATATTCCAAGTACATCTGATGTAAAGAAAAAGCATGACGCAAAACATTAAATACGGCATGCGAATATTATCATTATTTACCATGGCTTCATATTTGTTTTACTTTGCTATTTCCTACGCCTTGAGTTTACATCATGCCACAATTTAACGAGTACTAGAATAAACGAATACCTTCCTGAAAACTTAGCAAAGAACATTCGCTTTTCTAATTTGTCTTACGTTTCGCGATTCGGCAGTCCTAGTAGGTAGACGGGAAGAATCAATGGCATCGCGCTATCGGGCAGACGCCAAAATTGCCTCCTATGCCGAAGCGGCTAAGAGGAGGTCTAGTAAGGCGAAAGGGCCTGCTCCTGTTCCTCGTAGGCAGGACAAAGATGACAGGAAACACTTTCTTCTGGTCTATCTCACAGTCGAGAACACGTCCTCTGATGACGTGAAAAGACCCTGCAAGTGGCAGGTAACCCTGCAAAGCTGCAGCTTAGGGTCAAAAGAGTCCGGAGCACTAGGAATGGTGGAGTGGTGGTGCGAGGCAGTTGAGTTCCTCAGAGCTCCCGCCCAGAGGAACGCATGTCTCGCCTGCGAGTTGAGGAGCAATCCCCTAACCAGAGATTGCACACTTCCCAAAACCCCATAGAAGAGACTTCCCCAGTTGGTCGTGTACGGTGTCGACGGGAATCTCTCACAAAAGGTTTCGAGGAAGGGTTTCGTGAGCAGAACCCCACCCTTGAAAACGGTTTCACAGCCTGTTTTCTCATTAAGGCTAAAGAAGGCCGGGTCAACTGAGTTGTAGATGTGGATCTGCGGGCCTTCAAGCTCTTAATGAAACGGAGAAGACTGAACCTTGGTTGGTTAGTCCTCCACCTTAAAGAGTTCTTGCGTGAAGTGAGATGCTTCCGTTGCAATGGCTTCGGTAATTTTCGGAGCAACACTCATGAGTCTGAAGACAGGTGTGGCAATTACAGTGACGTTGGGCACCCGCACTTCAAGTGTGCAGCCACACCTACATGCAGCTGTTGCTCGCTTGCGAATGCCAAATTCCGTCTAAAGCTCGAAGTAGACCCCTCCAACTTCAGTGAGACCTGTCCCAGTCTGCAACGTGAACTTGAGTGGGTTAAAAACCGCGATAACTATGGTTGATCGCATGAGGCACTATTCAGGGGCATGTGGCTCTTGCGTACGGTGTTTCTTGGTCTATGCCCTAAGTGTTTCTGATGACTGGCCCGTAGCCATCACCGCAGTACAGACCCTAGTACTGCAGACCATGTAAGTAAATAACTGTGTGTATTGTGATGTTAATATTCTTAAACTGTGTGAGAGAGGTGGCATGATACCCTCAATTTGATAAATGTGCATGTACCTGTTTTTTATTAGACACCATTAAAGGACGTACGTTCCAAAAACTCGCGTTGGCGAATCGGTCTCCCAGCCAGTGATGTGAAAAATTAAATTTGCTTGGCCCCGTCGCACACAAGTGCTATGGCTGAAGGGTGTGAGGTACCGGTTCCATGATGGGCGGTAGAACCCCACAAGTCAGAAGACCGATACTATCTGAAAGAGAGACTGTATTTTCCTGTTGCTGACGGACTTGCTCGCGCAGAGCCGTCAACTTATTAACCGTTAGAGAGTTCAACATATATATTCGATTTCTGCATTTAGAAGGTGCAAGTATAGTCACTAGATTAGCCTTTGGTTGTTTACATCATACTGAAAAAATTACTTATAAGTATTAATAATTTATTTTTTCAATATCTTACTCAAACATGTTTTGAAACAGTTTCATATACATGTTGTAGACTCGACGTCGTGAAAATTACTCCACATTTCTTTGTAAATTTAAAAAGGATGAATGAAATCTGAAAATTTTCATAAATTTTAGAAATTCATAGACATTCAGTTTTTTTTTATCTTTTTTACATGCCATTACTTACTGCTGTGCAGTTACCTACCACACCGAATCCAAAGCTTACACAAAACGATCGGCCAGTATTCTTGACAATGCATAAACATATATTACATTATATAGATAGCTATGCGAGCAGCTAATGTTTGTAGAAATTGCTAAACTATGAAGGACCGTGGATATTAGCTTGAAACTTACAGGATAAGTACAACTGGTTAGGTTACTTAAATTGTTTAAAAACAGTGAAAATGCACCAGCAGGTTCTGAGCAACGCCTTCTGAACTGTCGCTCATGGATACAAAGGGATGGCCCAAACGAGATGTTGCAATTAGTGAAGAGCTGACTTTGAGTCCAAAGGGCGTTTGGTGGGTCTCAGTAAGCCCGTTGCCGAAGACGTTCGCATTACGCACACCTGGCTTAATTTAAGTGAAGATGGATTGTTGGGATGACAGAAATATATTATATGACCGCTTATTCTAAACCAGACACAAGGACAGTGATGTGGAGATAGAGGCAGTGGACAGATAAGGCTCGGATGCGCAGGCGTTCCGGAAAAAGACAGCAAAATCAGTAGTATAAAATGACGGGTCCGATGGCAAAGATGCATCCTTCTAGGAGAAGGATGGGGGCGTGGCCTGGCGCAGAAGAAGCAGGGTGTCTGGCTTGCGGCAGAAGGAGCAGGGGGTGTGGCCTGACGCAGAAGGGTGTGGGGGCGTGGCAGGTGGTACTAGTGTGTTGGATGTCAACTCGATGTGATGCCCCCTAGCGACGCTTTTCGGAACTTTCGATGGAATTTTGAGGGACGGCAAAGACCGAGTGGGGGAAAGGTGATGTCAACTCGATGTGCTGCTCCCTAGCTGTGCTTTTTGGTACTTTCGATGGATCTTTGAGGAATGGCAACGATCGTTTGGGGGGAAAAGGGATGTCAACTAGATGTGCTGCTCCCTAGCGGTGCTTTTTTTAACTTTAGATGGTTCTTTGAGGGATGGCAACGAACGAGTGGGGGAAAGTTGATGTGTACGCGATGTGCTTCCCTGTAGCGGTGCTTTTTGGAACTTTCGATGCATTTTTGAGGGATGGCATCGATCGAGTGTGGAAAAAGGGATGTACACTCGATGTGCTTTTTGGAACTTTCGATGGAATTTTGAGGGATGACAACGACCGAGTGGGGGAAAGGGGATGTGTACGCGATATGTTGCCCCCTAGTGGTGCTTCTTGGAACTTTGTTATTTTCTTGGGAGATTTCTTGAACTTTTTGAGGAAAGGACGTCTTTTCAATATATTTATTTTACTCGAATTTGTTTTATTAATCTTATATTTTTAGAAGTTCCGTGAGGTGTTAGGAGTTTTTATAGACGTTGCATTTTTTTTAATTGATATATTTTTCATCCCTCCAATTTTAATTTAGACAAGGAATTGCTTCAAAGGAAAATATTTCGTTCCTGTTGATTTATGTTCCGCTATCTTTTGGCCGCCATTTTAGTTTCACCACGTTGTCATCACGTGTTTCCGGATGCTCCACCATTTTCTCTTTGTCTCAGACCATACCATTTTATATGCCTCGTGTTTAGCGACGAGTCACTATGATGGGTGACACAGCCATGCTAGCAGGATAAACCATGACGTCAGCCAACGCCATTTTCTCCTCCACGGGGTCGGTGCTAAGCTTTTCTTGTAAACAATCGGAAGGAATTAAAAATGGGGTAAGAGGAGTAGTTGACGTCATTTGAGATTCTATTAGACACATTAAGCTCCAAGACTGATTTTTTTAATAACCTGATCATTTTGCAACGAATTTATTCCTTATTTCCATCCCTAATTTCCCATTTTATATCCATACTTTTGTAACGTAACGATTTTTTTTTCTTTGCGGAGACTTCACGCATTTTCAACGGACGTACCAACATAAAGACGTTTTCCAAAGTTTTGTGCTCCGGACATAATCTTAAAACGCGATTGTTTATTAATGTATTTACGTGTTCATCGCATTTTTCTGTTACATTTTTTATCGTTGTACCTTTTTCCACCGTACAAAGCCACAATTTTTTATGCATGGATGATATGTTTGTTTTCTTTTTTCGTATTTTTTCCTTCATGATGAATCAGTGAAATGTCCTTTTTAATGCATTATCTTAATCTTTTTTTAAACGCTTGCATATTCGTTAAACTTCTCGATGTACCAACATTATTTTCTTTTCTAACTTTTCAAACTAATAACTACTTTTATTGAGGATTTATTTGTTTTTATTGTAACAAGCAAACGTTTCTTCATTATTATTTCTTTTTCCTATGCAAACAACTTTTCATACTTGCTTTTAATGCATGACTTAATCTTGTTTTTGTTACAGCTGTTTCATGTGAAGAAATATACAGATCTATAGCAGCTAGCTATACATAACATTCGTTCGTAAGACTATCTTTTTTTCCAGATTTAAACCAACATACGCTTCTTAACTACCTAATATCTGTTTTCTGAGGAACTTTTCTTTTTCCTTCATTCAATTCCATTCCAGACCATGAGACCAGGAAATGCTTCTTTAGAAACTGTTCGCAGTAATTATTGGACTTGAACAATTATTTTGTGAAATGACTTCATGTTAATTCTGAGTCTTTCGCTTTTTCAATATTATTTTCTCGTAATTTTTTCGTGTGTTCAAGAACTTTGTTTTTTTGACCCTTTCTTTCGTTTTAATCAGATTTTCATTACCGTATTTTTTATTCATTGTCTCAGCAGAAAAAGCTTTCATTCTGGAGACATAGCGACTAAGTCCGTACTTCCTCTAAAACATTGTTTTCAAAGTTTTACTAATTCGTCAGAAAAGCAGGGGTTTCCAAACTCCCATTGGGAAAATATCATATTCCCCTTATTTTACTTATTATATTTTTCCTTCTGTTCAGTGTTGCATGATTCTTCAAATTTTGGTTTATTTTTATGAAACTTCTTTTTTTCTTAGTTTTTTTTTTCTGATTCAACCTATCATTCTTTTCCTATCGATGTATTTACTCTTATTTTTCCATTCGACTTTATTTTTGAACAGAAATATACCTAAAAGCTGCAGATGTATTTTAGTCTATAAGGACGATTCTTCTCTGTTTCAAATAAAGTCATGTACGATTTTAGTGTAAATGCCCTTAAATCTTTAGAACTTACTTTTCATAGTTAGAAGAGTTTGTACGGCAATAAGGATTTTTGTTACAACAGTCAGTAAGGCAAGAAACGATTGTTAAATTTAAAAGAAAACAACAGAAAGTATCATCAAGCTATGTCATGTGTCTTAAAGTAACATGATAATTAAAAAACCTTTTACACTTTCCAACCGTAGGTTGAAGAAGCATATATGCTCCAGCTTTCCGTCCGCCTGTCCGCACGATAACTGGCGTAAAAATGGTTCGATTTCGATGAAATTTTAGTATGTGGTAGGGGACCACCGGGGGACGAACCCTATTGAAAATGCGACAAATGGGGTCAAAGGTCACGACGTAGGAGCGGGATCCATTCCATTGCATTTATGCGTCATAACTTGTTTAAATATGGTTCGATTTCAATGAAAATTTGCTGTGTGGTAGGTGACCGTCTGGGGACGAAGCCTATTTTAAATGGGTGAATTGGGGTCAAAGGTCAGGACATAAGAGTGTGATGCATTCCATTGCCCTTATGCGTCTTAACGTGCGTAAAAGTGGTTCGATTTCGATGAAATTTCGGTATGTGGTAGAGGACTACCTGGGGACGAACCCTATTGAAAATAGACGAAGAGGGGTCAAAGGTCAGGACATTGGATTCCGATCCATTCCATTGCACTTATCCCATATTATTAAGATGGACGTCAAGTAATTTTGCTTCCTATACTTGCAATGGAAAAACTTTTGCACACATTTCCTTCACAATTATCGTGTTCGCAAGGATGAAAATGTGAACATCGATTAAAATAACTTCATATTATAACTTGGAATACTTAATATTTTCTATCCTTTGGAACGCATTAATTGGGAAGAAAATGTGTACAGAATTTTTTTATTCGAAGTACAGCAAGCAAAATTACTTGACGTTCACCTTAAAGGAGCAATTCTTGTACGCATGTAAATTTTATTTTGAAAACGGCTCTAAGGATTTTGATGAAAGTTGTTAACCTACCGTTTTCTGGTACTAGAAATCGATTTAGCTTTATCTCGACTTTATGAAAATTCGTTTAGTGGGTTAGATAACCACCCAGAGTTACCACGTTTTTAGTGAAGTGGCATGGCATCGTGCCATTAGATATCGGCGCGCGATCCCGTCATCTGTATCAATATTTCACGCTTTGTGTGTGGATCTTATTAAAGTCTTATGACGTTACACTCTTGCGAGCAGATGGTCGCGATTCCCATCTGCCTCATTACGTCACGTGTTGTGTGCGTATGTTCGTCCGCACGATAACTCGCGTAAAAATCGATCGATTTCGATGACATTTTAGTATGTGGTAGGGGAACACCAGCGAAAGATCCCTGTTGAAAGTGAACGAAATGGGGTCAAATGTTAGGACATAGGAGCGGGATCGTTTCCATTGCTTTAATGCGTAATAACTAACGTAAAAAAGGATCGATTTGGATTAAAATTTAGTATGTGGTAGGGGACCACTTGGGGACAAACCCTATTGAAAATTGGCTAAATGGGGGTCAAAGGTCAGGACGCAGAAGCGGAATCACTTCCATCGCCATTATATGTCATAACTTACGTAAAAATGTTGCGATTTCGATGAAATGTTAATATGTTGTAGGGGCCTGCCTGGGGACGAATCCTATTAAAAATGGACGAAATGCGGTCAAATGTTAAGACACAGGAGCGGGATCTATTACATAGCCCTTATGCATCATAACTTACGTAAAAATGCTTCGATTGTGACAAAACTTTATCATGTTATTTCGGAGATATTCTGAACCAGTTCTGTTGAATATCATCGAAATGGAATTAAAGGTCAGAGCACAGGAGTGAGATTTATTCCACAACCATTTTTCTCATAACTTGAGTAATAACTTGAGTAATGATTTCTATTATGTTGAAACGCGTACCATAATCAATGCACTGCATGATTTTACTAACTTGTTTAAAGATGTCATAGTTTCTAATGCTTGAGAGGGGAACGCATCGCTCATATATTCCGGAGACTGAATTGGTCATGCGAAAATTATTGTCCACTGAAGTCGTTAAAGAATTTTTTAAATGCTAAATTCTTGTTTGATATGAATGTAAATGTGATTATACAAGACTTCCCAAAGAAACGTAATAAGAGTGCAACAGAACTCAAACCTTGTTAGAAGTTATACCAACAGTAAAGATCTATAAGGCATAACATGAAAAAAAATACAAGACACACTTTTCGATTGTATTTTTATTTCAATTTTTATGAGCCAGGGTGAGTGGTTCAGTAACTCTTTACTAGTGAAATAAATGTAATCTTTCCATTTTTATTGATACCTGGTGTTTTTCCTCTTAAATAAAATATTTGCCTAAAGTATAGCCATTTTTAACCGCTTTCTGCAAGCCTCAAACTGTAATCATGTGCCATTTGTATTCGGGTATCACATTCAATACAAACTTTTAGTTGTTCTGAGTTCAATACAGTGTCTCCAAAACATTTCCTATTCCTGTTTCTCCAGAGATAAATTTAACTAGAGCAATGATTATATAAATAATGTTCTTGTTTTATTCAGTAGTTTGTAAAGGAGTATAGTATTAACTTGGTTCTATAATTAAATTGTTATTAAGTTGTAAAACGTATTTCGTCCAACTCCAAATATATGGCCCATTGGGCATTAAAAAGATGTAAGTAATTGTTTCCAGTTGTCCACATTGTAGTAAATTTGGGCGTTGAACCACTTTTATCCTGAAGATCCAGCTACTCTCGGGTTGGGATGATTACGCGGAAGATCTAAAAGTTCGTATTTCTGCATTTTGCACCAACCTTAATACCTGATAACACCATCCAAATTTTCTTAAGATCATTTCCAAGGGATATCTGAAAAATTTCGTGGGAATGCTTTTGTTTAACGCTTTTTTCCGTTCCATCAAAAGGAGTGATATTTTTCAGAATTGGATGTTCTTCGATTCTGTTTCTCATTGCAGACAAAATTTTAAATTCGTTATCATTAAAGAAATTGAAAAGTGGTTCACATGATAAATCCGCTGGTGTGTGAATATATCTTCCAACCTGATATTTTAAACTACTGTGAGCCGAATGTGCTTTTTTTTTTTTATCATAAATGTTCTAAAGAACTTCAGTTGGATCAGTCAACTGCAATCTTTTAATTCCCAAGCCACCACCATTTATATGGTTATATAATATTCCATTTTGATTCAATCTGGTCTAAGGTTCCACGAAAATCCGAATATTAATATATCCACTACTTCTAATGTACCTTTCCACCAATTTTTTGAGCAGGAGGATTTTACCGAACTTACTGCAATAATTATTGTTTTTACTGTTTACCACTGAACACTTTAAAATTGTAATCTATTTTACAAAGAAAAAACTGTATTAAAACTAATGTAATATACTACTTTGCTTGTACTCTACATCTTTTCGTAGGCACTGGAAAATAGCTTTCAAGAATTTGCTTCACATCAACTAATAGGAGATAGGTCTTTTCTTTGATTTACAGCGTATAGAAAACCTTTAATTATGATCTTATTTATTAAAATTTAATCCAGATCCTGCATTTCACAGATTTAATCTACTTTTTCGAAATCATTACGCTAATGCCAGGTTTATGTTTTTATTGAGTGTTTAACGAACACCTTGAGCAACTAAATTGGCCACAAGCAGTCATCCGTCCCTTATTTCGGGTCACTGGCTCCAGGGAAGAGAAACAACCAGTGCCATAAGACAAACACATCAGTCGTGCCTCTTCACTATTCGGACACTGTCCTTGTATCATTCATCCGAATTAGAAAGAATTGTCGTAAGCCTGCGTTTGGACTCCGCGCCACTAGAGCGGCCCTGTTGATTTGGCAAATGTTCTCCGATCGCAACATTAGTAATAATAATTAATGCCAATAGATACTGTTACATTATGCGTCGTAGTTTTGTATCGCTTAAACATAAATTACTGTGACCTTAACGACATATTCTGCATCAAAAATATTCAATTTTAAGCAAGTATAACGTTGCTCATATTTGTTTCCTTTCAGAAGAGGCCGCTAGTAATGCTTGCTACTCATTTAATAAAGAAAATCATGGTATGATTTTTCATATGTCATTGGTTCATAACACAAAATAATCCATGTTGTGGCACTCTTCTGCTTGTTGTTATCATTTTTGCTATGCGAACTGAATGTACTCTAAATATTTTGGGTAATCCTAGAAACGTCCTTAGTGTATGGAATCGCATCATTATAGGCAAATGCTCTGGGCCGTTCATTTATGAAAGTGACAATACATGGTGCCTCAAAACAGAGCCTTGAACAACGTAGTGTTGTAGTAAAGAAAGCGCTGATTTTTTATAGAGAAGCTGACATGCCGAACACAAATCGGCTGTGCAAAAATTCCATTATACTCTGAACGGTTTAATTCGATGTCAGTATGGTATATATTTGAACTAAAGAAGTTAATGAGATAGATGAGCACTTAACTTTTCATTCGAACTTCATAATTTCATTTGAATTATTTTGTTGAAACGATTATTCATTGATAAATAAATAAATACATCGCTCTTCCCACGTTCCAGAAACACGCAGCATCCGAAAAATTGTTTTTCAGCCAACCGCTGTGAAATTGAACCAACAGAACTCTCGATATCGCGCCAAGTGCGTTACATTTACGCGCCACTGTTGGAACGCTCGCTGGAGACGCAGCAAAACATCTCAGTAAAAAAAGGGTGGTAAATCTGGCCCTGGTAAGCGAATTCACGATTTACAACCCCACAAATATCGAAGAACACGATGATCATGCTTTGGGTTGCGCTCCGGTCCTGTCATGCCTTCTTCGGTCGTGGAGATGCAGGACTTCTCCACTGCGACGACCGCTGTTTTGTCTCCGGGCCCTAACTGTAGACCCAAGTTTCGTTCGCAGTGATGACCCGTGACAGGAACGTTGGATCACTCACGGCCTACTGACGAAAGTCTTGTCAGAGTTCAACACGGAGCGCCTTCTATTCGGGGTTCAGAATCTTTGGCACAAACGTTGCATCAATGCGGCGCATGCTCAAAACCGACGTCATAATTTCTTGCACTGTTCCGTATGACAAATTAACGATGATGTTTCTTCGTCAACGAGTAAGTTTCGCAATAATGTGGAACACTGCGATGCTCGTCCTCTTCAGTAAGGAAAATAAGAGCTGAGCAGATCCCGCAGCCTCTAGGCCAATTTGCCTGTTAACAGCATGGAGTAAGGTGCTGGAAAAGGTTCTTGTGACCAGAGCACCAAATTACATAGTCGGCCTAGGTAAGCTCTCCAGCCGCCAATCGTCTACGCCAATCGAGCGCGAGAAAGTGAGGTAGCGAATTTCAGGGTACCAAGCTTGTCATGAGGCGCTAACCCTTACTAAAAGACGGTACCTCTGCGAAATAATTTATTCGCGTCTACTGGAATGCTTGGCTGTACCTTCCACCTGAGATTGGTGAAACATGTTAGACATCGTCAAAGCTATATACACACATGTATGTAAAAAAAATCTTAATTTTAATCAAGTAATATAATTACTTTTTTTATAAGAAACTGATCACAATATGTCCAATTATATGCATAGAATAAAATAAACACATTTATTCGCAATTAAATGTTTATTTGACGTCTACTACAGCTTTGTAGCACGTGCAGCTCGGCTTCATCAAGACAAAAAGAGCGAAAACATTCAAATCATTGCAAGGGTTACTCTGGCTCTCTAATTTCATTCCTCAGCTAAAACAAGACTTCATTCGGCAAATTTGTAGGTGAATTGCAAGTAATTCATTAGTATATGCACATTAATCTTAATTATTTATTCTTAGCTGCATTTGTTAGTGCTGAATGTAATATTTAATAGTAACGCTTAGAGATTAGAAAAATCTGAACTTCGAATATTTTACATAAAAAAATATGTCACGAGCTTAACATAAAAGTGGCAAATACATTTTTGGGAAACTCATAAAATCATTATTTAACCTATTTCAATCGTGGAGAAAAAGCAATCCACTTTTTATAGGCTGAATTAAAGTCAAAATTTTCAATCTCTGGACCATTGATGTGTATGCTCATTTGGTGTAACGAATTAACTGATATAAGCTTGCTCCTCAGGTTTACCTTAATGAAGGTTTGACCTGAAGACCCAATTTCATATTCAACTGTTGACTGACGCAAAGTTAGAAATGGGCTCTTAATATTTTTAAAAACTCGGTAAATATGAGGCCTTTGTAGCACGTAATCTATTTTTCATTTGTCGACAAAGATCTTTTTCCAACTGATAAAATTGCTGGCAAACATTCTAGTTCATTGAGGATAGTTTCCTGATATCCAGTACAATATTCACAATCCTTAAATTTCTTGCATAAAAGTTCAACGTTAGATGACTTACGTTTTGGTGTTTTTTTTTTACTATACACTATCGCGCTAGGACACAGATCAATTTTTCAAATTCTTTTCAGAAATCCAACTTGTGAGACGGACTATTCCGTTGTCACGTAAATCACTGAAATTTAAGCGTTATTTACATTTCATATGAAATTATTTTTGTGTGTGTTCCATGTTGAATACATGGGGGCTTCATTTGGACTCAATGAAAAACTTCCTAAATTCCCAATACAGTTATTATACTATTGCTTAAGTCCTATCCATTTTAACTGAATCTCGTCGCAACATACAAAGCTACTACCGCTGGTTTTCAATTATAGTATAGAAATTTTAAGCCAATGAGGCATTTCTGAAATATAAATATGTGGATACGATATGTAGACGATACTTTCGTTCTATGGAAACGAAAACATTCTGGAATTAGTCAAATTTATAAATTCCATTGATCCTCGCATTCAATTCAGCTACGAAACTGAAAACAACGGATGCCTATCATTCCTTGACGTCCTCGTAACTCGCTTAAATTAATCACTCGCAACCACAATTCATCGGTAGCTTTCGCTAATTTTTCACCTCCACATGCCAAGTCTAATCACCCTTATCAACAAAAACTCACCCCCTTTTACAGTTGCGTATATTGCGCGATACATATATGTGCAGATAAGGACAGTTTGGAAAAATAACTTTATTTCCTTAAACGTGTTTCAGTACAGCGAGGATACAACCCTTCCATTATAGACAAGGCTCTGACAAAATTCCGGAAACCGAAGCCCATCTCCACATTAACTCCTGTGATGCGCCCATTGCGAGAGAATTTTGCCCTTACTACATTTTCCCGTGACATTGCCTTCAAAATTACAAAAATTCTCAAAACCTTTAATTTTAAGGTGATTTTTAAACCCATAAACAAACTGAGAATTTTAGGATCAAAGGACTATGTTGAAGACAAAAACTCGTGGGGAATATATCAAATTAAATCTGAATGTGGCGCTTCGTACATAGGACAGACCCGTACTAGCCTTGCGTTTTTGGTTGAAGGAGCACAAGACCTACATTCGGAATTGTGACATAAAGAAGTCATCGATGGCCAAACACTGTTACGAAAGTGACCACAAATTTCTCTTTGAAGAAGCAAAACTTATTGACAAGCCAGATTCAACCACCAAACTTAATATTTTGGAAGCTTTCCGTATACATCTGAAGTCTTCGCAACTTGTTAATGACATGGCATCCACGCATTTCTATCAAACGCGTGGAAGCATCTAACCAAAACACGTGACTGTAAACACCATTTATGATGGCATATACAATTTGATTAGAGGAAATTCTATCCCACACTCACCAACCCGCTTGGCCAGCGTGGTGAGTTATGGCCAAACCCCTCCAAAATGACTCCACAACTTAAATCTTGGCCCTCAGTCTCCGGCAGCTGGAATGTACCTGGCCAAGGCAGCGGCCAGTGCGACATGAAGGCAGAGGGTGCTAAGAATCCCCGGAGGACCGGACTAGGCTGCCATCTGATGCTGACCTTGGCAACGTACAATGGACGCTCCTTATCTTCTGATTCAAGGCTTCTTGAATTGGAAGAGGAACTACAAAGGATCAAGTGGGACATCGTGGGGCTAAGTGAGGTAAGGAGAAAAGGAGAAGATCTCATCGAACTGAAAAGTGGACATCTCTTCTACTATCGTGGGACAGATACTGGCAGAACTAGTGGTGTTGGATTTATAATAAACAAGAAACTGAAGGATAAAGTGGTAGAAGTTGAAAGTTCTTCTGACAGAGCTGCACGACTCGTTGTCCAACTATCGAGAAGATACCAGGCTCAGATTATTCAAACTTATGCACCCACCACAAGTCATCCTGAAGAAGAAATTGAAGAATTTTATGAGGAAATTTGTCATCTAAATAATAAAGGTAAGCAGCACTTGAAAATAATTATGGGAGATTTCAATGCAAAAATAGGGCAACGTCAACAGAATGAAACTTCAGTAGGTAAATTCGGTCATGGCAACAGAAACCAGCGTGGAAATACTCTCGTTGAGTTTGCAGAGGCAGAAGGGTTTTTCATCTTGAACTCCTTCTTCAAGAAAAAGCCACACAGGAAATGGACATGGAGACATCCAAACGGGACGACAAGTGAAATTGATTTTATTATGTGTAACAAAGAAAATTCGTCATAGAAGACTGCAGTGTGCTAAACAAGTTCAACACAGGTAGTGACCATAGATTGGTGAGATGTAAGATGCACCTCAACACTAAACTTGAACGTGGCAAGCTCATAAGACAAACAAAATCTATTGACATAACCAACCTTAAAAAACACCATAATACCTTCAAGTTGGAACTGAAGAACAGGTTCTCTGCTTTAGAAGGCCTAACATCGGAAGAAGTGGACATCTCTGAAGTTAACAGAAAAGTAACCAAAGCTCTTATGGAAACAGCAACAAAATTAGCTGTGTCTAAGAACAAGTTGCATGTAAATAAATTATCGGGAAAAACGAAAATGTTGATGCAAAAAAGAAGAGTGATGAGGACAACTAAAGAAGATGTGACTTCCAAAGTGGAATACATAGAGCTATGCAAGACAGTACGAAAAAGTATCACTGAAGACGTAAGAAAATTCAACTGTGAACTAGTTAGGAAAGCAATTGAAAACAACCAAAGCCTAAAGATAGCAAAGGGACATCTCAGTAAGGGAAGAAAACAGATTATGGCACTGAGAAAAGAAGATGGTTCTGTAACAAGAAATAGAGGCGAAATTTTGACAAGAGTGAAAGATTTCTACTCCAAATTATATGAAAGGGATGATACATGCACTCCAGACATCATGAAAGATACCAGTACCAGAGTTCCTCCAGTCCTTCCAGCAGAAGTTGCACATGCAATCAAGAACATGAAGCGGGGAAAAGCTCCAGGAGAAGATGGAATTACTGTAGACATCATACAAGAAGCAAGTGGAGAAATCGAAACAGTACTAGCCCACATTTTCACTCGATGCCTTAATGAAGGAAAGATTCCTGAGGATTGGAACACCACTACAATGATACTGCTACATAAGAAAGGTGACATTGAGGATCTCGGAAACTACAGACCTATCAGCCTCCTATCAGTAGTTTATAAAATCTTCACTAAAGTTCTTTCACACCGCTTGAAGGTAACACTGGACATGGCTCAACCGAGAGAACAAGCTGGATTCAGGAGTGGCTACAGCACAATAGATCATATCCACGTACTGAGAGAACTAATTGAAAGAGCGAGGGAATATGAACTTCCATTGTGCATGGCTTTTATCGATTATGAAAAAGCCTTTGATTCGGTGAAACCATCAGCAGTTACAATGGCTCTGAAAACCTGCGGTATTGAAGATGCATACATCAATATTATTAATAACATCTATGAAAATGCAAGTGCAAAGATTAGGCTGTTTGAAAATACAACACATATAAAAATTGGAAAGGGAGTGAGACAAGGTGACACCATATCTCCGAAGCTCTTTAATGCCACATTGGAGGGTGTTTTTCAGTCACTGAGCTGGGAAAACAAGGTGATAAAGATTAATGGAGATTATCTAACCCACCTTCGTTTTGCTGATGACGTAGTCATTTTTGCAACTAGCCCATCAGAGCTGCAGAGTATGATCCAGGAACTTGCTGACAAGAGTAAAGAAGTGGGATTAAAAATGAACTTTCAGAAGACAAAAGTGATGTTCAATGCTTTTGCAAGAAATGAAGATTTATCGATTGCTGGAGAAAAGCTGGAGATAACAGACACATACGTTTATCTTGGACAGCAGATATCAAGTGAGGGTCACATTGATGAAGAAAACAATCGGCGTACAAAACTTGCCTGGAGAGCTTCTGGAAGAAACAGCATAATTTTCAAGAGCAATATGCCATTATGTCTTAAAAGAAAAGTGTTTGATCAATGCATCCTTCCAGTGCTTACGTATGGTGCAGAGACGTGGACCTTAACTAAAAGAGACATACAAAGGCTGCAGACAACTCAAAGACGCATGGAGAGGTGCATACTTGGTGTAACCAGGAGAGATAAGAAGAGGAACTCGTGGATCCGAAAAATGACAAGAGTGGAAGACATCATGATCAGAGTTAAATCCCTGAAATGGCAATGGGCTGGACATACTGCCAGAAGGACAGATCATCGATGGACAGCCGAAATTTTAGATTGGATTCCAAGGGACAGGAAAAGACCCAGAAGAAGACCACATGGGAGATGGGTGGATGAAATTCGAAAGTATGCAGGGGTGACATGGAGGAGACTGGCACAAGACAGACCGTTGTGGAGGAAACTTGGGGAGACCTTCGTCCAACAGTGGATTGATAATGGTTGACAATGATGATGATGATGATACAATTTGAATACCTTCCGTGCCATTCGTCCTGATGAAGCTAGGTCAACACACAGCGGAACCATGGTCGGCTTGAGAAATAAAAAAATAAACATTTGTAACAACTACGTTTTATTATCATAATCTGTATATGAAACTTCGCTCAAACCACTTGAATAACCCAGTTATTTAAATTTCGCGTGTTGTCAGGACACTCAAAACATCTTTTACTGTAGCACATTTTCATTCTGATTATTTCTTTGAATTTTCAAGATCAAGTAATTAAAAATTTAAAACCGCATAGGATTTTACACAGCGGAACCATGGTCGGCTTGAGAAATAAAAAAATAAACATTTGTAACAACTACGTTGTATTATCATAATCTGTATATGAAACTTCGTTCAAACGACTTGAATAACCCGGTTATTTAAATTTCGCGTGTTGTCAGGACACTCAAAACATCTTTTACTGTAGCACATTTTCATTCTCAATATTTCTTTGAATTTTCAAGATCAACTAATTAAAAATTTGAAACCGCATAGGATTTTTTCCTAGCAGATCATAAAAGTGTCCCAAGAAAGATATCGTTAGATTTTGCGATACGGCTGCCCAAACACAAGACTGGGGTTAAAAGTACCGCTCTCGTCAAATTGATGCTGAAATGCATTTAATCATGCAGATGCATCTACCTATGGTGTCCTTATAAATGATAACGGGTATTCTAAGAGCACTCAATACGAATCATACATATTCGTTCCAATCTGAGGGTAACCGACATATATTTACCTGGAGATAATTTAAGAATTTCTGAGATACATCCAAATCAGTTAGCATTCATACGCAAAACGAAGTAAAAAGGATGCCGATTGAAGTATTCCTCCTGTAAGATGTTAGTTTTCAAAACGTCTTTTGAATACATTTATATATTGCTTTTTATGCACTTTATTCAACGTTCCCACCAAAATGCAAATTTTATGTGATTATTCGTTAGTATTTCCAGATTCACCAGAGAAATTACGCATTCAGGTATTTGGTCATAAGATTGTATAGTGACATTATTTCAAAATATGCCTCATCAAGTTTTGTCGAAATATCTCCACCTTATCCAGTTCAAATTAAAACGCGGGAAAAAAATGAAATCGAACTAAGATAACTTAATCTAGAAAATGTTATATCGCTCAAATGATAACATTACATATAGGCAGGCTTTATTTTTCTGTTTTGAAGTTCCCCAAAACTGCGAAAGTGCAATACTTCTTGTTTGTGTCAGCGCAATTCCGGTAATCATTCTCAAAACTTTCTTGAGTGCTGAGAAGTAAAATGAACGTATCAATTTATTTGTCTCTTCCCTTAATAATATATTTATCTCTCTTTTTATCTCTCTCATTTATTTATCTCTTTTTTAAATACTGTTCAATAACTGTCAACTCACTTGTGGATGAATATCTTCACAACTCTGTCCTCAAGCATTTGTTTCCTTGTCTCTTCTACATACATAACGCAGCAATAAAGTAATAAGAGAGATTATGTTTTTAATCTCGGTAAAACACACGGGTCGGATAGGAATGGTATTTCATATGTCGTTTAACAGCTGTACGGTGGCAACAGTATTTTCATGAGAATTGCGCAGTTGAATTGTTTAGCTGTGCGTGATGTCATTCAGCGAAAGAACACTGTTACTGCTCTGTTATGGAGCTGATAGCAAATATTCAGTTATGTTTGAAAATCGATAAAGCTGCATATGAGACAGTTGAATTGTTGCGCTACATGATCGGGACTAATTACCTATCTGGTGCACAAATATTCCAACAAAATACACCGTCACAACAAGATGCAGCAAATTTTGGTCCGTGAAGAATGTCTCTGATGCCCGATTTCATTGCGCATCTTTGAACAAATTGAGAAAGTTAGCGAAAGGATAAAAAGTGATCATTATGTGTCCTTAAGAATGCGATCTGCGTTCAACAAGGAAGGGATTCGTCAAATTTCAGTGCAAGATTTTGGAGAAAATAGTCCCGGTTCGTTCTGTTCCGTATGCTTTGTCAGATAACAAGAGACACCAAGAGTGGAGTACGATATCCTGAATGCTTCAGAAAAAATGCAAAATATTATCCAGTACTTGAAGCAAGTGATGCGAAATGGAATTTTCGTTATAATTCCGAAACGATGAGCTAGAGTGCTCAGTGGAACTAGCCACGATTGCACAAAGGACAGAACATCAGATTACAGAAATCCGAAATCAAGACAAAGCTTCTGTGCTACTACGACTGCTAGGAAAGGAAATTCTGCATCACGAGATCTGTACTGAAGGTACAACTATCGTTGGCAATGCTTACAAACCCATTTTGGAACAGTATGTGGAAGACGATTGTTTGTGTCAGGACGGAGTATTAAAAAGTCAAATGGCTCCTTCTTCACAATAGCACACCCGTACGCAGAGCAGTCAGCAAACAGCAATTTCTTGCAAGAAAACACAGAATTGTTTTGCAGGAATTGTGACGTACCTGCCAGCAGGTCGCACACGACATAAAGGCAGATAGCAGTTAGAATGAACGTCTGCGTAGCTCAGTTGGTAGAGAGACTTGTTCCGGAATAAGCGGACTCGGGTTCAATTCCCGGCGTAGACCAAAAATGACGGAGAAATTTACTTCGTTATAATGGCGCCCGAACTATCCGGATGACCCGACCGTTCAAAATCTCGCAATGGTGTGATGTTATTTTCACACCGCGAGATAGGGAAAATCAGAGAAGAATCTCTTCTCCAGCGCTTCGAAAAATAAATGTCTGTGACGTTGCATTCCACACACCGGATTGACTGGGAGTTCTAAAGTGCACGTTCTACAGTGGATGGCTGCCTGCAACGATTCATGGTCACAGCTGACCCGTGGGCCATGCCCCCGGCCCTCTTTCGGCGGGGGAGATGTGACGTACCTGCCAGCAGGTCGCACACGACATAAAGGCAGAAAGCAATTAGAATGAACGTCTGCGTAGCTCAGTTGGTAGAGCGACTTGTTCCGGAATAAGCGGACTCCGGTTCGATTCCCGGCGTAGACTAAAAATGACGGAGAAATTTACTTCGTTATAGAATTGAAAGAAAACACGCATACGATCCCCTTATTATGCATGTATTCCACCGTACGATTACTTTCTATTCCTTAAATTAAAGATTTCTTAAAAGATTTGCAAGGAACTGTGATATCAGCTCTTTGCCCTGTACCAAAATATAACCTGTGCAAGTTTTTCTTTTCGTTGGCTGATAGTGCCACTTTTCCATAAATGCAGAAGTGTACTTTGAATCAAATATATCAAACAAGGATCTGCTTTTATATTTCCTTTTTTTTATACAATTTCATTACTTACAGTAACTCGAGAACAATATATAAATTCAATACTCTTGTACACTTAGTTCACATTGATGGGAATATTTAAAAAGCAAAATCAGAACGAAAAATTTCGGAAACTATTTCTAGTTGGGTTTATCTGACCTTGTCAGCATAAAGGTTTATCGGACCTTGTCAGAGTTATGTATATTATAATACAAAAACATTTTTCAATACTTCTGAAAGAATTTCGAAGTGAAAATTGTGGCACAAAATCTGTGGAATTCATGATCAATGTGCTTCTTCAGGAGTGGTACCCACAGGTAAACATTGGCAAAATAATTTTAGTTTAGATTTTGCCGGTTTTGGAAATTGGGGCAATCATAATATTTTATTTAAACTTGTTTTCATTAAATAAGTGGATGCTTGCCAAGTGAAATTTAAAAACGAAATTTTCAGTTTCTAACCTTAATAAAATAACCAATGTTTTCTCGTAAAATTCCTAGGTTTAGCGAAATTCGATTTCCTAAAGAACTTAAATTTCCATTTGTCATGTGCTGGATGAAGAGTTATATACAAGTTTCTTTTCAAAGGCCGTGAAAGAAATGTATAAGTGTGCAAAATTTACCTGAACTTGTTTTCACATCGTTAACATTTTCCAAAGATTAACTTTATAAGTAAAATTAAAATTGTATCTTCTGGCATATCTTGTCTAGAGGGTTATCTGCTCTCGCCCGTGAACTCTGTTCCAGCCTTTGTCAAAATGCTCCTCGGAATTTGGTAAAATACATTAGGCTAGTATGGGATAAAATGTTTTCGGGACATTTTTTTCACCTGATGTTAAGGTACGAATTAACTTCATAAACTCTGAAAAGAGAGCAATCATAAAAGGTGTAATTAAAGTTATTTCCTTTTTTAACTTTTGTTAAATCATTTGGAGCGATAAAAAAACGAGTAGTCTAGTGGCTTCTTGTTTTTCGTAAAGGGATCACATAAAATATTCAGATTACATAGTTTTCTTCGGTTAATTTCAATTTCTTAATATTTTATTTACGGTAAGAGAATATCTCAGATGCGACATAAGCATACTATTACACGTAAAACTCAACATTTGGAAATATAGGAATAGTTATGAAATGAGAATTATTCATCACTGAAATCCAGCATTCATTCCCAAAAAGAATTGGGAACAATTAAATAATTATGTTTAAAAATAATGTTTTTAAAATCATGTAAATATATCTGTTGAGAACATGCAAGATACGGCATATGTTGTGGGATAAAAAAATTGAACCACGCAATTAATTTCAAATTTATTACTTGCGGTAATTAACTCTGAAAGTCTAAAATATATTAACAAATATAATTTCTTTAGTTTCCAAAATCCATTGCCACTTTTTTTGCTTCAAGATCTGATAGATCAAGCCATTTGGAACTTGTTAAAGGTGCAATTGTAAATTTTCTTTTTAATATTTCATTTTGGTACATATTACGTGTGAACTGCGAAAAGGTGCCGTCAATCTATGGCAGCGGTTCCCAAAGTTATTGAGTAGTGTAGCATTATCGTCCGCTTTATGCCAAATTCACGTATATGCATTTTTAAAAATTTTCAGTTTAAATACTGATTGGTATTCAAAATATTTGACCGTTTTTCATGTTGCCTATTCGTATTTTTTATCATTTCTTCTACTTTGGTTAATTCTAAAAGCCCCTTTGAAATAATAGTACTTTTATGTACTCATCTTGAACAGTAATGAGTAATGTTTTAATACAAGCAGCACTTAAATTCACCGGTAGATGTAGAGATATCTGCAGACGTATTTCACAAGAGCAGAGCGGTTAGTTTTCTCCTTTTATAAACGTAGATGCTGGGACCTTTAAGGGGCCCGTCTGCAAATTCCGTTTGCAACATCAACCTATGAAACACAAACCGAATTGTGAAGGGCGGCATAAAAATTGAAATCTGTATTTCTAAATTGAGCGAAAGCCTCTGCATTCTGTTGTAGTGCGATGACGTGTTCGTCTATTCTCTTGTGCAAGCACGTCTCTTTTCTTATGTTAAAGGTTTCCCACACAAGATATTGTGTCTTACTTAGAATCGGGTGAGAGCGCTTTACTCTTGCCTTTTCTCCATGGTACTGGCTTGGGCTAATGCTCAAATTCTGTGCCCCACACTATATAAAAGAGTTAATCTCTTACATACACTTGTATTTATTTGTCACCCATTCCAGTGGAATCGTTAGAAACATGCTACCACAATTATTGGCCTAAGTGTTATGATCCATTAATTTAACCACAAAAAGAAATTGGATATTATACGTATTACAGGAATAGTCCCACTTGCTTCCAAATGGTCTTGTTTGTCTGCTACAGTTTATTCTCTGAGGATTAGACTATTCCATGATAATGCTACAGCTTCCTTATAAATAAATACCAAACGCGTGTTCGTCTTGAATGCGTTAAAAATTTAGGTTCTAGTGTTAGAAATTACAAGTCATAAGCCTCGTTTTATAATTTCTATCATTTTAGCATTAATTGTAGTAAGTACCAAGGTATTGTTTACTATGACGATTTCCTTTATATAATTATAGGAATTTAGACTTTATACCTATTACTAGCTTTCCAAGAAAAGTTTCATGTGCATAAATCAATACCAATTGAAAAAAAAATGTCCTTCCTTGAACGTCGGCTTTGCCTTAGTATTCCTCTTTCTAATTTTTTTTCAATTGGTATAAATCAATACCAATTTAAAAAAAAATGTCCTTCCTTGAACGTCGGCTTTGCCTTAGTATTCCTCTTTCTAATTTTCAGAAAGGGACTATAGTGAGGTCTTGATAGGCGTGCGCTACAAAATAATAGCTCGCAATCCTGTTAATAATGCGAATCTCAACAGATATCTTTAAGCAACGTTCCAGACCGTTCCGCTAAGAAACGTACATCAGAGTTGCCCTCGAGCAAAAGTCTGAAATAAGTTTGAATATTGCAAATGCATCCATGGACCTTTCGGGTGGAACCTGTTAGGCGATGACGATTTCTGAGGAGGAGGTTCTGTTAAAAAGATCATGATTTTTTTTGACGTCACAATCTGATGTATCTAAAATTGTATGCTTGCAGAAAGCAACTAACATGATACGTATTCACTTTCTATTTTATCTGAACTTCAGATGTGTATTGTTGCTATTTATTTGGCCAAAAAAAAAGTAGTCTTCATAAATTAAGATTTATCCCCATTAAATGCTTTCTAAGCTATTGTTTCTTCTTCGACGGTACCAAAGGTAGCAAAGTGTAGTACACACGGAAATTGTTCAAATCCGGTTTTTTTTTCATGAGAGAAGTAGAAACCTATAAGAAACAAACATGAGCATATGTGGACGTTACATTTTTTAAACTGTGATTTCCATTTCATACGTACGTTTCGAATAGGTCTGCCCCAAATAGTATTCAATGTTTTGAATTTATGTTAGAACAGTGTTCGATGTCTTCCGCTTCATAAAACTTAAGCATAATTCTTTAAACGCACGAGCTAATTTTCACAAAACGGTAAAAAAGAAGCCTAATATGAAGAAACAGAAATAATTCCGTTGTCTGAGTATTTATTTTGAAAAGGACTGCCATAATATCGGTTACAGCGGCTTACATTCCAGTTACGTGTAACGTGTAGAAAAATAAAAGAAGCGATAGTGCCTAATATGGTGGACGACGCTAGCACAATTTCATTTTTATCTTCTAAAATATACAATTAATTTCTTTTTCGTTTAATGCATTCGTACAATTGCAAAAGAGTTTTGGAAGTTTGCATCAAAAGTATATACCGTCCTAGTTGTTCAGTCTTTCTGTTAATATGATCAGAAATCAATATACAACGGTTAATCTTATTAGTATCAAAAATAATACACAGTTACGGGCTTAAACTGAAATTCTTTAATAACATAATTAACAATAAGTTTAAAAAATAATATATATATCATCAGTTGCCCTTTGGATTCCGTGCAGGAAGGTCGCACATCGTGTGAGCTCCTGCGAGTGAACTTTATTGCAAGCTTTTCGTCGTCGTCGGCCGTTCGTCTTGTTCTGCGATTAGATAGTTTCTGGGTTACCAGTCTATCCGAATCAGTCCGGTTAGGGGATCTTTTAGTTGTTAAGCTTTTTCAAAGCTCAATTAAAATTTTCTCGAATCCACTTCTCTTCGTTTCAGCTTCAAGCCCATCGAAAAAAATTAAGAGAATTTCAAGTTCTGATGTTGTAGAGCAAAAGCCTGACGCCAAGAAAAGCGATGCCGTTTCCCGTTCCACATCTACTTTCACGGGAAATCCGGAGTCAACTGAAAAGCCAGATCCAAGAAGATCTAGAAGAATTAAGAACCTTCCGCCGGAACTTTGTCATAGTATCCAAAAAAGAACAAGAAGAAGATTGGTAGGTAAAAAACTTTCTTATTCTGTGCCTCAGAAAATTCTAGGCACGTCATCTGACAAAAAAGTTGTCGATGACTCTCGTATGTCTGTGCCAATTCCAGACATAATATCTGAGAAAATATCAGATATGAAAAAAACACCGGTGAGATGCCCGGGCGATGGGATTTCTGAAAAAATTACAAATATCATTAAAACACCGAAGAGATGCTCGGGCGATGGGATATCTGATAAAATCTCAGATATCATTAAAACACCGGAGAGATGCCCGGGCGATGGGATATTTGTAAAATTTTCAGATTTCAATAAAACACCGGTGGGATGCCCGGGCGATGGAATATCTGAGAAAATACCAGATATGATTTATGAAAAGTCCGAGAAAATTCCGGACAACCTTACCCAAGAGGAAGGTTTTATAGAAAACAGACCTGAGACAGCTTCGGCGTCAGGCTTTTGCAATGAAAAAAAAAAAAAGGCCCTTTTTGGGGCCGAGTACTTTTTTCAATAAAGTTACTGTGCAAATACAAAACACAAAAAGGGTTGAAATAAAAGAACAACCTCAGTCATCTTATGAGCATAAGTTAAGCTCAAAAATAAAGAATGCTGTAAATGACACAGAATTAATGAAAAATGACACAAATAAATACCTGCGTAATATTAATTTATTACACAGAGAAAAAAAAAGAGTTGTCCCTAAAAGCAATGTACAGAACTCTGTGCTAAAAGAAAGGATTGAAAAACATCGCAAAAATTTCCACAACACAAATGTGACAGAGAAATTGATTGCCGATGTTGACAAATATCTAGGCGAGAAAAAAAAAGGCCCTTTTAAGGGCCTGATACAGAATTCTGTGCCCCAAGAAGAAATAAAAAAATATCGCAAAAAAAAAATTCCAAAACACAAAAGTGATAGAGAAATTAATTGTTGATGTTGATAAAAATATAGATGAAAATGCTACGCATAAGCAAAAAAAACTGGTTACTCCAACCGTGGAAAAACCAAAATATTTCGCTGGCAGGCTTAGCAAAGAAATTAAAGAGGCAGAAAAAAATAACTGTAATGAAGAGGCTCAATTGCAGTATGCTAATAACAACGATGAAGAAAAAAACAACGGCATATTTAGGGGCCGTTCATTTTCCTCTTTCTCTGAGGAAGGGGAAAAAAACAACGGCATTTTTAAGGGCCGTTCATTTTCCTCCTTCTCTGAGGAAGGATGGAAAAAAACAACGGCATTTTTAAGGGCCGTTCATTTTCCTCCTTCTCTGAGGAAGAAAAACGCCCTCTTAGTGAAACCTTTCCCTCATTCTCTGAGGAAGAAAGCAAATTTGACCTATTAATTAAAAAAGTTAAAGGAATGTCCACGAGTGAGAAACTTACGGAAAAAAAAAATAAATGGAGAAACCGATAAAAAACAAAAAAATGGTGAATGGACCATCAATCAAATAGCAGAATTAGCTGCCAAACTGGTCAAAAGCAAGGAAGCAATCAATTGTAATTCTGACCAAGTTATCGAAATTAACAGCAATATAAATAAAATTGATACAGTAAAAAATGATGAAAAAAAAACCGGGGACGAATTTCTTTCCTCTGAAACAAATGGACTTAACATATTAATTTGGAATGCGCAAGGCATCAAAAGGCAGCATAGAGAATTCTTAGCCTACCTAAAATACAAAAAAATTGATATTGCGCTAATTAATGAATCCTGGCTAACGGACAGAATTAAATTCAAAATTCCCAACTACAAGGTTTACAGAAAAGACAAAACCTCCCAAAGTGGGGGAATTTTGATCGCAGTGAAAGATAAACTAGAGCAAAGTGAAGCGATATGCAACACAGAGGATGGCATGGAAGCGCACTCGGTTATTATTCAAACAAAAAATAACCCGATTAAATTTACGGCACTATACAATCATCCCAAACACACTATTACCAGGGAAGCTCTAGATAAGCTTTTCGAAGAAAATATTCCTACGGTCATTGCGGGAGATTTTAATAGTAAACACCGCTATTGGCACTGCCCAAGAGCTAATAAAAGTGGGAACAATATTTTCAGATATCTTTTAAACCAAAACATTGACTTGGGGGCGCCTTCTGAACCCACACGAACGGCGCTCAGAGGAACTAGCAATATACTAGATTTTGCACTCCTGAAGAATAATAAATATTACTTTGAAATTCATACTGAGGCGGCACTCTCCTCTGACCACAATCCAGTTCACCTCCAGCTTTATACTGACAAAACTGTGAAGGTAGCACCCAAAATGGTCACTAACTTCAAGCAATTTGAAGGGAAAATTAAACTAGTGCCACCCCCAGTAATTGGAGACTGTAATAGCAAAGAAGAAACTGACGCAGCTATTAAACTCTTTAACCTCTCCATTAAAAAAATTATGGAAGAATGTCAAACTCCTGCTAAAGAGAAAAAAAATCCGTACTATTTACCCAAAGAAATTTTGGAACTTATAAAAGAAAAAAATAGGTACCGAAGCAAGTGGCAAAGAACAAGAAATAAAACGTTCTATGACCTTTATTGCTGCATAAATAGACAAATTAAAAGAGAAATCAGAAAAATTCGAGAATGGGTCATGGGGTCAAGTATTAGAGGAGGCTCATATTGACTACTCTGAAAATTCGGATAAAAAAAACAAAATGACTCTATGGAATCTTACGTCGAGCTTGCAAAATAAAAATGTCAAATTACTCCCACCCCTTCAAAAAGAAGATGGGACGGTAGTTAGAACTGACGAAGAAAAAGCAGAAATTTTTGCAAACTCACTAGAAAAACAGTTTAAAATAAATGACATCCCTGACACTGATGTAGCCATTAAAATGAAAAAGGCCCTGAATACTTATTTTAGACACGCGGAGGATGTATAAAATTCTAGAGTCATCGCCCAAAGTGCACAACTCTATGAAGAATTTACTAGTAAAAAAAAACCTGTATTAACATCCCCAATTAAAAGCAAACAGAAAGTCTCTTTTAAAAAAAATAGAAGCACAAGGCAAAGAAAACAACAGCCAAAAGTACAAAATGCTACGGCCTCTTTTACGTCCGATAGACAAGTTAAAGGTGCTACGACCTCTCGCGAGTCCGGAACGCCAGAAACTGAAAAGATAAGAAATAAAAAAAGGCCTTTTAAGGGCCAAAAACAATTTTTTGTTCCTCCTGACTTTGAAAAACCACTACCCATCAGTGAAAGGGAAGTTAGGTTTCATATTAATAATCTTAAAAATAAAAAGGCACCAGGCAATGATGGCATAAATAATAAAATTATGAAAACATTACCGGAAGAATATGTGCAAACCCTTACTAAAATATACAATTGTGCCATTAAAATAAACTACTTCCCTGATATTTGGAAGACAGCAGAGGTAATACTTTTACCCAAGCCAGGCAAAAACCCGGCAATTCCTGAAAATCACAGACCGATTTCGTTGCTCCCAACCATGGGAAAAATCTTTGAAAAAATAATTCTTATTAGAATGCAACAATTCTGTGAGGAATTCCCAGTAATTCCATTTACTCAAGGAGGTTTTAGAGATAAACACTCCACGGTGCACCAACTCTCTAGAATAACTGAAAAATGTGCTGAAGGAATTATAAAAAAGGAACACACAGCAGCCATATTTCTGGATGTTTCAAAAGCATTCGATAAATGCCCACATGAGGCAATTATCTACAAGCTAATAGCACATGATTTCCCACCCTGGATTATACACATAATCAAATCATACCTCACTAACAGAACATTCTGTGTAAAAATCAATGGGAAAAAATCGTTAAAAAAATCGAAGCTGGTGTACCTCAAGGCAGTGTACTCGCACCAACGCTGTATTCTATCTTTACGTCAGACTTTCCCAACTATAATAACAGGAATCTGACTACAGCTCTCTATGCTGATGACACTGCACTCGCTTATACTTCCAAAAATAAAAATCAAGCAACTTTCATGTTGCAACATTATGTTGAAAAACTTGAGAAATATTTCTTAGATTGGAAAATTAAAATCAATACCGAAAAAACTCAAGCAATTCTATTTTCTAGGATTAAATGCAATCACAATCCAGACTTTGAAATAGAAATGTATAAAAAAAAAAATACCTTGGGTAAATGATGTTAAATATTTAGGACTTTTTATGGACCACAACCTAAACTGGAACAAGCATATTAAAGAAACTGTGTCCAAATCCCTTAAGATCAGAGGAAGTCTCCAGCCAATAATAAAAAATAAAAGGCTTAGCAGGAAAAACAAAACTTTGATATGGAAAGCCTGTATCAGCCCTGTTATTACTTATGCCTGTCCTATCTGGGGTAACTGCAACAAACAGCAGAAAAATAAGATTACCTCATTTCAAAATAAAACCCTACGATATATGGTTGGACTTGATGGAAGAACTTCAAACCATGCTATCCGAAGCATGCTAAATATTAATTCCATCCATTACACGATGTATGACTTAGCTTACAGATACTATGAAAAAGCTAAGATTCGTCCTAATCCTCTGGTCAGAGCGGCCATTAACTATACTGTAAATGAAACTGACAGTTATAAAAGGCCAAAAACTATCTTAAATAAAGTTCCAGAAATGAACCCAATTCACAGCTACCCTAGCAAAAAAAATAACAATAATTGGGACTAGTGTTTAGAGGTTATTTCTCACCTATGAAGAATTTCTGATAAAAAAAAAAAAAAAAAAAAAAAGGGCTCTTTTAAGGGCCGACAAAATGTTGCATACTCTAAACGAGTATCTTAAACCTCGATCGGTGTAATTTTGTGATCACACCACCCCAAGCTATGGTTACTCTGTTTGTGATCACACCACCCCAAGCTATGGTTACTCTGTTTGTGATCACACCACCCCAAGCTATGGTTACTCTGACATGCCTGTCAAGAAGCAACAAAAGTAAACCTGTGAAAAAATTCTGTAAACCAATTCACAGAATTTTTTAACCCAATTCACAGCTACCCTAGCAAAAAAAATAACAATAACTGGGACTAGGTTTAGAGGTTATTTCTCACCTATGAAGAATTTCTGATAAAAAAAAAAAAAAAAAAAAAAAAAAGGCTCTTTTAAGGGCCTTACTCTGATTGCAAATTTACTTCACACATGTGAATTAATCTCGTTAAATAAAAAAAAAAAAGGGGGGGTGGGATCCTCTAAGAGCCGTACTCTGTTTTGAAAACATACTTCACCCATGTGAAGAAACCTAGTTAAATTAAAATGAGAAAAAAAAAAAAAAAAGGGCTTTTTTAAGGGCCGAGCAAAATGTTGCATAAAAGATTTATCTTTTTTGTACTAAATATCTCTGCCCTTAAAAAAAAACAAGGTATTGTTGGTCTTGCCTTTTATGTTAAAATTTGTTGTTGTTTTTCCTTAATTAAAAAAACAAAACAAAACAAAAAAAAAAAAAAAAAAAGGCCCTTTTAAGAGCCGAGCAAAATGTTGCATCTGAAACCTCGATCGGTGTAACTTTGTGATCACACCACCTCAGCTATGGTTAATCTGACATGCCTGTCAAGAATCAACAAAAGTAAACCAGTGAAAAAATTCTGTAAACCAATGGGGAAAAATCTTTTCTCTCATTGGCTGGCGAGCAACACTGAGCAAATGGCCAGTTTTGTCTTACCCGGAGTTCAAAGACGATTCTTCTCTGGGAAAGATGTTCTGTGTGTGATGATTTTTTTTCCAGGTTCCCCTCTCCCGTGTCCTTTCCTTCCTTTCCCCCTGTGCTCTTCTGTGGCACAGATGTACCGGGCATTTTTCTGCGGAGAGAAATAGCACTTGAAATGGCTTGTTGTTACAGGTAAGTATGTAGGGCAGCTTACAACTTCACTTCTTAACGGGTAACCGTCTACTCCCTCTCCTCTAATATTTCCATACTTTTCTTTCGTACTATTCTATCAGGGAAATCTGTTCCCAAACATCTAATATTTCTCTTTTTCACCTGACAAAAGGCGCAGAGCGCTGAGGGTTGGGGTCTCTCAACCTCAGATAGGAAATATATCTCTCTCTCTGCTGGTGTTCTTGGTAGTAATTTCTTAAATGTTCCTTAAAAAAGGGTCGCCAAGATTTTTGTTTGGCGAGAGCTACTGTTTGTATAGAAGAACATCACATGTCTAAGAAATGTGTTGAAGTCTGAAACTGGTAAATCATGAAATAAATATTGTTCCCGTAACTGGTTTTGAAAGATTAAAGAGCAAGCGTACTTATACAAAATTCATTTATATTTAACACAACAGGCGTTCTTTGCCGAAACTTTGGTTTATGATTTTACAATAATTTGCGTAGCCATAACACCAATTAACGCCTGTTTAAAGTAAACTCCAGAATAGAATGCATGGATACTCAAGGAACGCTTACAGCGTAGTAAATCCCTTTTATTTCGTGGTGTAATATGATAGATTCGACAAGCTTTCACTCTCTAGAGGAAGGCTTTTTCAAGGCAATCTAGACACAATATGCATAGAATTAGAACATGTAAGAAACAAAGATGATTTTCGAAATTAACGTGTGTTGACAGCATGAACAGTATTACGTAGGTTTTTATCACGCATATATTCTGTGTGCAAAGATGTGTTTCTATCTTTTAATAACGAATTCCAAAGAATTGGTTGTTTGAAACAGACTATGTCATTGCATGCTACTTTGCTGGGAAGTATTTCGATTGTGTTCCTGATTGTAAACGGCAGTTCTCCTAATACTTCTCCACACGTGAGTAGCCGAGCAATGCATAATTTCTCTGGCAGGGGCTGTTGTATTCTGTATGTCCTGGTTGACATTTCGCACGTGTTTTTTACATCTAGTATAAAAGGATCGCTTTGTCATTCTGATATATATTTTTTTCCGTTTTGTTAGGATACACCGATGGTATAGCGTACACGCCAAAATTTGCTTTCTTACACTACCTCTCCTTGCAGCTTGATATGAAATGTGATAACAGGTTTGGAGATTTCATTGCTTTTGAGATGTTGTACTTACGCAATAAATTCCTGAACCACAATGGAAAGCCTGCGACATATGTAGTGAATGCTGCGTATCTCATTGTCTCACTAGTTGGTTTTGTTATCGTAGAGAGTATACGATGCCTGACAGTTCTATGTATAATGTCTATGTATATTTCTTATATCTAGCTTTTAGACCTTTGCTATAGATATTATCAATTTCCTTATTATTTAGGTAATCGGGTTTTCATATATTAAAGGGTCCATTTACCATGCTCTAAATACAGAAAATTTGTATCTTTTGGGCAGTGTGAATCAGGAGGGACTTGGATACCAAGTGAAGTTAGTATTATTACAATTTCACTCAGGCATTAAATATTAATCATTAGGATTTTTGATCAGGCTTTTTTGACAGATGTTGTTCAAGGGTATAATTATTTATTTTTAAGTAAAAGCGCAATATTACTAACCTGACTTGATGCAGAGCTTATAAATATGAGCACGACGGAGCAAAACGGCTGAAAAAGTCTAGGCCTAGGCACAGGTTTTAAAATTTAACGCATAAGTAAAAGTGCAATAATACTAACTTGGCATGGTGTCTAAACCTAGTGAGTATGAACACGAAAGAAGAAAAACTGTTAAAAAGGCCTAGGCGTAAGCCAAGGTATTAATATTTAATGTTTAAGTAAAAGTGCAATAATACCAACTTCACTTGGTGTCCAAACCTAATGAACATAGAAAGGATGGAATAAAACTGTTAAAAAGGTCTAGGCCAGGATATTAATATTTAATGACTAAGTAAAAGCTTAATAATAATAACTTGACTTGGTGTCTAAACCTTATTAATATGGAAACAATGGAAGAAAAACTATTAAAATGGCCTAGGCCAAGGTATTTAAGGCCTAGGTAAAAGCGCAGTAATACTAACTTCACTTGGTGTCTAAACTTTATCAATATGAGTAGGGCCGCTCCCGGTGGCGCAGTGGTCTACGCGATGGCCTCTGATCATTCGTCCAAATGGTGTCCGGGTTCGAATCCCGGTGAGGCATTCATGTTGTGTTTGTCTTACGGCACTGCCTCTCTCCCTTCCCTAGAATCAGTGACCCTAAATTAGAGACGGGCGACTCCTTATAGCCCATTGAGGTGCTCATGGTGGTCGTTAAACCTCCAATAAAAAAAAATATAAGCACGGTGGAATAAAAACTGTTAAAAAGGCTTTGGCTTAGGCCTAAGCACACTAATGTAGTTTTAGGGCCGAAAAAAAGGGTAATATCAATAACCTGTGTGGGTGTCCAAGACTTATAAATATGATCTCTGCGGAATGAAAACTGTTGAAAAGGTCCCTCCATGCCGTATGTTTGGAGGCGGTCTACGGTTAATGTAGACTAGCTGAAATCAAAAGTATGTTTATTGTTAGACTCCCTAATGGTTTTGTGGTCATCCTACATGAAAGTGTATTCTAAGAAATTAAAAATGCAATATTTATACGTTCTGGAAACGCTTTTGTGGCCACTTAGCCATACTGCAATGATAGTCAAGTTTTCGACAAAAGCTTACCATACGATATTGTATCTTTCGGTGATTTCGCTTTAGATCAATTCGTTTTTCGGTGAATTCACCTGCAGCCGATGCTAGGTGCCCCATATTCGGAACGAATAGCTGCATTCATGCCTTTTGAGATGTCCGGCGTAATCGTAATGCACCTAAAAATCTTGCCCGTATACCCCGACTTCTGGTGAATTAAAGAAAACATAGAAAGAATATTGTATGATGAAATCTTGAACTGTAACATTAGTGCCTATACAGTAGTGGCCAACATTGAGCAAACCTTTTGGAAATAGTGTATTTTTGAGGTTTCATGGCTCATAACACCACGTTTATTTGGAGTAATACCATAAAATTCTATATCAATGGAAAGATAATTTCATCAAGAATGTAATGCAATAACGTTTATGAAGGATTTTGTATTAGAACAGCAGTTATAAAGAAAAAAGTGAAACATATAGAAAAGGGATGTACAAAAATTCTCACCGTGTCAGTTAATACTTTGTTGGGTAACCTTTAGCGTTAATTAGGGCCTTGCAACGCCTTCCCATCAAGTAAACCAAGTTTTGTAGTTCTGCAGCTGTTATAATGTGAAACCAAGATTGAATTATTGTTTTTATTAATTGGCTTTTATTGATATGTTGCTTCTGACTAACAAGTTGTTTTAGTCGACTTCATAGATTTTCGATGGGGTTAACGTCTGGTCTATTCCCAGGCCATTCCAGCAGTGGGATATGATTTTCTTGAAACCACGTTTTGCAAACAGCAGCAAAATGACATAGAGCTGAACTCTGTTGAAATATAAATGCTTCATTATCTTGGTAAGGATCTCGTGCGGAAAGCTTCAGTTTGGGCTCAAGTATTTCATTAATGTATATTTGGCCATTTATATTCCCGTTAATCACGCAAATTCTGCCCGCAACTTTTAATGTCATACAACCCCAAATTCTAACACCAACTGGCTGTTACACGGTACATGTAATGCAATCAGGATGCAAATCTCTCCGATTCTTCTCCTTACTGATTTTATGCCATCACTACCAAACAGGAATATTTTGGTCTCATCACTCCAAATAACACTGTCAGATTGTTCTGCTTTCCATTTAATATGGGGTTTAGCCCAGTTTGATATTTTTTGCATTTATTTGAGAGATAGAAGTGGCTATTTTTGTGGAATTGTAGCTTTTGGACCAAATTCCTGCAGTCTGCGCCGAACAGTCCTTGCACTCGACTTCACATTGAATTGCGCCATTTCATCTTGTATTCAGCCAGGTGATTTCCTTCTGTCACCTAGGCACAGTCTCTTAATTCTTCTATTATATATGCTCTTGGTCACCTTTTTCGGTCTTTACCACTCTGGTTTTGTAGTGACTGACTCTCCTTATACCTCTTCAAAAGCTTAGAAATGTCACCTTTCGTTAAGTTAGCACCAATTTTTCTTCTAATTTCTTCATAACTGAAGCCTTGTTCACTTAATAATACTATTTTACATCGCTTTCTGAGTGACCAATCAACTCTACGCCATTTCTTTAATTTTATTACGTTTTACAAGCTCACTAAATGAAAGAACACAAAAGAAAACCAGCCAACTTGATAGGAATCACATAACACACTGACAAATGTCCTCCTCTCTGCTCTAATACATGACATCAATAGCTGAATCCTACTGTGACCTGATTGGGCCATTGCTTAACCAAGATGACACCTGATTCGCTCATTGCTAAAACAAGATGACACCATATTGGCTCTCTAAACCCTCATGCTCATTGGCTACATTGAAATGAAGATAAACTACTTCATATAAACCTAAGCAAGTTGTGCTTCTTTTTTCTGGCTATTTATCTATAATTTGTCGTAGAATGCAGATAAGTTAACAAACATTGTTGCATTACATTCTTGATGAAATTATCTTTCCATTGATATATAAATTTATGATATTACTCCAAAACAGAGTGGTGTTATGAGCCAACAAACCTCAAAAATACACTTTTTCTAAAATATTTCCACAATTTTGGCCACCACTGTACAAGGCAGCTTATCAGAAGTGGTTTTTCGCTTTCCAATTCTCAAAGCAGGCATAATTTTCCGTCATTTCCTCCTATTTATTTATGCCAGCAGATTGTTGCTAAGATCACGTTGTTGTCTAAGGGAACAATCTAAAATCAAAACACTTTTAACCCTATTACGTGCAATATTACTTCAAGCGCCGTCGAAGTCTTTAAAATGTGTTATTTCTATTGAATTAATGTTTTTCCTACTTATTTTAGGACAAACTTAGTCTGCCTTGCTAAGGGAAAAGTTAATTTCCGTTCCAAAGCCTTCCGTTGCGAAAAGTTATTTTCCGTTCCGAAGCCTTCCGGTCCGATGTACTGAGCGTTGTACGCATTAAAAGTGTAATGCTAATTTTGTTCTGTCAGTTCAGAATAGTAATGAGCATGCACAAAAGTAGAACAAAATTGCTTAAAATCTAAATTTTCGTCCATATATCTCTGAAGAACTGCTACGGAGGGCATGGCGTTTTGATTAAATAAAACAAAAGTAGCATCATGATTGCAGGCATCACAGTTAAAACGGCGTTCTGCCATTCACATATTACAGTGTGCGAGATCTTTTATTCAAATACTTTGGTAGATTTACAATTATCTACATTTTCGGAAATTTCATATATAGTCAATAGAACAGAAAAATGGTCTACAAACATTATGTTGTATGGAATTTGCTTTATGTTAACATTCTCCTTTGTCTTATTATATTATTCACTCTCTTGCGAATTTCCTTGTTGATATTAAATCATTCACTGTGTACAATGACTTTCAGTGGATAAAATATTGCGTAGTGTTGTGTACAAATGTATTCGCAGTTTTTTCAGTAGACAGTAAAGAAAAATAAAATGGATTTTTTTTTCAGATGCACAACTCGCTCAAGAACGTATGTATACTCTGCTATGTCTCCTCCTTTGTTACAATTCTCATATCATATTCGCAGCCGCTTTTGCTTTAGCACGTATTGTTCCAGTGCAAAACCGAAATGTAAAGAAACAGCTGGTAGTCTCAAATACCAGGATAATACGATTAAATTGAAAGTGCAGATTGGTGTATGGAGGTACTTTTCACAGTTTCTCGTACCTTCTGCTCGCACTTCTGTGAAAATTAATTGTTTTTTCTCATTGGGCAAATAATCCAAATTTATTAAATTACGAACAATTTTGATTTAGAATTTGGAACTGCGAGCACTAAGTATTTATAAAATATATGAATATATATATAGGGATGAAAGATCATGGATGCCTAACATCACAACCCCTCCTTGACAAATGTCAACCCCGCCTTCTTGTGGTGTATCCTGTTCAAACTAAAGGGGCTCTGACGACCGTCAATAGCGGTATAATTATCCCACATTCAGCAACGCGCATGGCCAGCATGGTGAGTAAGGGACAAACCCCTCCAAAATGACTCCACAACTTACATTTTGGCCCTCAGTCTCCGGCAGCTGGAATGTACCTGGCAAAGGCAGCGGCCAGTGCGACATGAAGGCAGAGGGTCCTAAGAATGCCCACAGGACCGGACTAGGCTGCCATCTGATGTTGACCTTGACTACGTTTAATTTACTCTACCGATCTTCTGATTCAAGGCTTCTTGAATTGGAAGAGGAACTAGAAAGGATCAAGTGGGACATCGTCGCGCTAAGTGAGGTAAGGAGAAAAGGAGGAGATCTCATTGAACTGAAAAGTGGACATTTGTTCTACTATCGTGGGACAGATACTGGCAGAACTAGTGGTGTTGGATTTATAATAAGGAAGCAACTGAAGGATAAAGTTGTAGAAGTTAAAAGTTCCTCTGACAGAGCTGCACGACTCGTTATCCAACTCTCGAAAAGATACAAGGCTCAGATTATTCAAACATATGCACCCACCACAAGTAATCCTGAAGAAGAAATTGAAGAATTTTATGAGGAAATTTGTCATCTAAATAATAAAGGTAAGCAGCACTTGAAAATAATTATGGGAGATTTCAATGCAAAAATAGAACAACGGCAACAGAATGAAACTTCAGTAGGTAAATTCGGTCACGGCAAAAGAAACCACAGTGGAAATACTCTCGTTGACTTTGCAGAGGCAGAAGGGTTTTTCATCTTGAACTCCTTTTTCTAGAAAAAAACACACAGGAAATGGACATGGAGACATCAAAGTGTAACGAGAAGTAAAATTGATTTTATTATGTGTAAAAAAATATTTGCCATAAAAGACTGCAGTGTGCTAAACAAGTTCAACACAGGTAGTGACCATATATTGGTGAGATGTAAGATGCACCTGTACACTAAACTTGAACGTGGCAAGCTCATAAGAGAAACAAAATGAATTGACATAACCAATCTTAAAAAACACCTTAGTACATTCAACATGGAACTGAAGAACAGATTATCTGCTTTAGAAGGCCTAACATCGGAAGAAGTGGATATTTCTGAAGTTAACAGAAAAGTAACCAAAGCTCTTATGGAAACAGCAACAAAATTTGCTGGGCCTAAGTACAAGTTGCATGTGAACAAATTATCAGGAAAAAATAAAATCTTGATGCAAAAAAGAAGAGAGATGAGGACAACTAAAGAAGATGTGACTTCCAAAGTGGAATATATAGAGCTATGCAAGACAGTACGAAAATATATCACTGAAGACGTAAGGAAATTAAACTGTGAACTAGTGAGGAAAGTAATTGAAAACAAACAAAGCCTAAAGATAACTAAGGAACATCTCAGTAAGATAAGAAAACAGATTATGGCTCTGAGAAAAGTAGATGGTTCTGTAACAGAAAATAGAGGCGAAATTTTGACAAGAGTGAAAAATTTCTACTCCAGATTATATGAAAGGGATGATACATGTACTCCAGACATCATGAAAGGTATCAGTACCAGAGATCTTAAAGTCCTCTCAGCAGACGTTGAGCAAGCAATTAAGAACATGAAGCGGGGAAAAGCTCCAGGTGAAGCTAGAATTATTGTAGACAAGAAGCAAGTGGAGAAATCGAAACAGTACTTGCACAAATTTTCACTCGAAGCCTTAATGAAGCGAAGATTCCTGAGGATTTGAACAACGCTACAATGATCCTGCTACATAAAAAAGGGGACATTGAGGATCTAAGGAACTACAGACCTATCAGCCTGCTATCAGTGGTTTATAAAATCTTCACTAAAGTTCTTTCACACCGCTTGAAGGTAACACTGGGCATGGCTCAACCGAAAGAACAAGCTGGATTCAGGAGTGGCTACAGCACAATCGGTCATATCCACGTACTGAGGGAACTAATTGAAAGATCGAGGGGATATGAACTTCCACTGTACATGGCTCTTATCGATTATGAAAGAGCTTTTTATTTGGTTAAACCATCAGCAGTTACAATGGCTCCAAAATCCTGCGGTATTGAAGATGCATACATTAATATTATTAATAACATCTAGGAAAATGCAAGTGCAAAAATTCGGCTGTTTGGAAATACAACACAAATAAAAATTTTAAAATGGAGTAAGACAAGGTGACACCATATCTCCGAAGCTCTTTATTGCCACACTGGAAAATGTCTTTCAATCACTGAACTTGGAAAACAAAGAGATAAAGATTAATGGAGATTATCTTACCCACCTTCTTTTTGCTGATACCGTAGTACTTTTTGCAACTACCACATCACAACTGCAGAGTATAATCCAGGAACGTGCTGACAAGAGTAAAAAGTGGGACTAAAAATCCACTTTCAGTAGATAAAGGCGATGTTCAATGCTTTCACAAGAAATGAAGATTTATCGATTAATAGAGAAAAGCTGGAGATAAGAGACACGTACGTTTATCTTGGACAACAGATATCAAGTGAGGGTCACATTGATAAAGAAATTATTCGGCGTACAAAACTTGCCCGGAGAGCTTTTGGAAGAAACAGCCTAATTTTAACGAGCAGTATGCCCTTAAGTCTTAAAAGAAAAGTGTTTGATTAATGCATTCTTCCAGGGCGAACGTATGGTGCAGAGACGTGGATCTTAACTAAAAGAGACATACGAAGGCTGCAGACAACTCAAAGTAGCATTAAGAGGTGCATGCTTGGTGTAACCAGGAGAGATAAGAAGGGGTACTCGTGGATCCAAAAAATGACAAGAGTGGAAGACATCATGATCAAAGTTCAATCCTTATAATGTCAATGGGCTGGACGTACTGCCTGAAGGACAGACCATCGATGAACATCCGAAATTTTAGATTGGATTCCAAAGGACAGGAAAATACCCAGAATAAGACCACATGGTAGATGGGTGGATAATATTCGAAAGTATGCGGGAGTGACATGGAGGAGACTGGCACAAGACAGACCGTTGTGGAAGAAACTTGTGGAGACCTTTGCCCAGCAGTGGATTGATAATGGTTGACAATAATGATGATGACGATGACATATATATATATATATATATATCATCATCATCATCATTGTCAACCATTATCAATCCGCTGCTGGACGAAGGTCTCCCCAAGTTTCCTCCACAACGGTCCGTCTTGTGCCAGTCTCCTCCATGTCACTCCCGCATACTTTCGAATTTCATCCACCCATCTGTAACGTACCAGGAGATGTGACGTACCTGCCAGAAGGACGCACACGACATAAAGGCAGATAGCAATTAGAATCAATGTCCGCGTAGCTTAATTGGTAGAGCAACTTATTCCGGAATGAGTGGACCCGGGTTCGAACCCCGGCGCGGATAAAAATGACGGAGAAATTCACTTCGTTATAATGGCGCCCGAACTATCCGGATGACCCGACCGTTCAAAATCTCGCATTGGTGTGATGTTATTTCCACACCGCGAGATAGGAAAAATATGAGCAGCACTTCGAAAGAAAAGAAAAATAAGGGGGAGATGAAGTAACGTACCAGGAGATGTGACGTACCTGCCAGAAGGACGCACACGACATAAAGGCAGATAGGAATCAGAATAAAAACGTCCGCGTAGCTTAATTGGTAGAGCAACTTATTCCGGAATGAGTGGACCCGGGTTCGAACCCCGGCGCGGATAAAAATGACGGAGAAATTCACTTCGTTATACATCTTCCATGTGGTCTTCTTCTGGGTATTTTCCTGTCCCTTGGAATCCAATCTAAAATTTCGGCTGTCCATCGATGGTCTGTTCTTCTGGCAGTATGTCCAGCCCATTGCCATTTCAGGGATTTAACTCTGATCATGATGTCTTCCACTCTTGTCATTTTTCGGATCCACGTGTTCCTCTTCTTATCTCTCCTGGTTACACCAAGCATGCACCTCTCCATGCTTCTCTGAGTTGTCTGCAGCCTTTGTATGTCTCTTTTAGCTAAGGTCCACGTCTCTGCACCATACGTAAGCACTGGAAGAATGCATTGATCAAACACTTTTCTTTTAAGCCATAATGGCATATTGCTCTTGACAATTATGCTGTTTCTTCCAAAAGCTCTCCAGGCAAGTTTTGTACGCCGATTAATTTCTTCACCAATGTGCCCCTCACTTGATATCTGCTGTCCAAGATAAACGTACGTGTCTGCTATATCCAGCTTTTCTCCATCAATCGATAAATCTTCATTTCTTGTAAAAGCATTGTACATCACTTTTGTCTTCTGAAAGTTCATTTTTAATCCCACTTCTTTACTCTTGTCAGCAAGTTCCTGGATCATACTCTGTAGCTCTGATGGGGTAGTTGCAAAAATGACTGTGTCATCAGCAAAACGAAGGTGGGTTAGATAATCTCCATTAATCTTTATCCCTTTGTTTTCCCAGTTCAGTGATTGAAAGACATTTTCCAATGAGGCATTAAAGAGCTTCGGAGATCTGGTGTCACCTTGTCTCACTCCTTTTCCAATTTGTATGTGTGTTGTATTTTCAAACAGCCGAATCTTTGCACTTGCATTTTCATAGATGTTATTAATAATATTAATGTATGCATCTTCAATACCGCAGGATTTCAGAGCCTGATGGTTTCACCGAATCAAAGGCTTTTTCATAATCGATAAAATCCATGCACAATGGAAGCTCATATTCCCTCGCTCTTTCAATTAGTTCTCTCAGTACGTGGATATGATCTATTGTGCTGTAGCCACTCCGGAATCCAGCTTGTTCTCTCGGTTGAGCCATGTCCATTGTCACCTTCAAGCGGTGTGAAAAAACTTTAGTGAAGATTTTATATACCACTGATAGGAGGCTGATAGGTCTGTAGTTCCTGAGATCTTCAATGTCACTTTTTTATGTAGCAAGATCATTGTAGCGTTGTTCCAATCCTTAGGAATCTTCCCTTCATTAAGGCATCGAGTGAAAATTTGGGCGAGTACTGTTTCGATTTCTCCACTTGCTTCTTGTATGATGTCTACAGTAATTCCATCTTCTCCTGGAGCTTTTCCCCGCTTCATGTTCTTGATTGCATGTGCAACTTCTGCTGGAAGGACTGGAAGAACTCTGGTACTGGTACCTTTCATGATGTCTGGGGTGCATGTATCATCCCTTTCATATAATTTGGAGTAGAAATCTTTCTATCTTGTCAAAATTTCGCCTCTATTTCTTGTTACAGAACCATCTTCTTTTCTCAGTTCCATAATCTGTTTTTTTCCCCTTACTGAGATGTCCCTTTGCTATCGTTAGGCTTTGGTTGTTTTCGATTGCTTTCCTTACTAGTTCACAGTTGAATTTCCCTACGTCTTCAGTGATACTTTTTCGTACTGTCTTGCATAGCTCTATATATTCCACTTTGGAAGTCACATCTTCTTTAGTTGTCCTCATCACTCTTCGTTTTTGCATCAACATTTTGGTTTTTCCTGATAATTTGTTCACATGCAATTTGTTCTTAGACCCAGCTAGTTTTGTTGCTGTTTCCATAAGAGCTTTGGTTACTTTTCTGTTAACTTCAGAAATATCCACTTCTTCCGATGTTAGGCCTTCAAAGCAGAGAATCTGTTCTTCAGTTCCAATTTGAAGGTATTATGGTGTTTTTAATGTTGGTTATGTCAATACATTTTGTTTGCTTTATGAGCTTGCTACGTCCGAGTTTAGTGTTGAGGTGCATCTTACATCTCACCAATCTATGGTCACTGCCTGTGTTGAACTTGTTTAGCACACTGCAGTCTTCTATGACGAATTTTTTTTTTTTTTTTTTTTTTTAGATATTTATATATATATATACATATATACTTACATAGAAATATACGAATTTTGTACGCTGTTACTAGCTTCCTTCTTTTATGTTGTTTGTTACTAAAACATGAATTTCAATTAACTCTAATTGGAAATTCACTGTAACGGATATTACCGAAATATAATTTAGTTAAGTGCTTTCTTCGTTTTGTTAGTCTTCTTATTAGCCTGTGGACACGCAAAATTAAAGTAAATGAGGGGTATAGGCCTCCTTCCGTATTTTTTAACTTGCTCGATCCTCAGCCTCGGTTTTTTTTTTAACTTGCTCGATCCTCAGCCTCCACCATTTACCACCTCAAAATTCGTGAAAGTCTCTCGATCCTGCTCTCTGACGCACCCTTCTTATCTTTCTATCTCTCGGTTGCCATTCTGTTATTAATCTTGTCCATCTTTCAGTTTTCCAACAGGTACAGGCTATCTCCATTTGGATTATTTTGTTATTTTTATATAATCTAGTATTCCAGTTCTTTCTTTTTATAAGTTCATTTCTAACTCTGTCCCTTGTTATTTCCAACATCATCATCATCATCATTGTCAACCATTATCAATCCACTGCTGGACGAAGGTCTCCCCAAGTTTCCTCCACAACGGTCTGTCTTGTGCCAGTCTCCTCCATGTCACCCCTGCATACTTTCGAATTTCATCCACCCATCTCCCATGTGGTCTTCTTCTGGGTCTTTTCCTGTCCCTTGGAATCCAATCTAAAATTTCTGCTGTCCATTGATGATCTGTCCTTCTGGCAGTATGTCCAGCCCATTGCCATTTCAGGGATTTAACTCTGATCATGATGTCTTCCACTCTTGTCATTTTTCGGATCCACGAGTTCCTCTTCTTATCTCTCCTGGTTACACCAAGTATGCACCTCTCCATGATTCTTTGAGTTGTCTGCAGCCTTTGTATGTCTCTTTTAGTTAAGGTCCACGTCTCTGCACCATACGTAAGCACTGGAAGAATGCATTGATCAAACACTTTTCTTTTAAGACATAATGGCATATTGCTCTTGAAAATTATGCTGTTTCTTCCAAAAGCTCTCCAGGCAAGTTTTGTACGCCGATTAATTTCTTCATCAATGTGACCCTCACTTGATATCTGCTGTCCAAGATAAACGTAGGTGTCTGTTATCTCCAGCTTTTCTCCATCAATCGATAAATCTTCATTTCTTGTAAAAGCATTGAACATCACTTTTGTCTTCTGAAAGTTCATTTTTAATCCCACTTCTTTACTCTTGTCAGCAAGTTCCTGGATCATACTCTGCAGCTCTGATGGGCTAGTTGCAAAAATGACTACGTCATCAGCAAAACGAAGGTGGGTTAGATAATCTCCATTAATCTTTATCCCCTTGTTTTCCCAGCTCAGTGACTGAAAAAATTTCCAACATACTTCTGTTTAACTATCTTACTAATAAGTTAATTTTTTTTTCACATTGTTCCTCTGTTATACTTCACGTTTCACTTCCATAAGTAAGTACGGAAGTAATACATGCATTGAATATTTTTATTTTTAATCACCATGAACGATAGCCGCTTAAATAGACTTTAAGGCTCCGAAAGGCTGTATTAGCTTGGATAATTGTTCTATTAATTTCTCTTTCTTGTTTCTCCTTAAAACGTATTACTTAATCAAAGTAAATGTATTCCTCTACTTTTTCGATTTATTTTCTTCTATCAAAATTCTGTATCCTTTTTTCTATTGTTCATATATTTAGATTTTGCTGTGTTTATTGACAGACATTTTTAAAGACTTTCGATCATACATCCTTTATCATATTTTGCATTTCACTATTGCTAGTTGTAATGGTGACTGTGTCATCAGCAAGTTTTAAGGGATTTAGTTTCCTACCATTATATGCTCTACACAATTTTAAATGCTGTAAGGATCAACAAATAGAAACACTCAAAATAAACAGAATTCGTTAAAATGAAGCTGGCTGCTAGGATTTTCCACAGCCATTGTAGGTTTCGCCTTAACATTTGTCTCTAGAACATCCCTATCTCAAGTTGACCTTATTTGTACCTTTGAAATTTGATAGATCTTCAGCAGAAAAATTATATTACAAAAGCAACACTTTCTTTGTTTTTCATCACAGCTCGCTTCTTAAAGGAAATAACAATTACATCATATTGTGCTAAATTGCCAGTTTCAATTGATTTCGAAGTTTTGATATTAAAGGATATCGACAACATATTTGCGTTGCGCTGTATCTACGAATCTTCTGACAGTGGAAAAGAGGATGTGCATTTCTTTCCCTGCAACTAGAAGCAAATGAAAAGTTCCTCTGAAGCTCCATATTTCACAAAAAAGTGCAACATTACCAATCTTATTTTGTACAGAGCCGAATATTTTCATGATAAATGATTATGTCTGTTTAATATTTTAAAGTGCAAAATGTGAGAATAATTTTATGTTCTTCCTCTAAAAATTTCAACGCGTTTGGGGAAAGTCATATTAGGCACGGGAAGTGCACTGCAGAATTTAAAGAAGAATGTCAGGTATTTTTACAGGTATTTACGGTGAAGTCTCAAATTTTTAGTTTAATATGAACCTGAAAATAATTAAATAAAGAAAAACACACAACTCATTTAAACAACTCTGAAACAACAGTTCTTAAAATCGTCTTTTTCGCTTATTAAGTGCGAGTTATTAATAATTTGAAATATAATGAGAGGCTTTAATTCGTCATTTACAAAGTTTGTCGATTTGGTTGCATGCCTTCAAACGATAAATTTTGGTGACTTGAAAAAGCCATAATTTTAAGCAGCAGGCAGTTTTTAAATCTCAGCCAAACATTTTAAAAGAGAATGCTGAAATCTTATGATGCAGTGGTTCCCAAACTTTTTCGATTCTCGAAGCCCTTGCTGAATACATGTTTTCCCAAGGAGCCCTATGTCAAATTCTAACAAGTATGCACTTAGGTAAAAATAAATAAAACACGTATTGAAGATAACAAAGAAAATGTAATTGAAAAAAATCAACTAATTATAATAAGTGGGATTCATCAGCCTGTTGATTCCCGCACATTTTCTCAAATCTTGGAATCAAACTGCACACAGCCACCCTCATTTCCTTCTCCACATTGATTTTCGCGTGATACATAGTTTTTATCAGAGCGACCAACGAAAACCTAGCTTCGCACAAATAAGAAGTCGCAAATGGAATTAAAATTCTCTGAACTTTACCATTCAGAAGGGAATATTCATCTTTTACTGATATTGATAATTCAGGTAATTCCTTGCAGCAATATTTTGTTTTCAACGTATTGCCGCAAGACAACTCAATAAGATTATCTCCTTCTGCAGTAGCAAATTCAGATGGAGCAGTGGCATGAAATGGATCTTGAATCCATGCAAATTTATCGATATTATAATTTTCAAAATATTCCTCAAACCAGGTGATAAACTGTGATAAGTGTTCTTCAAAAATGGATTTCATGCCTCGAGAGAAATCAACTCCATGGGAAGTCAAAAACTGTGGCAACAAGGGGAAACATTCTTTACCTCCGTCTTCATTAATATTTCTTTTTCCATGGTTTTAGTTTTTTTTATAAAAGCTGAGAAATATTGTCAATCTACTTTAAAGGGTGCATGTTACTTCCCTGCCGGGAGAGATTCAGAGCATTCATCTTTTTGAACATATCACATAAGTATGCTAGTTTTACAAAAAAATCTTCATTCACAAACTTTTCGGTATACTTGTGGTCTTCCTCTTTAAGAAAAATTTTTATTTCCTGTCGCAGTTCAAACGTACGAGACCAAACATTACCCCGAGAGAGCCATCGCGAAGTGCTGTAGTACCCCAACGACGTGTGCTCGGATCCCATATCCTCACGTAGTTTTTTGAAAAGCCTTGCCTTCAATGGCGGACTTTTTATAAAGTTTACTACATTCACTACATATTCTAAGACCTAGTTCAATGTAGGACTCAGATAGAGCGCCCTCTAGAAACCATTTGTAGAGGCTTCTGTAAACAGTTATTATTCAGTGAGTTACTGGTTTGCACCAGGTCCGCTAGATGCCACGATGTCGCGTCCTATCACATAGAATTGGAAATAAAATTATGAAAATTTCATAATATTTCGCTGCGCCTCTGTGAGGAAACCGCGGCTCCCCAGTGTGTCACGGCGCACACTTTGGGAACCACTGCTATGATGAATGAATTTCACTGCATATTTACATGTTTCCAATTTTTCTGAATATAGACTATCTCCGGTATGTACAGTGTGTTTCACTAGACGGTTCCCCTCCCCGAAGAATCAGTCATAGTTTGAAACACTTATAAATATAGCATGTGGTTTAGAAGGTACCTTAGTTCAAGGTTATAAAGCACCGTTCAAAATAAATTCTAAAAATGTCCTTCACCAACATCCAAACACACTCGAACGCGACGCTGCAAGTTTTCAAAGGTCTTCTGCAGCATGTCCTCATCAAAAGTCCGTAATGCTGCACTGATGTTGCTGTCTGCGTTTTCTAACCGGCGATGCTTATTGTTGTAAGCACGACACTTCAAATACTCACATAATTGGTTGATGACTTAATTCTGTTCCGTCGCAACACCGACTGTTCAGGGATCAATGGACCTCTCTCGGAATTTGATAAGAAAATATCGCGTGGAATCAAGTATGGAGGAGTCACCAGTGAAAATATGACACACACTTTTCAAGAACGGATTCTTGCGACTTTTGCTCAGCTGTCATAAGGTACGAATAAAGCAAAACTTTCTTCACGGCTGGTTGGCAGGTGGAAAACAGAAAGCCCAGCTTCTTGTTAAAAGCCTCGTTATGTCTTCTTCGGTGATGCCAGTAACCTCTGCTTCACCTCTTATATTTTTTCTTCCGCCAAAAGAGGATGTCGGTCACTGTGCTTGTTCAAAACAACGCCCGTGTGACGTGGTTTCAAATTTCTTCGCTGACCTGCCGATGCAATGCTTTATCGCGCTTTTCGTCACCCAAATTGCCCGGAATTCACGCTGTGTTACTTTTAGAGATTGTGTGCTCCTGTTTGTGAATAATCATACCAAACAAAAAAACTGTTTTATTACTTAATTTTTTCACTTGTCTGATTTCAACACAAATTCCATTTGATGATACAAATTCCATTTTTCGATAACCGCGATAAAAAGTGGCGCCAAAGGACACCTGATCACCGAGCTATGTAACTGTACAGAATGACTGCCATTTTAATGCGGTCCGAGATATCGATGAGCTGCTGAAATGCTGCAGTAAGAAAGCAATTTAAAAATAAGAAATCTTTAAAATACCCGATTAAAGTAAATATGTAAAGTTAGTTATATCGTAGCCGAAAAACTGAGGAAAAATTATTTGTTTCGCTGTTAAAAAAAATTTGGAGAATTATGGTATTACAACCACATTAATTCGAATATGAAAATTTTGTGTTCTCTTCCAGCATTTTAGGATTCACGATTTAATATATTTACATATATTTGTATATTAGTGAGATCTTTCCGTGAGGAATTAATTCAAATCTCTCTCTATATATCTCTCTATCTCTCTTTGCGGTTTCTTCAATTTACAGGAACATTTTTTATCAAGAACGCAAAAACTTGTTTCGAAATATTTCATATTCTTAGATGAAAAAAATTTCGTTTTAAGAAAGCGCCATAACTAATTTAACCCTCCTAGCGGTTTGAACTCGCTGGGGGATTTCAAGGTCACGCCCTGTCTGAAATGGCTTGAATGCCTGTGTCTCACTCTTTCTCTCTCTACCGTTTCGAAAAGATTTGACAACAGCAGACGCGACTATTCTGTTTTATTCCTAAAACGGTTTGGACGCATAGGAAAGGGTTCACTGTTTCCTTGTGGATTGATGGTTTAAATGCACCAGAGGGTATCAATCCCACAGGAGCAGCTAATTTTTAACACAGAGGCAGCTATTTTCAGGGCAAGGTACACTGCATTCTGTAATACCTATTTTGTGATACAAGCGCTGTTTCCCCAGTCGCCTTTATTTACAATCTATCAAAAGAAAGACGCATTTGCACAGCTGCGGATTGCAGCATACACTCTTTCTGTTTGCAAAGCACAATTAACAGGGGTTTTTTTTTGCTCATGCAAAAAACTCAAGTGGGTTTCCCTAGCACAATAACATATCTTCCCATGAGTAACAGCTTCAATATGTGAGATTAGCTTCATTTTTCAAAATATTTAGGTTTTCATTTTCTGCGAAATTTAACGCAGGTTCCGCGTGTTATTTTTACATTCGATTGCGAAAGTGGGTTGGTGACACATCCGATATCACTACGATCCTTAAATACAATACTGACCTAGTTCTAGACACGCCGAGGGGATATATCTGTATTAACTTTATTATTTTATCAGTTGCGTGATGCCCTTTATTGTACATTGTGAGTGTTTCCTCTATTAGTAAAAGCTTAAGATAATTACCAATATTTTATAGTAGACTACAATTTTAATTAAATGTATTATTACTTAAAGGTATTTTAGCATTGTGGAAACAAAATACCAAAATATTTCTATCATAATAATGTTTTTAAATGTTACAGTTATTTCAGAAAATAGGATTTTAAGTGTAAGATTTTAGGTGGAAGCACATTATCGATGTGTAAGTACTCTATCGAGGTGTATTGAGATACACCTCGATAATGTACTTACATGTATTGAAATATAAGTACATTATCGAGGTGTAAGTACATAATCGAGACGCATCTTTGGCGATACGTTGACATTTAATATTTTGTAACTTAGAAAAATGAATGATGAAATTTGTCTTGGACATGTTTCTAGTGCAACAATACATGTAATTCAGCTCACAGGGAGAAACTTTTTCAAAAAATTCCTCAATTTTCTTTAAGACTAGACAAGACTTTTTAAAAAAAAGTTCAAGCCTTCTTTTAAAATAGTTTTTAAGCTCTTATAAAAAGGCTTTTTCAGAAAAAGTCTGTTTTTTAAAAGTAGACTTAAAAATTACTTTTTAAAAAAGGGTTTTTTCGAACATGCTCGAAAAAAAACCCCAGTGACTTCACAATAAATAATTAAATAAATATGTGGTATTATTAACTGTTATTCAGAAGCAAACTCCTGAATAAGTTTGATGCTGCTCCTTTTTCATTGCTGTCATGGTGTGAGTAAATTTGAAAATATTACATGCCAAAAAAAGAAACCTGTTTTTTATTTTTGTTTGCGGAATTTAAGGACCACTGTGAGGAACTCAATCAGCCGTCCCTAATTTCGAACTACTAATTCTTGGGTAGGGAATGCTTAGGATAAATCTTTTACGCTTCACCGGCATTCAAAAACTTTGAACTATCTTGGAAGATTGATTTGTAGCCACCACCTCATACCAATAACCCACTGGGGAGGGTTGCTGTGTTCCTTCGTATTTTTCTTAAGAACTGTGTCATTTCTCAATCTCAATAGAATTGAAAACTGTTTGTTTGCTGAATTTAAACGAAATTATTATTTACGTAACATATTTCTGAAATATTTATATTAAAAAAATATTTAATAGACACAATTTCAAAAGTGCATTGAGGGTATGAATTTTCTTTTTTAATCTCTTACTGATATTACCTGAAAGAAACAACTTATTCCAAAAGTTCTAATCAGGATATTCTAATTGTTACCGAAATATTATTCTGCGGGGCCATGTTTAAGCAGTGTGGCATGTTCTTAAACGGCATCTATGATTCTACTTCAAGCAAGTTACCAAATCACCAATTCAGTGTCGTGCAGTGAAGCCGATCATAGAAACGTTTGACTGTTTCACGGTGAAAGACCGGTTTTCGCGTTGTCAGAATTTTTCGCTTTCTCTCGTGGAGTGTCAGCCGTTTTTTAAGCGGCTTTCACGTATCCCAATGGCGTTTCCAAAGAGCTGAATCAGATTTCATTAGCCGGTCGGAGGGTTAATTTATGGAAACCAATAAATTATTTTATAATAGTTTCGCCAATGAAATGGAAAAAAATACGTTTATCTGAAAAATATGTTGAACTCAATGAGTACAGCTGCATATAAATAGCAAGTATCTGACGCTGTATAGCCGTTTCGAAATTTAAATGGAACGTATCTCTCAGTGAAGAGCGAAGCAAATTTTACACATTTCAGGTATACGACAAATAAAATTTATAGTAAAATAATTGTAAAAGTATAATATATATATATTTTTCAACTCTTGTAGTTTGTTGTAAAATGAAAATGTGGTACCAAAAATAACTCAACAAAAAAAGGGCATCTTTCTGTAGAAATAACGAAGTTAACCGGCTGTAGTGCGTACATTCAAAAGTCACCTGCAGTTGAAAAAAAATCGATCTGTAGTCAGGATGTGGGTAGACCACTCCTTATCAGTGCTAGAAGTGATCGTAGCCTACCCGTACGGTTCGAGTTAGCATGATGGTTACTGTGGAGCAACTAATCAGTAATTTTATTCCTGGTGGTCAGCGTAATGTGTCACAACACACAGTACGTCATATCTTGCTGAAATGCGGCTGTTTAGCCGCATGCTCCTCAAGGGACGCTTGTTAAACTCGGTTCACCCGTTGAAAGCGCTTAGAATGGCAGGCATCCATCAAAACTGTAACATGAGTGATTGTAAGCAGGTTGTTTGTCTCGATGACTGAGGTTTCATATTGTACCATTTGGATTGTACGTGTGTGCCGGTTATCTGAGGAAGTGTTGGCGCCGGGATGTACCGTGGGACGGAAACAGAATGGTTTAGGAAGTGTAATGCCTTGGAAAATATTATGCTAGTATTTTACAGATATGTCTATGCAGAAAACTATATCGTCTACCACAAAAGTAAACATAATTGTACATCAGGTACATCCTTTTATGGCAACGGTATTTCCATCTATTAATGCGTTCTTTCAGAAGATTAATACGCAAAGCCGCACTGAGCGGATCGCAAGAAAATGGTTCGAATAACATGAGGAACACTTTCTGGTATATCCATGGCCGACCAATTTCCCACATCTCAATCTAATTGAGCATCTCAGGTCAGCTTCTGAACAGAAAATACGATCTGCAGCGTCTCAGCCACGTAACTTACAAGAGTTAAATGTTCTCCTGGTAACGTGTTTGCAACATAAATCATAACACGTATCTCTATATATATGTTGCAGTGTCCATGTCTCCCCGGATAAAAGTTTTTGGTGGAACATGGAGAAACAAGTCATGTCAAGCAGTTGGCCATAATGATCTGACACTGTTGTATATCTTTTTATACAGAAAATACATGGTTCGGTATTGAAGAGGGTCGCCCCGGAGGCGCAGTGGTCTAAGCGATGGCCTCTGATCATTCGTCCATACGGGGTCCGGGTTCGAATCCCGGTGAGGCATGGATGTTGTGTTTGTCTTACGGCACTGGTTCTCTCCCTTCCCTTAAACCAGTGACCCTAAATTAGGGACGGGCGACTGCTTATAACCCATTGAGTTGCTCACGGTGGTTGTTAAACCTCCAATCAAAAAAAAAATTGAAGAAGTATTTTTTGTCATTAGAATTTCTTTGAGAACAATGCATAACACTGTCACCTGAGCACTTTTAAGAGTCGAGCTTCGTCATGCTTTCCATTACGTGAAAGTTTTGTACTTTTAATTTGAGTTATTGCTTCACATAATTCATCCACGAAGTAATTTTAAGAAAGCGACTAATGATAGCATATTCGGAATTGCCACAATTCACTTACGATTTTTCATTCAAATTGTTCTTTATGATCTTTTAAACGATACAGGGAATTTGTTTTTTTTCCTTTGTTAATACTTTTGAAAGGCAATTCTCAAATCATTGGATTCTTTCGCTTGGATCATAAGGATAACTTATTTTATTTTTTTTTTTTTTTTGCGGCATAAATGAAAATGTTGGCCAAAAACTAATTTTGTATAACTAAAATATCTCTCGTATGAGTTCTGCGAAAAAAAATTCCGTTTGCTCCGCTGTTTTCTTCCTTCAATATTTGAACTAAGTATTAGGTGAGGGATAAAGTTCTACCCAATATTTTTAGTATAGAAGAAAAATAACTTCTGTGTTTGTTTTCAAAATTGTCATTAATATATATGACCTGTTGCCATCTTTCTGGTAGTATTTGAATTCCCCTTCTGCAGAAGTCCTCCGTTTCGTGGTTAAAAAAATCGTGTAATGCAGTTTCGACATCTTCAACTTCAGCAGAGGTTTTTCCAGTAAGCTGGTTCCGAAGAGATCGAAAGAGGTATTTTTATGTAGGTGCAAGGTCAGTGGAACATGAAGGTTGAGCTAGTACTTCTCATCCAATATTCAGTAATTTCCTCTGAGCACCTAAATCTGTATGGGTCATGTTGCCAGATGACGCTATTGCTATTAACCTATGTTGGACTTTTAGATTTCAGTTGTTCTATCAGACTATCCAACAGTTGCCACTACAGGTTGGCATTCACCCTTTTCGTAGGTGCAAGCAGCTCCTAGTAATCCCACCCCCGCACCCCGAGATCTCAACCTACATCTAACAATGCCATTCTGGGATGTATTTATCATCTTGAATTCCACGGAGCAGGGTCTCTAACTCAACATACAATCCCCTGACGCTTTACATTTCTGAAAAATGCTCACTTTTTGTCACCCGTAAATAACCGTTCCAAAAAAGGCTCATTCCTCTGACGCTCAAGCACAGACATACTGGTGGACATTCTGTCCGATCGATTTCTTGTGAATAGCTCATGTTGTACAAACTTGTCGATTTTTTAGTCAAATCCATCATTCTTTGTACTGTTGTTTAGTTAGCAGCAAACATTTCTGATAATTCTTCCACAGTTAGATGTTAGTCTTTTGATATGGCTTGTTGAAGATCTTCTTCAGAAAACTCTTATGGACTTCCAGACCGTGGTTGACCTCTGCTGCTTCTTTCTCCTTCAGGAAATTTCCGGATCCAACGGTGACATGTGCTTTCGTATAAAATATATTGGCCATTCCTTTCAGCAATATTGCGCAAGGCATCAGCATCATTCTTGCCTTTTTCGAACTAATAAAACAAACAATGTCAAGTGTATTTCTTAATGTTTGACATGTCAAGTCCATTGTGACTTGTGTACAAATGAGCTGAACCTGCATACTTGGTTCCATTTCAATGATAATTTGGCGATACGTTTTGCCCATCAAGCTTGCCACGTGTTACTTGACTCGCAACTTAATTTTTTTACTGCGTCATTAAAATCGGGTAGAATTTTTGCACACACTTAACAGTACGGATGTTTTTATGTCAATGTGGTAAGTCACATTTCAAATTTTATGCCGCACCTTTTAAATCCTGGAGTTGTTTTTTAGGCAACAAGTACAAAGACAGTTTGCAGACTCATCTCGTGATGCTCCCAGCATCAACGGACGACAATGAGGAAGTCATTCATCTATACTTGCGTTCTACACGGGATTTCGCTGCATCTCTCCATGGTTTATAAAACTGCTTATAATATACAGTGCATATATGTGTCTGTTTAGAAATATAATATATAAAACTACATATCAATATTCATATTAAGCGCTCTGTAGTGGGTAAAGCAATGAGTAAACTATTAATTTTCTAAATTTTAAAAAGCTAGACATGTTTCGTACTCACTTCATTCTGCTTCCTCGGAATTCCTGTATAATACCAGTGTAAAGAAATTTTCCAAAATGTAATTTCCAAATATTTTGTTTACTAATTTCGATTTTTTTCTATTTTAAATTTTGTACGACTTTTCAACACTGTTGCAATGTTTTTTTCCTATTATTGAACTGCGTATTCCAAATGGTTCCTTGCAAATGTTGCAAATTTAAAACAGGTATAGATAGCAAATGGTAAAAAATTTGAGGAAACGGAATCTTTGGCAGCAGGCTCACAAAGCGGTAGACCACGAACACGTGCTGCTGCTGCAGAGACGATTACGCAGGAAATGGATGTGATTGCAATGTCATCCGCAAATGGCAACTCCAGTGCTTGCAATGTTCCTCGGCAAACAGGCATTCCATACGGGACTGTATGGCGAACACTACGACGGATTCTGCACTGATACCCGTACAAACTGGAACGGCATCACGAACTGCAAGTTGGTAATTACGTGCAGCGTCAGGAGCTCGCAGCATGGTCTTTTCGACAAATGGATGTCAACGAGAACTGGCTGAAAAACGTTTTATATGCTCATGAGGCACATTTTCCCATAAACGGAGCGGTGAACACGCACAACTCCCGCTTCTGGGCAACGAAACATCCCCGAGCAGTCGTTGAAGCGCAATTTCATTAGCTGAAAGTGACAGTGTCGTGTGGATTCACGGCTTCTTTCGTTATCAATGTTTTTTTTTTTTTTTTTTTTTTTTTTTTGAAGAAGTCCGCGGATCCCATTTCGATGATATTCAACAGAACTAGTTCGGTAACATGATAATTTCTTTTCTCGGGAATAACATGATAATGTTTTGTCGCAATCGAAGCAATTTTACGTAAGTTATGATGCATAAGGGCTGCGGAATAGATCCCGCTTCTGTGTCCTAACCTTTGACCCCATTTTGCCCATTTTCGATATGGTTTGTCCCCTGGCAGCTCTCTACAAAATACTAACATTTCATCCAAATCGAAGCATTTGTACGTAAGTTATGACCCATAATAGCGATGGAAGTGATTCTGCTCCTATGTCCTGACCTTTGACCCCATTTCACCCATTTTCAAAAGGGTTTGTCCCCAGGTTGCGACATACCACATATGAAAATTTCATCAAAATCGAACGATTGTTACGCGACCGGGCGGACATACGCCCAGAACGCGTGACGTAATGATGCAGTTGGAAATCGCGACCAGATCTCGAAAGAGTGTGACGTCATAAAACTTTAATAGAAACCACACAACGCGTGACGTAATGAGAGAGATGGAGTGACCGTGCGCCAACATCTAATGGGACGACGCCATGACCCTACACGAAAAATGTGGTAATTCGGGGTGGTTATTTAACCCACTAAACGAATTTTTGTTAAGTCGAAATCAAGCTAAATCGATTTCTAGTACCAGAAAACAGTAGGTTAAAGACTTTCAACAAAATTCTTAGAGCCATTTACAAAATAAAATTTACATACATACAAGAATTGCTCCTTTAAGGTGAACGTCAAGTAATTTTGCTTCCTGTTCTTCGAATGAAAAAAATTCTGTACACATTTTCTTCTCAATTAATTAACGCGTTCCCAAAGTTGAAAATTTGAATATCGATTAAAACATCTTCATTTTATGACTTGTAATACTTAATATTTGCTAAAACATAACCATAGTTATGCAATCCAACATTTGTTTGTCTACTGACGTCATCAAAGTACAGGTCGCTCCATCCTTTTTCTGGTTTCAATACCACCAAAGGAAAAGGTATTGATTTTTAATATAATTATGGTTATGTTTTAGAAAATAGTAAGTATTCCAAATTATAATATGAAGTCATTTTAATCGATATTCAAATTTTCATCCTTGGTAACACATTAATTGTGAAGGAAATGTTTACAAAATTTTTCCATTGGAAGTATAGTAAGCAAAATTACTTCACGCCCACCTTAATGTAATATGGGATAAGGGCGATGGAATGGATCGCAATCCTGTGTGCTGACCTTTGACCCCATTTTGTCCATTTTCAATGGGGTTCGTCCGCACCTGGTCCCCTACCACATACTGAAATATCATCGAAATCAAACCATTTTTACGTGCGTTATGACGCATAAAGACAATGGAATGCATCTCGCTCCTATGTCCTGGCCTTTGACCCCACTTCACCAATTTTGAATAGGGTTCGTTTCCAAGCGGTTCCCTACCACACAGTAAAATTTCATTGAAATCGAGCCATATTTACGCAAGTTATGACGCATAAGGGCAATGGAATGGATCCCGTTCGTCGTGATCTTTGACCCCATTTGTCCCATTTTCAAGACGGTTCGTCCCCAGGTGGTCCCCTTCCACATACTAAAATTTCATCGAAATCGAACCATTTTTACACCAGTTATCGAGCGGACAGTCGAAAAACGCTGGAGCATATACGCTTCTTCAACCTACGGTTGGAAAGCGTAAAAAGGAGCACCGATAGTTCAACTCTATCTTTAGTCCTTGGTGGAGAGTACTTAAACTACTACAAACTTCACCTTTCTAAATTTCATTAAGAAACTTGATCCACTATGCTGATCTTCAAGAGGGAACATGGAGTTTTGCATGATTTCGTTCGCAAGATAAACAACTTAAACAATGCGATAAAGTTCACCATGGAGCTTGAAGTGAACGTGACGCTGAATTATCTTGACATCGCGCTCAACAGAAAAAGAACTTCCAGCTTCGATTTTAAAATTTGTTGTAAACTTTATACTTTTAGAGCATGGTTTTATAGAATGTATAACGTATGTAAACCCAACTACCTAAATAATAAGGAAACTGATAATATTTATAGTAAAGTTCTGAACACTGTATATAAGAAAGACGACATAGACAGAATGCATGAAATTGTAAAAATTCGTATAATATTAGTGGTAACAAAATCAACTCGTAAAATGATAAGAAACACAGGAACCAACTCATAAGTCCCAGGCTTAACATATTGGTTAAAGAATTTATTATGTAAGTACAACATTTCAATAGCAATGCAGTTATCACATGTAATAAGATTTATATCAAGTATATATATATATATATATATCAAGTATAGAGACGTAACGTCAGGTGATGCGTAACATTATAGCCTCTCCTTGACAAATGTCAACCCCGCTTTCTCGTGGTGCATATTGTTCCCACTAAAGGGGCTCTGACGACCGCCAATAGTGGTATAACTATACCATCGGGATTACAGGAAATCCTATCATACACTCACCAATCCGCTTGGCCAGCGTGGTGAGTTATGGCCAAACAATTCCAAAATTACTCCACAACTTAAATCTTGGCCCTCAGTCTCCGGCAGCTGGAATGTACCTGGCCAAGGCAGCGGCCAGTGCGACATGAAGGCAGAGGGTGCTAAGAATCCCCGGAGGACCGGAGTAGGCTGCCATCTGATGCTAATCTTGGCCACGTATAATGGACGCTCCCTATCTTCTGATGCAAGGCTTCTTGAAATGGAAGAGGAACTAAAAAGGATCAAGTGGGACATCGTCGGGCTAAGTGACGTAAGGAGAAAAGGAGAAGATCTCATTGAACTGAAAAGTGGACATCTCTTCTACAATCCTGGGACAGATACTGGTAGAACTAGTGGTGCTGGATTTCTAATAAACAAGAAACTGAAGGATAAAGTTGTAGAAGTTAAAAGTTCCTCTGACAGAGCTGCACGACTCGTTATCCAACTCTCGAGAAGATATAAGGCCCGGATTATTCAAACTTATGCACCCACCAGAAGTCATCCAGAAGAAGAAATTGAAGAATTTTATGAGGAAATTTGTCATTTAAATAATAATGGTAAGCAGCACTTAAAGATAATAATGGAAGATTTCATTGAATAAATAGGGCAACGGCAAAAGAATGAAACTTCAGTAGGTAAATTCGGGCACGGCAACAGGAACCATCGTGGAAATACTCTCGTTGAGTTTGCAGAGGCAGAAGGACTTTTCATCTTGAACTCCTTTTTCAAGAAAAAGCCACACAGGAAATGGACATGGAGACATACAAATGGGACGACAAGTGAAATTGATTTTATTATGTGTAACAAAAAATTCGTCATAGAAGACTGCAGTGTGATAAACAAGTTCAACACAGGTAGTGACCATAGATTAGTGAGATTTAATATGCACCTCCACACTAAACTCCAACGTGGCAAGCTCATAAGACAAACAAAATGTATTCACATAACCAACCTTAAAAAACACCATAATACCTTCAAGTTGGAATTAAAGAACGGATTCTCTGCTTTAGATGGCCTAACATCGGAAAAAGTTGATATTTCTGAAGCTAACAGAAAAGTAAAGAGAGCTCTTATGAAAACAGCAACAAAATTAGCTGGGTCTAAGGACAAGTTGCATGTGAACAAATTATCAGGAGAAAGCAAAATGTTGATGCAAAAAAGAAGAGATGTGGACAACTAAAGAAGATGTGACTTTCAAAGTGGAATACATAGAGCTATGCAAGACAGTACGAAAAAGTATCACTGAAGACCTAAGAAATTCAACTATGAACTAGTGAGGAAAGCACTTGAAATCAACTAAAGCCTAAAGGTAGCAAATGGACATCTCAGTAAGGGAAGAAAACAGATTATGGCACTGAGAAAAGAAGATGGTTCTGTAACAAGAAAAGGAGGCGAAATTTTGACAAGAGTGAAAGATTTACACTCTAAGTTATATGAAAGGGATGATGCATGTATTCCAGACATCATGGAAGGTACCGGTACCAGAGTTCTTCCAGTCCTCCCAGCAGAAAATGCGCATGAAATTAAGAACTTGAAGCGGGGCAAAGCTACGAGAGAAGACGGAATTACTGTAGACATCATACAAGAAGCAAGTGGAGAAATCAAAACAGTATTCGCCCAAATTTTCACTCGATGCCTTAATGAAGGGAAAATTCCTGAGGATTGGAACAACGCTATAATGATCCTGCTACATAAAAAGGTGACATTGAGGATCTCAGGAACTACAGACCTATCAGCCTCCTCTCAGTAGTTTATAAAATCTTCACTAAAATTCTTTCACACCGTTTGGAGGTAACACTCGACATGGCTCAACCGACAGAACAAGCTATATTCAGGAGTGCCTACCGCACAATAGATCATGTCCACGTACTGTGAGAACTAATTGAAAGAGCAAGGGAATATGAACTTCCATTTTGTACGGTTTTATCGATTATGAAAAAGCCTTTGATTCCGTGAAATCAGCAGCAGTTACAATGGCTCTGAAATCCTGCGGTATTGAAGAGACATACATTAATATTATTAATAACATCTATGAAAATGCAAGTGCAAAGATTCGGCTGTTTGAAAATACAACACACATAAAAATTGGAAAGGGAGTGAGACAAGGTGACACCATATAACCGAAGCTCTTTAACGCCACATTGGAAAATGTCTTTCAATTACTGAACTGGGAAAACAAAGGGATAAAGATTAATGGAAATTATCTACCCCCCCTTTGTTTTGCTGATGACATATTCATTTTTGCAACTACCCGATCAGAGCTGCAGTGTATGATCTAGGAACTTGCTGACAAGAGTAAAGAAGTGGTATTAAAAATGAACTTTCAGAAGGCAAAAGTGATGTTTAATGCTTTTACACGAAATATAGATTTATCGATTGATGGAGAAAAGCTGGAAATAACAGACACGTACGTTTATCTTGGACAACAGATATGAAGTGAGGGTCGCATTGATGAAGAAATTATTCGGCGTACAAAACTTGCCTGGAGAGCTTTTGGAAGAAACAGCACAATTTTCAAAATGAAATATGCCATTATGTCTTAAAAGAAAAGTTTTTGATCAATGCATCCTTCCAGTGCTCGTGGACCTTAACTAAAAGAGGCATACAAAGGCTGCAGACAACTCAAAGAACCATGGAGAGGTACATGCTTGATGTAACCAGGAGAGATAAGAAGAGGAACTCGTGGATCCGAAAAATGACAAGAGTGGAAGACATCATGATCAGAGTTAAATCCCGGGAATGGCAATGGGCTGGGCATACTGCCAGAAGGGCAGACCATCGATGGACAGCCGAGATTTTAAATTTGTATCCAAGGGATAGGAAAAGACCCAGAAGAAAACCACATGGGAAATGGGTGGATGAAATACGAAAGTATGCGGGATTGACATGGAGGAGACTGGCACAAGACAGACCGTTGTGGAGGAAACTTGGGGAGACCTTCGTCCAGCAGTGGATTGATAATGGTTGACGAAGATGATGATGATATCAAGTATACTATGGTTTAATATAATTTATTTATTTCTGGCTTACTTTAGGAAATATGTATTCGCCCTTGCGCTTTTATTACCTTCGTCTTGGGTGTTTTTAAATTGGGAAGGATAATAGTAATGAAACACTTTACTAACTATTTGTCTTGAACTCAGATGTAGTTTGTGATATGTTGCTCAACGAAGAAAAAAGTATAAGCTATAAATTTAACAAAACAATAGAATATTGACTGCAACTAATATAAAATCGAAGAATCTGCGCCGAGTGTAGAATCAATTTTTTCAACAAACTATTTAATCCAGTAGTGCAGAAATACATTTAAATATATTTACACATTTCTATATTTGATAAAGCAAACAAAGCTTGTATATGTGGAAAAAAACTCTTAAAACCTAAAATTACTTTTGAACAGATTAGTTCTAAAGTATTAATTTTCCATATTCCATTTAGGGTTAAACTGGTAATTGTTGCCCATTTTTCAGCTTCCTGATGAAATTAAGTAATGGTTATTATAATCAGCTCATACGTGTTAGAAGACGGTTATGTCAAGTATGTTTATACATTATATAAGACTACATTCAGTAAATGCTATGAAAAATTATTTATTTATATTCTTTCATTACATTGCTTTTTGGTCCCATAACTAAATTGTGATCCTATCGGTCAGCGATATTTGAATCGCTTCTCGTGCAGTGGGAATTGTTACACAGTTTTTTCGGACTCTCAAGGCCGTTCCAAATGTTCAGTATTGCTGGAACTGCGCCGACAGAGGGCGCAGCGGAGTAGGCCAACGCCGAACGTGAGAAAATTGCGCACATGTGAAGACGCGTGGAAACTCACGGTAGAGGTCGCAATGTGAAAACTGATGTTAATAATTACGACGCGAAAGACAAACAACGAAATATTCAGTGTGTGTATGTGTTTGTGTATTTACATCTAATTCATATAAAATGTTCTGCAATAAATTAGACTCTTTAAGTATACCTTTGATGTGGAACTTTCTTGGAATATGTTAATGTGTATCAGACTCTGCAAACATCAGCAAAGAAGATGATGGATTGAGAGAGAAGCCCGTGCACGGACTCACGGAAGAGGTAAGAAGTCAAATATAAATACCTCTAATTACCGAAATTGAATTGAAACGTTAAAAGTAAGAACAAGTAGCTCAGAGAGATTTGCTGTTGTTTCGTGTGTATTAATCCCTGTTATCTCCTCGCATTCGGGGAGGAGGGATACCCGGAGGAGCACACTCTAAAGTGTGTTCCAGGGCTTTGATCTTTAAAGGAAATGGTTGTTAGTGTAACACCTTTCGTCAGTTGGCTCTTTGTTCTACGGTTTCCGATACTTACTAGCACATCTATGTTAGTCTGGTTAACCAATGTTTCAGCCATAAGGTTTTTCAAAGCTCTGTCAGAAAGCTCCTGAAACCATTTCTTTCCGGTTTATCTCTCAGCGATTTGTAAGGTTTGGTCCAGGATTATCATCATATCGTAGTGCAGCAGCCTGACGCCAAGAAAAGTTATGTCGACTCACGTATCCCATCGCCTACCACTAAATTTCGGCAGACAAATGTTCCAAATCCTAGGAAATTCAGAAGACTCCAGAACTTTCAGCGAGAATGACTGACAAGCGTTCAAAAATTCAAGAGCAAGAAGAAACCTGGTAGTAAAAATTACTTTTCCCATGCCTTGTCAATCTGCGGCATGATGCGAACTTTTTGAATTTTTCCCTTGTTAAAGCCATAATAAAAGTAAAAAATTGAAGTTCACATTTCAATAAAGTGCTTGAAACACGGATTTCAGAAAAGATTCTGATAGGTGGCAGCAAGAAATTACATTTCTTCTGAAATCGTTTTCCTACACCATATTTTGTTGTGTACTGAGGTGTTAAAATCATTAACAGATCTCAGTGTATTTGACTTTGTTCTCCATCCATTCCAAGAAAATTTTAAAGACAAGCGCGATCTGCATTTTAAAGAAAATATACATACACACATTCCATGTAGCACTGAATGTGTCAGAGCATGATATATTGCAAATCAACATTCTTGATAAAAGTATGATGGACGTTTTAAAAACTTCAGACTGGAACTGGAACAATAAAAAGTTGTCCGTTCTTTTCGAAAACTGGCAGTTCATCTTACATTCACCGTCGTATTAAGTAAAGTGCTCATTGTTACACTTCATTTTCTGGTTGAGTTTTCCCAGTTAACAGAAGTTTTGCTTTGAAGCGAGTACAGGGGGTGCCATATAAAATGTGCTATATCTAATGTTCGTACTGCTTCTTTAGAGTTTCTTCTAAAATTACTTTCGTTTTTTGTGGTAAATGAGAAATTTGAAATCACTGTTTCCATATTTGCCCTTTCTTTTTAATTTTGTGCTTCGATTTTGTTGTTCGTCTTTTGTTCTTGAAACGTGGCTATCGATCTTCAAAATTAATTAGTAATAAATCACATTCCCATTAGTCTTACGATTCAGAGGACGGGAAAACTCGGTAATATTTCGTGTATTGTTTCAGGAATGTGACATATTCAAGTACTATTAAATTGTTCGCAGCGACAATACGGATTTTTCATTTAATGTATCCAAATTGCAGGAAGCCGAGTATTTTTGAAGATGTGAAGCTTGTAGGAATTATGACAACACTGTTGTTTGGCATGGACGGCGTTTTTAAAGCATTCGCAGTTCAATTTACATAAAATTAACTGGTATGAAAACCCTACACTGAAATATGTCAATTCTATTCATTTATTACCATTCTTAGCAACACATCTGTGATACAAATTCATACATGTACAAATGAGTAAACAAATGCTTGTATGCAAATGTCACAACTTCTTATAGCAGTGAGTTCGCACTCACGTAATGTAATTTTAGTATGATGAACTGTACTGCTTGGCAGAAAAACTTCATAGAGATCGCTGTGTTTATAAAATGATTCACATTTTTAACTGAATGTAAAACAATTAAATATATTCCATTTGCAACAAAGAATCGAATACTAGATTATTAAATGTAGTTATACGTAATTTCTCCGCGTCTGTTACTCAAATCAAAGAACATGTAACGAAATATTTTATCCTCAGTATTACATGATATTCTCGCACTCCTTAAAACTTTACAAAATTTGAGTTTACTGTCCATGACAATTGTTAAAGTGCTTATTAGTTCAAATATGTTTGCAGTAATTTAAATGTATTTCTTTGATCAGATTTTAGTTTTTGTTATTAGATTCAATATTATTTTGGGAACCACTGAGCGTTGTCCTTTCTACTAATTTACAAAGTGAACAGTCTCCCAAATTATGGTTAATACCATTTGTTATGACAAATTTCTCTTTCAATAACGCTACACCATTTGAATTTTGTCGAGGGTACGTGCTTATTGAGTTATATAATTCGTTATCAACGATATACAACTTCCGACAGAAATTGTACTATTACGAACACAGTACAGCCATTAATGTCTTCGTACATTTTGTAATTCGCATGCTGTTTAGTTCCACATTGTATCTTTTTTTATCAGTACCAGACAGAACGCACCTAAAGTTAGAAACACCTGGCATATTCTGTTATGTGAAGATTTAATCATCGGCATTTATAATTTCACTTGATTTTGCAAAGCGTTTAGCTGTTTGATAGCGCATTGCTTTAAAAAACTGAATGCAGAGATAATTAAAATAAAATACTTCCAACAAAACAGAGAATCCTACTACGTCTTCTACAAGATCGAGTGACATTATTGTGACCACCAGCTAATATCCAGAATAAACGCCTTGCTCAGCGCGGACAGCAGCTTGACATGTTGGGAGTGACTCAATAAGTAGCTGGAAATTGTTCACAGCTATGTGGAACCATGCTGACTGCAGTGCATTTGACAGCTGCTGGAGGGTGCGTAGTGGAGGTTCCATAGAACGAACCACACGATCGAAATGGTCCCGCATATGCTCAATTGGGTTTATGTCTAGGAAATTAGGTGGCCAAGGAAGTACTTTGAAGTCTTCAATGTGCCCTTCCAACAAATCTCGGACATTTTCAGCTGTTTGACACGTCACAGTGTCGTGCGGGAAGATACAATCGTTTCCAGTGAATACAATCAGCATTGTGGGTGTACGTGGTGTGCAATGATGCACTGAAAACGAATTTAGTCCATAATGAGTTCCTCAGGTATAAGTGGACCGACAGAATGCCACGAAAACATTTCCCAGACCATAACGCTGCTGCCACCAAATTGTGTTCCTCCAGCAATGGTTGAGGAATGTTTGTTCTCCGATGTGTCCCGCCTTATACACCAACGTCCATCCGTTTGATGAAGCAGAAAGCGTGACTCATCGGAGAAGGCAATCCTTCGCCAATCAGTGAAGGTAGAATTCCGATACTACCGTGCAAATGTATGCCTTTTTCTGCCGATGCACCTTCGTTTAGAATAAGTGCAGTCACTATCCGTCTCCATCGGAGCCGCATACGCAGCAGGTTTCGCTGAAATGTCGTTTTAAACCCACTTCTGTTAGCTCTATTGTTCATTCGGGCAGTGAATTGCTCCACTGTAGCGTGTCGATCTGCCCTCACGCACTTTTCAAGCCGACGTTCACCTCTCATATCAATGACACGTGGTGCTCCGCAGTTTCCACTTCTCTTATTCGCAATGGTGCCATTTCTCAAGTCACGAAACACTTTAACCAGAGAAGCACGCGAACAGTTCACAAAGTGCGCTGTTTCAGGAATACTGCCACCCTTGTTCCGAAAACAGATAATCATCCCTTTTTGCAAATCTGATAAATCGCTCCTTTTATCCATGACATGCGAGTGATATTTTTTCAGATTTCCTACATCACACCTTATATAACCTACAAACCAGTTTACTATACATGCCTTCTTTCTTTGGCTACGCGCTGTTGGCTTCAAAAGTAGGAGGTGATCAGAATAATGTGACTCGACTGTGTATATCCTCATGTTCATTTTCGTTCCGTAATTCTTTCCTTTCTGTTGGGATTACTTTATTAAGCAGCAATTAGCTTTCGGTTAATTGGAGAACGCCATAAAAGTTCATTCAAACACACTTACAGTTTTGTTAAATTAAATAAAAGCAGCCTGATTCTTGTTACAGATGCATTTGCGTAAAGGTTTTGTGAAAAGGGGATTTTGTGAGTCTCCGTTCAATAATGTAAAATCTTCTATTGGAAGGTCATTAGTTATCTCGTTTTGGAGAAATCAAACTTTTACGATTAATTCTGTGAAATGGTAAAACCCACTACTGGGTTCAACGAAGCGAATGTGAAACGAACCTGGTAAACCCCTATAAAAATCTACGCTGTTTCTTTAAAACCATTTTAGTAGTTCTGAAAAAGATGGAAGAGCAGATGCTTTGGGCTACTACGTGTGTGCTCTCTAAAGCTTGGTAGAAAACTAAGTTTAAATGTTTATATAAATGAAAACCATTTTATACTAAAATTCAAAATTTTTCTTTTAGTGAATTGCACTTGTTCAGTTTAACTACTTGTGAACTGGGAATGTATAAATTATTTCTTTTTTATGAAATTCTCTTAAACAGGAAGCCATTGTTTTTGGTTTTTTTTCGGGAAATTATTCAACAAGTTGCCATAATAATTCTACTTGCTCATTGTTTTGCGTTCTTGTTTTGGGTCTTCTAACGGTTGAATCACAGGACAAATACCCGAGAAGCAGGATATAGGTTTTGACTTTTAAAGTAATGCACATTTTCTTCTTAGGGTGCGGATTCTAAGAAGTATGTTAACCACACTCATTCATAACTCTTTCAAAATTGAAAAGGCTATATGCGAATAAAAGTAGATTTAGCATAGTGATTTATTTCCTGTTTCCGAATTCATATTTGTTCGCTTCCCATCGACGTGGGACGTTGTAAACCAGCAAAACTTGTTGCTAGAGTGCAATGTTAGGACACGTGCAGTTTTCTATTAGATAAGTAAAACTCTACTATTTCAGGTGATATTTGCTGAATTCTTTCCAAAGATCTTTGACACAAGCATTCAGATCTAGAGATGAAAGACTTCACACTGATGAAGAAACTGGATAAAATTTAATGTATAAAACCCCGTGTTTGTGAAAATTGCGACACCGATAAAAATCACCTTATTCCAGTGAAATTTATATCACACATTCGTCTCGTTGCAGGAGATAAGAGATAACATTTGTAGAGCTAAACAAGATTTTTTCGCAACAGAACACAGTTGCGTGTGAAGCTACTTCGAGCAACAATGACATCCTCCTCACGGCGTGGCATGGAATGAAAGTTTTTGATATTGTTCTGGGGAATAACATACCAGGTCGCTTCTAGGCAAGAACATAGGCCATTTGTGCAGTCTGGCAGATGCGTTTGACATGTAAGTCCCTCAGGCACCATGTCCCAGATATGTCCGATTCGATACATATCCGGAGAACGTGCTGTCAAATGAATAAGTGCTATCTGTCGGGCATGGAAGAGGTTTGGGCCATTCCATACCACGTGTGGTGGAGAATTGATTTTCTTGAATATAGCGGAAGGGAAACTTTGAAGGAAGGCTCTAAAGCATCTATCATGTATCGCTGGATGTTCCCTCAATTCTTACCAGACAAGATTACGAACAGAACCCAATTGCGTCCCAGACCATGACGCTTTGCGTTGGGTTGGTATAACGGAGCAAACCGAACATTAAAAGGTGCCGTCCACCACGATGTCTTTGAATATGTGTTCGATCATCACGGTACATCAAGTTGAGTCGTGATTCGTCAGCAAACACGGCCTGTTAAAATCCGCGCGCTGATGTCAGTGTTCGATAACGCACTGCAGCCATAGGCGCCTGTTGTTAAGGGTCAAAGAAATATGTAGCAATTGACAGCTATGGGCCAGTCATCTGTTAAGCAGACGACGTCGAGCTCTACTGGACAACAAAGCCAGACCTGTAGCAGTGTTGCACTGCTGTGGCAAGACAGCGGCTGTCACTGTGTGATAGATCACTGCCATGCGGTAGAAGTGTATGTCATCCCGCGCGGTCGTATGATTTTGCGGTCCGTTTCCCGAATTTGTGTATTTCCGAGCCTCATCTGTCGACTGACGCCAAGTTCACATTACTCTACTTGCATTTCCTTCCATACGAGTGGCGATGTTAAGATACGAAAATCCAGCTTCTCTCATTCTAATAATTCTTCCTCGCTCAAAGTCGGTCATGTTTTCATAATGCGTCCTTCCTCGGCGACAGGTCATCGTTTGTCACAAGAAACACCCATTCGATTCAATGTCGACTCTTCACTGATCGCAACATCTTCCTTGAGTCAACGTTTTATCTCATTTACGACCATAACGGCCGAAACGCCCATTACATCCAAATTACCCCAACCGTCCAAAAGGGCCGTTTAGAGTGAATAGGACATCCTACGGATGCTAGTTCTTTAAATCTTCACGGCCTCTACGGGATTAGCAGAAGCCACTAGCAACCCTCTGTCAACATTGTTGTTAAACAAATAAGTAATGTAGGCGTTGGTTTCTCCCGGAGCGGTTTTTTTCTATCATGACATAGTATGCCTTCCTTACAGAAGAATGCAGTAATAGCCCCGTCAAAATATCTATTGGTCAGTGCACATTAAGTCTACAAATAGGAAGTTTCGTGTGCTTACCGAACACTAATCCTTCTTTTTCTCAACTTGTATAGGGGAAGGATAAAAATCTGAAAGGAACAACAGGAAGTTTGTGAGCCTTCCAAGATTTCAGGAGTTTGGTCATTAAAGGGTTGAACCCAAGACCGTATAGATCACAGGGAGCTGTTCCAAAACCACATGTGAATTTTTACTGATATTTTAATAATTTGCACATCCTATTCTGCTTTACATATTCCTCAACAATCAAGCTAAAACCGGCAATCCATGATGTAGAAATTTTCACACCCAGTAGTGTATTTTTGACTTAAGAATATATACCAGATGAGTCCGCAAAGATGTAATATTATATATACAGGAGGGCTTTTGTGCGCGATGATTTCCTGTTGTATTTATGAAGAGTTATTTTTTTCTGTATTTAGGCTCAATCGCTCTAATTGCGTTTGTATTTGAACTTCGTGCGATTAAATAAAAACCTTAGTAAAAAAATATATATATGTCGTTTTGTGAGAGAAATGGATGTTTCTCTGAGGGATCTTTCTTTGTGTGTGCTGGCAGTTTCTTTTCAGGCTCTCCTTTTCCCATGCCTTTCCGCCTTTCCTGCGGCCGGACGTTGGCTGCGGGACTGATTGCTCAGAGTCGCTTTCTACAGGTAAGTATTTATGTTAGCTTACAACTTCACTCCTTAACGGGAAACCGTATACTCCTTATCCTCTAATATTTTCAGTACTCTTCTTTAGTGCTTTCCTATCAGGGCACTCTGTTTCCCTATTCCATTAGTTTCACTTTCACCTGCCAATGGGCGCAGCGCGCTGTGGGTTCAGATCTGTAAACCTAAATTAGGTGCTGTTCGTATAAAAACTTGTGTTTACAGCTCTTTAAAAAGTATACCTGTTCTTACAATGTTTTTATTATGGCTGTATACACAAGCGAAAAAATGGAAACTAAACTGAAATATAAAAAATATTTCGTAGTGAGTACGCAACTCTCCTTCCTTTCCAAAATTCGAGAATACCTTAACAACAACATACATGTTTAAAAATCTCCTTGATAATATTTTACAAATCAATACCTGTTACAATGCGATTTGTAAAAGTGATATTTTTTTAAACATTAGACATTTTAATACCTGGTGAGAAAAAATACTGTAATACGGTAATTACTGTTTATTTTATTGTAATAATTGTAATTTTATAATACTTGAGTCAAAAAACTTAAAGAAATTCAGGCAAGAAATAAATTGCATTAAACAACTGTTTTCAAAATATTTACTAGGGCAGTGCTTTTTTTCTTTAATTCTCGAAGTGCGAATATGATTCGCTGTTTTCTTAAGCTTTGCCGACTGCTTGAATGTATAAAAATATTCATATTCGTAGGGTTCTTTATTTATTAGCAAACACTCTCCGCAAGAGCATACGATAGGTAGGCACTGTGTTTGTATACATCTAAATGATGCGTGATCTGTCCACATTCCTCTGATTGTGATATGACAAAGGTGACTGCATAACTACAGATTTCTCTTCGTGAAGATTGTACAAATTTGTGGATTTTAACCGCATTATTTAGTACGTAAATGTTTAAAAAAGGTATCGTTTTGCACTTGCATCCTGAAAGGTTTTTGACTCCTTTTGTGCTTATTATTCAAAACCTAATGCTTCAAAGATCCCGGGAAAACGGATTCAGGGTTAGACGTCTTAGCACCTCCACCCTAGTCTTTTCACTAAAGTTCAAAGTATATCTAAAAGGCGCCTTAATTTACATTCTTTCAAATGAAAGTCGCTTTTTCACAGCTGTAGATTATATAATAGTATAAACTTCTTGTGTTTACAGAGCGCAGTTTTTCAGGTAACGCAACATTGCTTTCCCATAGGAACAACGCAACTCAGTTATACCTTGGGGGAAATGAGCACTGCATAACTTGAAAAATTTAATTAAATTTTTAAAGTTTCGAAAACTTTGTTTAATCCTATCGATGTGGAAGGAAATGCTTTTTTGAAACCGTGCGTCCTGCATGTCAGATTTTCGCGAAGTAAATACATAACTAGAGAAAGAAATAAAACGAACAATGCTGTCTTTATTTAATATTTAATTCCTGTAATTTGGTGTTCCGTGTCTCGTAATTGTCGTTTATGATTTGGTAGACGCTCGTTTTTTATTTAAATACACATGGCATGTTTAAATGTACCTTCTTTTCAAGGGCATTTGTCCATTCACTGTCTTGCCGTATTTTCCTATGTCTCGCAGTCAATTGCTTTTGGTGAATTCTTTGTACTCACAATTCCTCGGTGCTTAGCGGCGGATAGGCGATTCTTAATTTTTGGCATTTATTTTGTTTGTAACTAGCAATCACGCCCTTTCTCCGAACGGTAAATTTATAAAATAATTTTTATGAACGGAAAATTCAAGAAAAGGGAAATTAATTAAGGGAAAAAAGTCATTTAAAATCCATAACTGTTTTACGATTTAGAACAACGTCCTGACGTCAATGCATAGGGGTTGACATAAAACGGAGCAGGATTTGGCGCCCCTTAATTTTAAATTAAAATTTGATTTTTTTTTCAATTGGAGGATTAACGACCACCCTGAACAACTCAATTGGCTACGAGTAGTCTCCCGTTCCTAATTTAGGGATACCAGTTCCAGGCAAATGAGAAAGCCAGTGCCGTAAGACGAATACAACATTCATGACTCACCGGGATTCAAACTCGGACCGCTTTCGGAAGAATGATCACAGGCCATCGCTTAGACCACTGCACCACCGCGGCGGATTTGAAATTTTTAAAGCACTTTAGTTATTCTGACAAAATTATCTTTAAACCTATCACCAGTCCTCTGTTGTTGTTTTTTTTTTATGGTTTATGTGTTTAAATTGTAAAGTTCAGCCACCCTTTCGAACTTTTTTGATTTCAGACTTTTCTAGGTGTAGAAGTGTTTGAAAAATTCAAGCAGACAATTTTTAAAGCGATATACACTGGCGGAAAGCAAAAAAAGAACACCAAGAAGGAGACTTCTGATACCAACGACATTTATACAGCATAATAACGGAATACATAGGATAACGTGATCAAAACATTATGACAAAATACAGCTGTATTTGCTGGTAAACTGAAATATAACATTTCCATGTAACATGGTTAGTACGAGGTTGAACCGCCATGAACTGCGTCACACTCTGCAATTCGGGCATGGAGTCTGTCGTACAGATGTTGGATGTAAGTTTGGGGTATTGAGTTCCAAGCATCCTCAAACTGGACGCGTAAATCGGGAATGGTCGTGGCTGGCCGTGGAGACCGGATAAGTCGTTGTCCCATAAAATCCCACACGTGCTCAATGCAGGAAAAATCAGGTGAACGTAGAGGCCATGGAAGTTGTCTCACACCCTGAAGTGCATGTTGCGTTGCACGTGCCGCGTGTGGGCGTGCGTTATCTTGCTGGAAACCACCACGATGGACCGACTTTACAAATGGCACAACAATGGGCTGAATGATGTTGTTGGTGTAGGAGGTGCTGTTTAACGTACCCGGTACAAACACTAGTTGTGTACGGGAGTGATAGCTGATCTCTCTCCACTCCAGGAGACCAGGTGTAGGACCTGTGTTTCGCTGGCGGATGCACGAAGGGTGTAGACGCTCCCCTGTGCGTCTGCAAACACGCATACGGCCATCGGAGGCACTCAATCAGAATCTGCTTTCATCGCTGAACACGACAGATCGCCATTGCGTTCTCCAGTGCAGACGTTGGCGACACCACTGCAGCCGTTCCTGACGGTGGGCTGGAGTCAGAGGTACACATACCAGAGGCACACGTGCACGTAGTCTTGCATATAGTAGAGGGTTGCGGATTGTTTGCACAGTAACCTCAGGTGCAACTGCAGCTCGGATTTGCGTCGCAGTAAAAGTTCTGCTTGACAACGCCGCCTTTATTATTCGTCGATTGGTCCGTTCATCAGTCCCTCTGTGACTCCCGGTTCCACGTCTTCTTGTGTGGGAATGTTCCTCGGACCATCTACGCCACCATCGTACCACCACCGATACTTTCCGTCCAATTTCTTGCGCAATACGCCGATACGACCACCCGGCCTCGCGGAGTCCGACTAGACGACCTTTGCTCAATGTCCGATAACTGCTAAAATCGTACACGCCTTCCATGTCCAGGCTATGCAGCTTCTTCAGGGTTTTCGCACGTGTCCGTACGCCGACGAATGATTACAGTCACTTCGTCGTACTCCTTAAATACCACCGACGATAATTTGCATATTATGCCGTGCTATGGCGTAAGCGCTAACCGGTTGGTCCCGAAATTAACCTCACACCTACGTAAACTCGACCCCATTAACATATGCAAATTACATGATCGTCCGCCAATTCCTTCTTGGTGTTTTTCTTTTTTAACTTTCCGCCAGTGTATATGTATTTTTATTGGTTTATGTGCATTTGCACGTATCCGGAATTCAAGACCTACCAGCAAAGCCAATTTTTAGATTTCTAGGCTATTTAGCAATGGTGTAACAATTCGCGAAACGTTCATGTAGACAATGTTTCAAAGCCGCTATTTTGGTTTTTACTGGTTTCGAAGTTTTCTAGGTATCCGGACTTTCAAGACTTACATGCATGCCAATTTTCTGATCTCTAGGTCATTCACAAGTGGTCGAGCGGTTCGCGATCGAACACATTCCCATTTTCCCTATTTGCTTTTTATATAGTAGGCAAAAAAACCTATATTTACGTAAGTATAAACGTATACCCGCGGAAATGGCCGTACTTTAAAAGCATCGCTACGTCTTTAATCATTGCGCCATTGCCAGTTTAATTGTAGCCTGTCCTTTCACCAATGAGAAGATAGTGCTAAAAATAACTGCGTCACCATGGCAGTAGAACACGAATCGAGAAATTTCCTGGGTCGTTAACCCTGAAGACAAAGTAAGCCGCTCGTTGCTTTCCTTTGTGTCTTTAAAAAACGCTTAAAGATCAGAAAATGACTTTTTCTTAAATTATTTTTGTAAATGAGGACTTATAGTTGCGAGTTTATGTTTTAAAAATTGCAATGCGTTATTATTATTAGTTTTGCATATATCCGCTTTTTTAAAATGAAATCATCGCGAAATACAGAATTTTGTGAAAATGAAAAAATTAATTTCTCATAAACTTAATCGAAATCTAAAACAGAGCGACTAGGCGCAAAACTTCAGTCATGGCCCTACATGCCTACAAAGCTTCGCGGTTCTATTGCTGTTAGTGCATCCGGAACACGAACTGATACCACATTTTTGCTCACCGTAAATTCGAAATGCTAATAGCTCTCTAAGTATCGTCAGAATAGAAAAAGCGTGTCCTCTGAACAATTCTTACAAACGATGTAAATTTCAAAATGTTGTGTTTAATGTTTTTGTGCTGCGTGCTATAAAATTGTGATTGCCGCGAAGTTTCTAAAATAGCGGCGGCAGTTTCTTTTTTAGGACAGAGAGATTTGGATTAAAGAGCACCGTGAGCAGCTCGATGAGCTATAAACTATCTCCTTTCCCTTATTTAGGGTCACTACTTCCATCGAAGGGAAAGTGACAGTGCTGCAATAAAAACATACTCTCATTGCAGAAAAAAAAAAAAAATAGTTGAACCCATTAGGAAGCAACCGACAGGAATAAGACTTGGTTAATGGATTTGATATCATGAGACATGCGAATGATACAAGTATCACGCTCGGTAGCGCCTGTGACGCAAGCAAGCAGAGGTTCTAGCGCTGTGCCTGACTGGGTAAATAAGGTATTTCCATTGCGCTTGCTTGCCATTCTGTCTCAGTGTTTTTGTGTTGATTGCACTTTTTTCAAGTGAAGTATGCCTCCGGGGAAAGCTCGGAAGCGATTCTAGCAGTTTGAGGAGTTCGAAAGGGGCCGCATCGTCGGACTCCCGGAAGCAGGATGGTCTTATCGCCGTGTTGCGCGCGATAGTAGTCGGACTGATATCATCATAGCACACTGTTGGTGGAAATGGATACAACAACAAACGCAGCAGCCACAGGAAGGTTCTGGGACACCTAGGCGAACCACGGAGGGAGGGGATCGACGGGTTGTCCGACGTGCACGAAGTGACCCAAGAGCCACGATTGCGGATATTCAGAGAGCAGTCGTGCCCTTCATGAATCGTACGCTTAGTGCCAGCACAATTGGTAGACGGCTTCACGACGTTTGACAACACGCGCGAAGACCATTAGGACGTCAGCTCTTAACACTATTTCATAGTCGCAAAAGACTGCAATGGTGTCGTGTCAGACACTCATAGAGCCACGCAGAATGGCAGCGGGTGATCTTCAGTGACGATTCTCGTTTTTGTCTCTGAGGAGACGACCAATAAATCCGTGTGTGGAGGCAGCGTGGTCAGCGCCAAGATGTACGGTATGTTGTTGAGCATCACCTGTCAAAACGTCCTAGTGTCATGGTGTGGGGTGCAAATGCCAACGATACCAGATCACCTTCGGTGTCTATTACAGGCACTTTGACAGCTTAACGTTACGTTAATGATGTCTTGCAACCAGTTGCCCTACCTTTTTCTAAACGCTCACGCTGGTGCAATTTTCCAAAAGAACAAAGGCTTGTCTGCATACTGCTGCTGTCTCGGGACACTGACACTCTGCCATGGCCAGCCGCTTGCCAGACCTATCGCCGATTGAAAATGTGTGGGATGCTATTGGACGCGCTATCGACACTCCACCTCTACCGCACGATCTGATGGAATTGCTTAAGAATATTGAAGCTGCATTGGATGGTTCATCGCAGGACACAGTCAAGAAACTGTACAACTCCATGCCGAGACTTCTGGCATGCTGTGTGAGCAAACATGGCATCCCGACGCCATAATGAGAGTAAAGCATTGTATGAAAAAGTGTGTAGATCAATAAAAATTGCCCATATCAGTCGCATTCTTCTGTAGCTCAATAAAAATTGTCCATATGAGTCGCAATGTTTAATCATTTATATTTCCTGGTACCCTTTACCTTCCTCCTAAATAGCATTGCAATCCGGTACGTCCTTCTGGGTGCAACTATACTTTTGACAATGAGTGTAACATCCATGACACACCAGAATTCTGTCCAGTTCTATCTCGGAAAATTTGTCAGAAACCACCGCTTACAACGCTGCACCAGCGTTGTAAGCGGTGGTTTCTGACAACTTTCTGATTTGTACTTGGTTAAAGTCATTCCAAATTTATTTTCTTTTGACACTGAGGAAAAAAAATTCTCACATTTTAATTGTGTAAAATGAGAAGTAAAGCATTTTCTTTAACTTAAAAACTTTGAAATAATTCTTACTTCATGAAAGACGGTGATTAAATCTTGAACTGGACGGTATCAACTTAGGAAAAATCTGGAATTGACAGCCTGCAAAGCTTTTGAAATATACCATATGGAAACGGGTAGGAAAAATTCAGACACATACGAAAAATATCTTAAGAAAATGTATGGAACACAAGAATCAAACGAACAGGAACAGTTTAAACTAGACGGCCATGAACACACTTGTGTTCTTCATTAGTAAATTTCAAATAGGTGAAAACATTGCTTCCACCCACTTTCCAATGTATTGCTAAGCAAGAGAACTAGCGTCTGGGGACAGCAATGGAAATCTCGAAGGAAGATCCTCATTGGTAGGAATAAAACACAATCAACCAATTGGCGTGCGTGATGTGTATCACTAGTGCCAAGTAAGTATGAAATAATTAGCAAACTTTCTGTATTTAATATAATTTTTCGAATTTTTTACTGAAACCCATTGTATCAAATTACCGGGTAAATGTGTAAGATTATCGTTCTAAATTATTTCGCGAGATAAATGTTAGTACCTGGAAAAAGTGCGACGTACGGATTCAGAGTATGGATATTAAAGGCAAATGGTACAGAAATTTCATATTTTAAATGTGTTTTGAAAATTTTAATCGGAATATTGACCGGAAAGTTCGATGCTGTGAAAAGACGCTGCGGTTGGCCTAATGCATCTCTACTGCGATGATGTCAACTGTGCTCCTTTAAAAGGAAGGTTCGTTGCTGAACCGAAATGACGGGCGGAAGAGTACGAGAGAAAGCGGTTACTTTTTGGCAGAAGGGCAATACATTTTGTAGTGTACACTACAAAAAATAGGTCCAAATTATGCACACTTTATTGGCATCCCATACGTTGTTGGCAGGAAAACCCGGAAAATAAGATCTTTTGATTAGCAAACGATACGTATCAGTGAGAGAGAAATTGACCTGCGAACAAAGAATCAACACGAGAACCAAAAGTACAGAGGTATGCAACTCAGCTACGAATGGAAGCCGTTCAAAGTAGAACCGAAGTTATGCTTCCCCAGTTTTCTGCACAACATAGAAAGGAATATTTGCACTTTCTATTTGGAATTAGGGAATGATGTGTGAAAGAACGAAACATTTCTGAACATGTGCTTCAAAAACAATGACAAAACATGAGCGAACTATATTCTGTAACGTATGAGTACATGGTACTTCGCTCTCCTGGCAAGAGCATATGCAGCTGCACTTGTAGTCATCCGCGCGTGAATTACTCGCCGCAGGGTATCTTTCTTTCAAAGGATTAAAGCTGCGCATCGTCGTGGTAACGGTGCGTTCAGCCTACCGCAGCGTCTCTTCAAAAAATCACACTTACAGGTAAATATTACGATAAAAATCGTTAAAAGGCATTTAAAACATAAAATGGCTACACCATTTGCCATTAATTTTCATATTCTAAAATCTATACGGCGCCCTCTTTCCAGGTATTTTTCCGACGAAATAATTTAGGACGCTAATCTACAATTCCTTTCTATGTTGTGCAGAAAACTGGGGAAGCATAACTTCGGTTCTACTTTGAACGGCTTCCATTCGTAGCTGATTTGCTGTACCACTGTACTTTTGGTTCTCGTGTTGATACTTTGTTCGCAGGTCAATTTCTCGCTCACTGATACGTATCGTTTGCTAATCAAAGATCTTATTTTCCGGGTTTTCCTGCCAACAACGTATGGGATACCAATAAAGTGTGCATAATTTGGACCTATTTTTTGTAATGTACACTACAAAATGTATTGCTCTTCTGCTAAAAAGTAACCGCTTTCTCTAGTACTCTTCCGCCCGTCATTTCGGTTCAGCAACGAACCTTCCTTTTAACGGAGCACAGTTGACATCATCGCAGTAGAGATGCATTAGGTCAACCGCAGCGTCTCTTCACAGCATCAAACTTTCAGGTCAATATTCCGATTAAAATTTTCAAAACACATTTAAAATATGAAATTTCTGTACCATTTGCCTTTAATATCCATACTCTGAATCCGTACGTCGCACTTTTTCCAGGTACTAACATTTTTCTCGCGAAATAATTTAGAACGATAATCTACACATTTACCCAGTAATTGGATCAATGGGTTTCAGTAAAAAAATTCGAAAAATTATATTAAATATAGAAAGTTTGCTAATCATTTCATACTTACCTGGCACTAGCGATACACATCACGCACGCCAATTGGTTGATTGTGTTTTATTCCTACCAATGAGGATCTTCCTACGAGATTTCCATTGCTGTCCCCAGACGCTAGTAGCAAGAGAGGAGAACTGAAATAAAAAGTTTACTATACATATATGTTATCTTATGGATATAATACCGTATTCAAATCGACATCATAGAAGTGTGGTTTAAAAATTATTTATTCTAGACCTTACTTTTTTTGGAAAAGTAAAATGAAAAACTGCAAACTATATTTTATTATAAGATGTCACTCAGACATGGCCTTAGAGTGGAATATTTTCTGCTGCAAACTTTCCATGATGCATTCCTTCAGATAATTTCCAAATAATGAAAATAAATATTTGTCATATTGTTAACGTTTACTGGCATTAGTACCATATATCCAAACTAGAGTTATTCAAACATAAAAAAAATGATGTTTGTTCTGTTTTCCAGCGTGAATGTAATGTTAACTTTTCTTAAATCAATATATATAATTTATATTGAAATCCTATTTTTATTTATATTCTGGATGTTTAGACTTGTAAGAGCTTTTGCCTTGCCATTAGAACTTTCCCTTTACAAAATAATATACTGGAAACTGTCACCATACTTAGTACAATATTTATTCGGTTGTACAAAGTATTGGTTTTTATCTCGTCTAATATTCAATTAGTTCATGTCTTAGTTATATTTTTTCATAACTGTATTGCAATGAAAACGAAAATAGTTTTAGTTCAGTGAACTGAAATATTCTGCTTCTTTCTGGATTTTCAAAAAATCTACATAAAACTGATTTATGATCCTATTAAACAGTCGTGTAAACAGAAAGAGAATAGGTATTGCTCGGTAGGAAAAGATGAATATCACTGGGCAACATATCTTATTGATATCCTCTTCAACAGAGGCTGAGTTTTCTTCAAAGGAAAACTGAAACACACGTTCGCCTTTCCCCGTTACCTGAATGTGATGCCTTTAGACAGTATGCGCAATAAGAGATACCATACGGTGGTTTGGTACATCACTAAAGTATTTATTATTTGCACTATTATATAAAACTTAGTGCTTGGTGAAATCAGAACGAATAAAAAATGACACTGAGTAAAACTGGACTTAACCTGTTTATGTCAAAGCAGTCTTTCGGTTTTTCTTTGGGGTTTTTGATGGAAAAGCTAGTGAATTTTTGATAATTCAAATTTTTCAGGTATCAATTAATACACTTAGTAATTAATTAAGCAAGCCATTATTTCGATATCCTTAAATCACACTTACCCGTCCCGGTAGCGCCGTGGTCTAAGGCGCTGGCCTCTGATCATTCGTCCGAAAGGGATCCAGGTTGGAATCCCGTGAGGCATGGATGTTGTGTTTGTCTTACGGCACTGGCTTTCTCCCTTCACTGGATTCAGTGACCCTAAATTAGGGACGGGCGACAACTTATAGCCCACTGAGTTGCGCACAGTGGTTGTTAACCCTCCAATAAAAAAAAAGTCACACTTATGTATACTATTGTGGGGCCAGTCTTTCCCTTAGCTGTACTTCCATAGTAAAATTATTAAATGCACAACTGCAGTGTAATTTCCCATAATTTTTCACCCCATTCGGACATGTTTAGAACTGCACAAGCTTCAGAAATCAAATTTATTGCTTAATAATAAATAAATTCATTTATGTTCGTAATGTCGCATGAGTTTAAATATAAATTAATTCGACTATTGCGCAATTATCCATTCTTTTCGCCCCATCCGCACATGTTTACAGACGCACAACCTTCAGAGATCAAATTTCTGGGCCTAAAAATAATTAATTTTATTTATTTGTTTCAAAATACCTGATTTCTTTCGGAAAGAAAATTTGAGAATCTGAAGATAGCGTTTCCATTTCCGGGCTCAAAAATAGATTCAAAAACGCCAGAATTCTGCATGCTATGATGTTATTGCTTCGAACGTGTGCCGTAACACAGCTCTGAAAGAAGCGGGAATTTAGAAATATATTATGTAGCTTTCTCACAAAAATGAGATTCCTAAATCCGTTTTAATGGTGTAAAATAATAAGTACAAAAAGACAGCTTGATTTTGCCACTCACGGGTGGCTTCATCCAGCACAACTGAGATAAACACCGTAAACAACAAATAGAAAATAAGGGAATTCTGAGTAATTCAAACTTAAACTGAAATATATAATCAAAGTTGATTAACGCTTATGCCACGTTTCCTTGTGAAATCATCAAACATGGTAAATATGTATCATGCAGAATCCATTAGGTAGCATGGGTGATGACCTGGATCTTTTATTAGCATGCGCCAGAAATAGGGGAAAATCAACTGATGTTTCTTCGTTGCACGTATCCGTTCTGGCTATTATCTCTACCGATTCTCTTATAGCTGTGGACCTGGGAGCTGTGTAAGCAGCTATTTTTCGAATTTGTCTTTACAGTCGGGTTTTCTAGCTTCATTGTTCTTGGCCTCTCTTGCTAGAGCTATGGTAAGCTTTCCCAGTTTGACATCACGTTTATGTTCTTGAAAAGTCTCAATTTAAGGAATCGCTTAGTAATTCCTGCGTACCTTTTCCTGGATCCAGTGGGTGTATTGGGTAAAGGGGATAAAAGCATAAATTCCTGCGTCTTTTTTAGGTTTGTGCCACATTGTTTGTTTCTTGTGAACTTGGAAGAAATCGATTTAGGCGCTTTTGTTCCTACTGCAAACCTTACTTTTGTAAAGACATTTTTTGGGAAGAAGGTGGAACCTGGGACATAATTGCACATGCACCTATGAAAATGAGTTCAGGGGTAATTGTATGAGCTGTTGCCTTATTAGGTGAAACTTCTCAGCTTGCTTGATAATACCCTCAACAATAAAAGTATCAAATCCTGCTGCAGATGCCAAAGATTTCAAAGATTCAATTTCAAGATGTAGCGAATGTTTATCTGAGCTTAGTGGCATGGCTCTTCTTGCTCTATATTGAAATAAGAGCTAATTTATGCGTAGCTGGACTTGCACCAGAAGAAAGTGGGATGACTTATGTGGGGTATATGATGGTTTTATGGTACACTTGGGTACGCAGATCTCCAGACTGCGACTTCTTAACAAGAACATCAAGGAAAATTGTAACATGCCTTCTTTTCTCCTTTTCAACGGTAAATTTCATACACACTAAGGATTTTTTATGTGCGCATTCATGTAGAAAAAATCTCTTTGCAGCGACTCATACATATCTGTTCTCGGAGTTGACTTACTTTTCTATTCAGAAATGACTACCTGATTATCTTATGATCACTTTCTTCCTTGTACGAAAGCGATGCTTGAGATTTTTTGGTATGCTGACACTGGTGAACAAATGAATGAGTTAACCGGAAATGTGTTTTGTAAAAGCCAAGAGTAACAGAGATACCGCAGGATGCATGTGCATGCTAGTACAAGTACATACATTCATCTCAAAAGAAATAGTAGCACCAGAAGGACGTGTCACATTGCAATGCTATTCCCGAGCACGGTTGAAGGTAGACCAAGTAACAATAAATGATTAAACATTGAGACTGATATGGGCAATATTAATTTAGCTATACGCCAATAAGTAATGCCTCTCAGTATGGAAAGTCAGGCCGCAATGTTTGCTCACACAAGGAAGTCACGCGTCTCGACATGAAGTGATACAGATTCCTAATGATGTGCTGCGATATAGCCATCCCATGTACCTTGAATCTTCTCATGACGCCGATTCGTGCAGATTGTGCGGTAGGGCTGGTGTGTGGATAGCCAATCCAAGAGCATCCCACATATTTTCAAACGTTGATGGATTTGGCGATGCAGCCAGTGTGTCAGTGCCTTGGAAAAAGCAAGTTCTCGAGACAACGGCTGCAGTATGCGTACGAGCGTTGTCCTGTTGGAACATTGCACCGTAGTGAGGTGTCCGAAAACGTAGGGCCACTGGTCTCAGGGCTACATTCACGTAGTGTTGGGCTCTCAAAGGGCCTGTAATGAGCACCAAAGCTGAACTGGCATCGTAGGCAAAGTGATCTCCCACCACGACACCGACTTTCTGGACGTGTGTCGCTCTACAACAAATCGTTCATCTTGGAGCCGAACACGGTTCCTCCACACACGGATTCTGTGGTTGCCATATCGGGGTGACAAAAGCAGGTATAGACGCTAAAGATTCCTCCACACATGGATTCTGTGGCTCCTCAAAGGGCCTGTGACAACAAAAGCAGGTCTATCGTACGTTAAAGATCTCCTCCACGACATGGACTTTCTGTGACGTGTGCCACATCGGTGACAAAAGTTCAGGTCTTGGAGACGCTAAAGATTCCTCCACACATGGATTCTGTGGTTGCCACATCGGTGACAAAAGCAGGTCTAGACAGCTAAAGATTCCTCCACACATGGATTCTGTGGTTGCCACATCGGTGACAAAAGCAGGTCTAGACGCTAAAGATTCCTCCACACATGGATTCTGTGCTGCCACATCGGTGACAAAAAGCAGGTCTAGATAAAGATTCTCCACATGGATTCTGTGGTTGCCACATCGGTGACAAAAGCAGGTCTAGACGCTAAAGATTCTCCAATACATGGATTCTGTGGTTGCCACATCGGTGACAAAAGCAGGTCTAGACGCTAAAGATTCCTCCACACATGGATTCTGTGGTTGCCACATCGGTGACAAAAAAGCAGGTCTAGACGCTAAAGATTCCTCCACACATGGATTCTGTGTGCTGCTACATCGGTGACAAAAGCAGGTATAGACTTCAAACATTCCTCCACATGTGATTGCCACATCGGTGATGTGTTATGTCTAGACGTTAAAGATTCCTCCACACATAAGTTCTGTGGCTTTGCCACATCGGTGACAAAAAAGCAGGTCTAGACGCTAAAAGATTCCTCCACACATGGATTCTGTGGTTGCCACATCGGTGACAAAAGCAGGTCTAGAGCCGCTAAAGATTCCTCCACACATGGATTCTGTGGTTGCCACATCGGTGACAAAAGCAGGTCTAGACGCGCTAAAGATTCCTCCACACATGGATTCTGTGGTTGCCACATCGGTGACAAAAGCAGGTCTAGACGTTAAAGACTTCTCCATTACTACAATTGCCACATCGGTGACAAAAGCAGGTCTAGACGTTAAAGATTCCTCCACACATGGATTCTGTGGTTGCCACATCGGTGACAAAAGCAGGTCTAGACGCTAAAGATTCCTCCACACATGGATTCTGTGGTTGCCACATCGGTGACAAAAGTAGGTCTAGACGTTAAAGATTCCTCCACACATGGATTGCCAAGCATCGGTTACAAAGCAGGCTCAGACGATAAAGATTCCTCCACACAAGGATTCTGTGTTGCCACATCGGTGACAAAAGCAGGTCTAGACGCTAAAGATTCCTCCACACATGGATTCTGTGGTTGCCACATCGGTGACAAAAGCAGGTCTAGACGTTAAAGATTCCTCCACACATGGATTCTGTGGTTGCCACTTATCGGTGACAAAAGCAGGTCTAGACGCTAAAGATTCCTCCACACATGGATTCTGTGGTTGCCTTACATCGGTTACAAAAAAGCAGGTCTCAGACGCTAAAGATTCCCTCCACACATGGATTCTGTGGTTGCCACATCGGTGACAAAAGCAGGTCTAGACGCTAAAGATTCCTCCACACATGGATTGCCACATCGGTGACAAAAGCAGGTCTAGACGTTAAAGATTCCTCCACACATGATTCTGTGGTTGCCACCTCGGTGACAAAAGCAGGTCTAGACGCTAAAGATTCCTCACACATGATCTGTGGTTGCCACATCGGTGACAAAAGCAGGTCTAGACGTTAAAGATTTCACTCCACACATGGATTCTGTGGTTGCCACATCGGTGACAAAAGCAGGTCTAAGACGCTAAAGATTCCTCCACACATGGATTCTGCTTGGTTTTGCCACATATCGGTGACAAAAGCAGGTCTAGACGCTAAAGATTCCTCCACACATGGATTCTGTGGTTGCCACATCGGTGACAAAAGCAGGTCTAGACGTTAAAGATTCCTCCACACATGGATTCTGGTGGCTTTCACATCGGTGACCAAAAGCAGGTCTAGACGATAAAGATTCCTCCACACATGGATTCTGGTGGTTGCCACATCGGTGACAAAAGCAGGTCTAGACGCTGCTAAAGATTCCTCCACACATGGATTCTGTAGTTGCTACATCGGTGACAAAAGCAGGTCTAGACGCTCAAAGATTCCTCCACACATGGATTCTGTGGTTGCCACATCGGTGACAAAAGCAGGTCTAGACGCTAAAGATTCCTCCACACATGGATTCTGTGGTTGCCGCCATCGGCACGTAGGTGAAAAGCAGGTCTAGACGCTAAAGATTCCTCCACACATGATTCCGTGGTTGCTACATCGGTGACAAAAGCAGGTCTAGACGCTAAAGATTCCTCCACACATGGATTCTGTGGTTGCCACATCGGTGACAAAAGCAGGTCTAGACGTTAAAGATTCCTCCACACATGGATTCTGTGGTTGCCACATCGGTGACAAAAGCAGGTCACAAGACGTTAAAGATTCCTCCACACATGGATTCTGTGGTTGCCACATCGGTGACAAAAGCAGGTCTAGACGCTAAAGATTCCTCCACACATGGATTCTGTGGTTGCCTACATCGGTGACAAAAGCAGGTCTAGACGCTAAAGATTCCTCCACACATGGATTCTGTGGTTGCCACATCGGTGACAAAAGCAGGTCTAGACGTTAAAGATTCCTCCACACATGGATTCTGTGGTTGCCACATCGGTGACAAGAAGCAGGTCTAGACGCTAAAGATTCCTCCTCCACACATGGATTCTGTGGTTGCCACATCGGTGACAAAAGCAGGTCTAGACGCTAAAGATTCCTCCACGCATGGATTCTGTGGTTGCCACATCGTTGACAAAAGCAGGTCTAGACGCTAAAGATTCCTCCACACATGGATTCTGAGGTTGCCACATCGGTGACAAAAGCAGGTCTAGACGTTAAAGATTCCTCCACACATGGATTCTGTGGTTGCCACATCGGTGACAAAAGCAGGTCTAGACGCTAAAGATTCCATCACACATGGATTCTGTGGTTGCCACATCGGTGACAAAAGTAGGTCTAGACGCTAAAGATTCCTCCACACATGGATTCTGTGGTTGCCACATCGGTGACAAAAGCAGGTCTAGATCTCAAAAGATTCCTCCACACATGGATTCTGTGGCTGCCACATCGGTGACAAAAGCAGGTCTAGACGCTAAAGATTCCTCCACACATGGATTCTGTGGTTGCCACATTGGTGACAAAAGCAGGACTAGACGTTAAAGATTCCTCCACACATGGATTCTGTGGTTGCCACATCGGTGACAAAAGCAGGTCTAGACGCTAAAGATTTATCCACACATGGATTCTTGTGGTTGCCACATCGGTTACAAAAGCAGGTCTAGACGCTAAAGCTCTCCACACATGGATTCTGTGGTTGCCACATCGGTGACAAAAAGCAGGTCTAGACGCTAAAGATTCCTCCACACATGGATTCTGTGGTTGCCACATCGGTGACAAAAGCAGGTCTAGATGCTAAAGATCTTCCACACATGGACTTCTGTGGTTGCCACATCGGCATTGCAGGTCTTGACGCTAAAGATTCCTCCACACATGGATTCTGAGGTTGCCACATCGGTGACAAAAAGCAGGTCTAGACGTTAAAGATTCCTCCACACATGGATTCTGTGGCTACACATCGGTGACAAAAGCAGGTTCCACGCTAAAAGATTCCATCACACATGGATTCTGTGGTTGCCACATCGGTGACAAAAAAGTAGGTCTAGACGCTAAAGATTCCTCCACACATGGATTCTTGTGGTTGCCAATATCGGTGACAAAAGCAGGTCTAGATCTCAAAGATTCCTCCACACATGGATTCTGTGGTTGCCACATCGGTGACAAAAGCAGGTCTAGACGCTAAAGATTCCTCCACACATGGATTCTGTGGTTGCCACATCGGTGACAAAAGCAGGTCTAGACGTTAAAGATTCCTCCACACATGGATTCTGTGGTTGCCACATCGGTGACAAAAGCAGGTCTAGACGCTAAAGATTTATCCACACATGGATTCTGTGGCTGCCACATCGGTGACAAAAGCAGGTCTAGACGCTAAAGATTCCTCCGCACACATGGATTCTGTGGTTGCCACATCGGTTACAAAAGCAGGTCTAGACGCTAGTTATTCCTCCACACATGGATTCTGTGGTTGCCACATCGGTGACAAAAAAGTAGGTCTAGACGTTAAAGATTCCCTCCACACATGGATTGCCAACATCGGTGACAAAAGCAGGTCTAGACGTTAAAGATTCCTCCACACATGGATTCTGTGGTTGCCACCTCGGTGACAAAAGCAGGTCTAGACGCTAAAGATTCCTCGACACATGGATTCTGTGGTTGCCACATCGGTGACAAAAGCAGGTCTAGACGCTAAAGATTCCTCCACACATGGATTCTGTGGTTGCCACATCGGTGACAAAAGCAGGTCTAGACGCTAAAGATTCCTCCACACATGGATTCTGTGGTTGCCACATCGGTGACAAAAGCAGGTCTAGACGCTAAAGATTCCTCCACACATGGATTCTGTGGTTGCCACATCGGTGACAAAAAGCAGGTCTAGACGCTAAAGCATCTCTCCACACATGGATTCTGTGGTTGCCACGTCGGTGACAAAAGCAGGTCTAGACGTTAAAGATTCCTCCACACATGGATTCTCGTGGCTGCCACATCGGTGACAAAAGCAGGTCTAGACGCTAAAGATTCCTCCACACATGGATTCTGTGAATGCCACATCGGTGACAAAAGCAGGTCTAGACGCTAAAGATTCCTCCACACATGGATTCTGTGGTTGCCACATCGGTGACAAAAGCAGGTCTAGACGCTTAAAGATTCCTCCACACATGGATTCTGTGGTTGCCACATCGGTGACAAAAGAGGTCTAGACGCTAGCACTTCTCCACACATGGATTCCGTGGCTTTCACATCGGTGACAAAAGCAGGTCTAGACGTTAAAGATTCCTCCACACATGGATTCGTGGTTGCCACATCGGTGACAAAAGCAGGTCTAGACGCTAAAGATTCCTCCACACATGGATTCTGTGGTTGCCACATCGGTGACAAAAGCAGGTCTAGACGTTAAAGATTCCTCCACACATGGATGATTCTGTGTTTGCCACATCGGTGACAAAAAGCAGGTCTAGACGCTAAAGATTCCTCCACACATGGATTCTGTGGTTGCCACATCGGTGACAAAAGCAGGTCTAGACGCTAAAGATTCCTCCACACATGGATTCTGTGGTTGCCACATCGGTGACAACAGGTCTAGACGTTAAAGATTCCTCCACACATGGATTCTGTGGTTACCACATCGCATACAAAAGCAGGTCTAGACGCTAAAGATTCCTCCACACATGGATTCTGTGGTTGCCACATCGGTGACAAAAGCAGGTCTAGACGCTAAAGATTCCTCCACGCATGGATTCTGTGGTTGCCACATCGTTGACAAAAAAGCAGGTCTAGACGCTAAAGATTCCACACATGGATTGGAGGCGCCACATCGGTGACAAAAGGTCTAGACGTTAAAGATTCCTCCACACATGGATTCTGTGGTTGCCACATCGGTGACAAAAGCAGGTCTAGACGCTAAAGATTCCATCACACATGGATTCTGTGGTTGCCACATCGGTGACAAAAGTAGGTCTAGACGCTAAAGATTCCTCCACACATGGATTCTGTGGTTGCCACATCGGTGACAAAAGCAGGTCTAGATCTCAAAAGATTCCTCCACACATGGATTCTGTGGTTGCCACATCGGTGACAAAAGCAGGTCTAGACGCTAAAGATTCCTCCACACATGGATTCTGTGGTTTACATTGGTGACAAAAGCAGGACTAGACGTTAAAGATTTCTCCACACATGGATTCTGGTGGTTGCCACATCGGTGACAAAAGCAGGTCTAGACGCTAAAGATTTATCCACACATGGGATTCTGGTGGTTGCCACATCGGTTACAAAAGCAGGTCTAGACGCTAAAGTTTCCTCCACATGGATTCTGTGGTTGCCAATATCGGTGACAAAGCAGGTCTAGACGCTAAAGATTCCTCCACATGGATTCTGTGGTTGCCACATCGGTGACAAAAAGCAGGTCTAGATGCTAAAGATTCCTCCACACATGGATTCTGTGGTTGCCACATCGGTGACAAAAGCAGGTCTTGACGCTAAAGATTCCTCCACACATGGATTCTGAGGTTGCCACATCGGTGACAAAAGCAGGTCTAGACGTTAAAGATTCCTCCACACATGGATTCTGTGGTTGCCACATCGGTGACAAAAGCAGGTCTAGACGCTAAAGATTCCATCACACAGGGATTCTGGTGCTGCCACATCGGTGACAAAAGTAGGTCTAGACGCTAAAGATTCCTCCACACATGGATTCTGTGGTTGCCACATCGGTGACAAAAGCAGGTCTAGATCTCAAAGATTCCTCCACACATGGATTCTGTGGTTGCCACATCGGTGACAAAAGCAGGTCTAGACGCTAAAGATTCCTCCACACATGGATTCTGTGGTTGCCACATCGGTGACAAAAGCAGGTCTAGACGTTAAAGATTCCTCCACACATGGATTCTGTGGTTGCCACATCGGTGACAAAAGCAGGTCTAGACGCTAAAGATTTATCCACACATGGATTCTGTGGTTGCCACATCGGTTACAAAAGCAGGTCTAGACGCCAAAGATTCCTCCACACATGGGATTCGTGGTTGCTACATCGGTCGACAAAGCAGGTCTAGATGCTAAAGATTCCTCCACACATGGATTCTGTGGTTGCCACATCGGTGACAAAAGCAGGTCTTGACGCTAAAGATTCCTCCACACATGGATTCTGTGGTTGCCACATCGGTTACAAAAGCAGGTCTAGACGCTAAAGATTCCTCCACACATGGATTCTGTGGTTGCCTACGTCGGTGACAAAAGCAGGTCTAGACGCTTAAAGATTCCTTCACACATGGATTCTGTGGTTAAGCATCGGTGACAAAAGCAGGTCTAGACGCTAAAGATTCCTCCACACATGATTCTGTGAATGCCACATCGGTGACAAAAGCAGGTCTAGACGCTAAAGATTCCTCCACACATGGATTCTGTGGTTGCCACATCGGTGACAAAAAGCAGGTCTAGACGCTAAAGATTCCTCCACACATGGATTCTGTGGTTGCCACATCGGTGACAAAAGCAGGTCTAGACGTTAAAGATTCCTCCACACATGGATTCTGTGGTTGCCACATCGGTGACAAAAGCAGGTCTAGACGCTAAAGATTCCTCCACACATGGATTCTGTGAATGCCACATCGAGACAAAAGCAGGTCTAGACGCTAAAGATTCCTCCACACATGGATTCTGTGTTTGCCACATCGGTGACAAAAGCAGGTCTAGACGCTAAAGATTCCTCCACACATGGATTCTGTGGTTGTTACAGACAAAAGCAGTCTAGACGCTAAAGATTCCTCCACACATGGATTCTGTATTTTTCACATCGGTGACAAAAGCAGGTCTAGACGTTAAAGATTCCTCCACACATGGATTCTGTGCTTGCCACATCGGTGACAAAAGCAGGTCTAGACGCTCAAAAGATTCCTCCACACATGGATTCTGTGGTTGCCACATCGGTGACAAAAGCAGGTCTAGACGCTAAAGATTCCTCCACACATGGATTCTGTGGTTGCCACATCGGTGACAAAAGCAGGTCTAGACGCAAGATTCCTCCACGCATGGATTCTGTGGTTGCCACATCGGTGACAAAAGCAGGTCTAGACGCTAAAGATTCCTCCACACATGGATTCTGAGGTTGCCACATCGGTGACAAAGCAGGTCTAGACGTTAAAGACTTCTCCACACATGGATTCTGTGCTTGCCACATCGGTGACAAAAGCAGGTCTAGACGCTAAAGATTCCACCACACATGGATTCTGTGGTTGCCACATCGGTGACAAAAGTAGGTCTACACGCTAAAGATTCCTCCACACATGGATTCTGTGGTTGCCACATCGGTGACAAAAGCAGGTCTAGATCTCTAAAGATTCCTCCACACATGGATTCTGTGGTTGCCACATCGGTGACAAAAGCAGGTCTAGACGTTAAAGATTCCTCCACACATGGATTCTGTGGTTGCCACATCGGTGACAAAAGCAGGTCTAGACGTTAAAAGATTCCTCCACACATGGATTCTGTGGTTGCCACATCGGTGACAAAAGCAGGTCTAGACGCTAAAGATTCCTCCACACATGGATTCTGTGGTTGCCAGCATCGGTGACAAAAAGCAGGTCTAGACGTTAAAGATTCCTCCACACATGGATTCTGTGTTTGCCACATCGGTGACAAAGCAGGTCTAGACGCTAAAGATTCCTCCACACATGGATTCTGTGGTTGCCACATCGGTGACAAAAGCAGGTCTAGACGCTAAAAGATTCCTCCACACATGGATTCTGCGGTTGCCACATCGGTGACAAAAGCAGGTCTAGACGCTAAAGATTCCCTCCACACATGGATTCTGTGGTTGCCACATCGGTGACAAAAGCAGGTCTAGACGCTAAAGATTCCTCCACGCATGGATTCTGTGGTTGCCACATCGGTGACAAAAGCAGGTCTAGACGCTAAAGATTCCTCCACACATGGATTCTGTGGTTGCCACATCGGTGACAAAAAAGCAGGTCTAGACGTTAAAGATTCCTCCACACATGGATTCCTGTGGTTGCCACATCGGTGACAAAAGCAGGTTTAGACGCTAAAGATTCCTCCACACATGGATTCTGTGGTTGCCACATCGGTGACAAAAGCAGGTCTAGACGCTAAAGATTCCTCCACACATGGATTCTGTGGTTGCCACATCGGTGACAAAAGCAGGTCTAGACGTTAAAGATTCCTCCACACATGGATTCTGTGGTTGCCACATCGGTGACAAAAAAGCAGGTCTAGACGCTAAAGATTCCTCCACACATGGATTCTGTGGTTGCCACATCGGTGACAAAAGCAGGTCTAGACGCTAAAGATTCCTCCACACATGGATTCTGTGGCCGCTACATCGGTGACAAAAAAGCAGGTCTAGACGCTAAAGATTCTTCCACACACATGGATTCTGTGGTTGCCACATCGGTGACAAAGCAGGTCTAGTCGTTAAAGACATTCCTCCACACATGGATTACACATCGGTGACAAAAAAGCAGGTCTAGACGCTTAAAGATTCCTCCACACATGGATTCTGTGGTTGCCACATCGGTGACAAAAGCAGGTTCAGACGCTAAAGATTCCTCCTTACACATGGATTCTGTGGTTGCCACATCGGTGACAAAAGCAGGTCTAGACGTTAAAGATTCCTCCACACATGGATTCTGCGGTTGCCACATCGGTGACAAAAAAGCAGGTCTAGACGCTAAAGATTCCTCCACACATGGATTCTGTGGTTGCCACATCGGCGACAAAAGCAGGTCTAGACGCTTAAAGATTCCTCCACACATGGATTCTGTGGTTGCCACATCGGTGACAAAAGCAGGTCTAGACGCTTAAAGATTCCTCCACACATGGATTGCCACATCGGTGACAAAAGCAGGTCTAGACGTTAAAGATTCCTCCAATAATGGATTCTGTGGCTGCTACATCGGTGACAAAAGCAGGTCTAGACGCTAAAGATTCCTCCACACATGGATTCTGTGGTTGCCACATCGGTGACGAAAGCAGGTCTAGACGTTAAAGATTCCTCCACACATGGATTCTGTGGTTGCCACATCGGTGACAAAAGCAGGTCTAGACGCTGAAGATTCCTCCACACATGGATTCTGTGGTTGCTACATCGGTGACAAAAGCAGGTCTAGACGTTAAAGATTCCTCCACACATGGATTCTGTGGTTGCCACATCGGTGACAAAAGCAGGTCTAGACGCTTAAATATTCCTCCACACATGGATTCTGTGGTTGCCACATCGGTGACAAAAGCAGGTCTAGACGCTAAAGATTCCTCCACACATGGATTCTGTATTTGCCACATCGGTGACAAAAAGCAGGTCTAGACGCTAAAGATTCCTCCACACATGGATTCTGTGGTTGCCACATCGGTGACAAAAGCAGGTCTAGACGTTAAAGATTCCTCCACACATGGATTCTGTGGTTGCCACATCGGTGACAAAAGCAGGTCTAGACGCTAAAGATTCCTCCACACATGGATTCTGTGGTTGCCACATCGGTGACAAAAGCAGGTATAGACGTTAAAGATTCCTCCACACATGGATTGCCACATCGGTGCATTGAAAAAGCAGGTCTAGACGTTAAAGATTCCTCCACACATGGATTCTGTGGTTGCCACATCGGTGACAAAAGCAGGTCTAGACGCTAAAGATTCCTCCACACATGGATTCTGTGGTTGCCACATCGGTGACAAAAGCAGGTCTAGACGCTAAAGATTCCTCCACACATGGATTCTGTGGTTGCCACATCGGTGACAAAAGCAGGTCTAGACGTTGGAAGATTCCTCCACACATGGATTCTGTGGTTGCCACATCGGTGACAAAAGCAGGTCTAGACGTTAAAGATTTCTCCACATGGATTGCCACATCGGTGACAAAAGCAGGTCTAGACGTTAAAGATTCCTCCACACATGGATTCTGTGGTTGCCACATCGGTGACAAAAGCAGGTCTAGACGCTAAAGATTCCTCCACACATGGATTCTCAGGTTGCCACATCGGTGACAAAAGCAGGTCTAGACGTTAAAGATTCCTCCACACATGGATTGCCACATCGGTGACAAAAGCAGGTCTAGACGCTAAAGATTCCTCCACACATGGATTCTGTGGTTGCCACATCGGTGACAAAAGCAGGTCTAGACGCTAAAGATTCCTCCACACATGGATTCTGTGGTTGCCACATCGGTGACAAAAGCAGGTCTAGACGCTAAAGATTCCTCCACACATGGATTCTGTGGTTGCCACATCGGTGACAAAAGCAGGTCTAGACGCTAAAGATTCCTCCACACATGGATTCTGTGGTTGCCACATCGGTGACAAAAGCAGGTCTAGACGTTAAAGATTCCTCCACACATGGATTCTGTGGTTGCCACATCGGTGACAAAAGCAGGTCTAGACGCTAAAGATTCCTCCACACATGGATTGCCACATCGGTGACAAAGCAGGTCTAGACGTTAAAGATTCCCTCCTGGCACATGGATTCTGTGGTTGCCACATCGGTGACAAAAGCAGGTCTAGACGCTTAAAGATTCCTCCACACATGGATTCTGTGGTTGCCACATCGGTGACAAAAGCAGGTTCAGACGTTAAAGATTCTCCACACATGGATTGCCACATCGGTGACAAAAGCAGGTCTAGACGATAAAAGATTCCTCCACACATGGATTCTGTGGTTGCCACATCGGTGACAAAAGCAGGTCTAGACGCTAAAGATTTATCCACACATGGATTCTGTGGTTGCCACATCGGTGACAAAAGCAGGTCTAGACGTTAAAGATTCCTCCTACACATGGATTCTGTGGTTGCCACATCGGTGACAAAAGCAGGCCCAGACGCTAAAGATTCCTCCACACATGGATTCTGTGGTTGCCACATCGGTTACAAAAGCAGGTCTAGACGCTAAAGATTCCTCCACACATGGATTCTGTGGTGTCCACATCGGTGACAAAAGTAGGTCTAGACGTTAAAGATTCCTCCACACATGGATTCTGTGGTTGCCACATCGGTGACAAAAAAGCAGGTCTAGACGCTTAAAGATTCCTCCACACATGGATCGTGGGGTTGCCACCTCGGTGACAAAAGCAGGCCTAGACGCTAAAGATTCCTCGGACACATGGATTCTGTGGTTGCCACATCGGTGACAAAGCAGGTCGACGCTAAAGATTCCTCCACACATGGACTTGTGGTTGCTACATCGGTGACAAAAGCAGGTCTAGACGCTAAAGACTCCTCTCCACAAGTGGATTCTGTGGTTGCCACATCGGTGACAAAAGCAGGTCTAGACGCTAAAGATTCCTCCACACATGGATTCTGTGGTTGCCACATCGGTGACAAAAGCAGGTCTAGACGCTAAAGATTCCTCCACACATGGATTCTGTGGTTGCCACGTCGGTGACAAAAGCAGGTCTAGACGCTAAAGATTCCTCCACACATGGATTCTGTGGTTGCCACATCGGTGACAATGAGCAGGTCTAGACGCTAAAGATTCCTCCTCCACACATGGGATTCAGGAATTCGCCACATCGGTGACAAAAGCAGGTCTAGACGCTAAAGATTCCTCCACACATGGATTCTGTGGTTGCCACATCGGCACAAAGCAGGTCTAGACGCTAAAAGACTCTCACATTGATTCTGTGGCTGCTACATCGGTGACAAAAGCAGGTCTCAGACGCTAAAGATCTCTCCACACACATGGATCCCGTGGTTGCCACATCGGTGACAAAAGCAGGTCTAGACGTTAAAGATTCCTCCACACATGGATTCTGTGGTTGCCACATCGGTGACAAAAAGCAGGCCTTGACGCTAAAGATTCCTCCACACATGGATTCTGTGGTTGCCACATCGGTGACAAAAGCAGGTCTAGACGCTTAAAGATTCCTCCACATATTGATTCTGTGTTTGCCACATCGGTGACAAAAGCAGGTCTAGACGCTAAAGATTCCTCCACACATGGATTCTGTGGTTGCCACATCGGTGACAAAAGCAGGTCTAGACGCTTAAAGATTCCTCCACACATGGATTCTGTGGTTGCCACATCGGTGACAAAAGCAGGTCTAGACGCTAAAGATTCCTCCACACATGGATTCTGTGGTTGCCACATCGGTGACAAAAGCAGGTCTAGACGCTAAAGATTCCTCCACACATGGATTCTGTGGTTGCCACATCGGTGACAAAAGCAGGTCTAGACGTTAAAGATTCCTCCACACATGGATTCTGTGGTTGCCACATCGGTGACAAAAGCAGGTCTAGACGTTAAAGATTCCTCCACACATGGATTCTGTGGTTGCCACATCGGTGACAAAAGCAGGTCTAGACGCTAAAGATTCCTCCACACATGGATTCTGTGGTTGCCACATCGGTGACAAAAGCAGGTCTAGACGTTAAAGATTCCTCCACACATGGATTCTGTGGTTGCCACATCGGTGACAAAAGCAGGTCTAGACGTTAAAGATTCCTCCACACATGGATTCTGTGGTTGCCACATCGGTGACAAAAGCAGGTCTAGACGCTAAAGATTCCTCCACACATGGATTCTGTGGTTGCCACATCGGTGACAAAAGCAGGTCTAGACGTTAAAGATTCCTCCACACATGGATTCTGTGGTTGCCACATCGGTGACAAAAGCAGGTCTAGACGCTTAAAGATTCCTCCACACATGGATTCTGTGGTTGCCACATCGGTGACAAAAGCAGGTCTAGACGTTAAAGATTCCTCCACACATGGATTCTGTGGTTGCCACATCGGTGACAAAAGCAGGTCTAGACGCTAAAGATTCCTCCACACATGGATTCTGTGGTTGCCACATCGGTGACAAAAGCAGGTCTAGACGCTAAAGATTCCTCCACACATGGATTCTGTGGTTGCCACATCGGTGACAAAAGCAGGTCTAGACGCTAAAGATTCCTCCACACATGGATTCTGTGGTTGCCACATCGGTGACAAAAGCAGGTCTAGACGCTAAAGATTCCTCCACACATGGATTCTGTGGTTGCCACATCGGTGACAAAAGCAGGTCTAGACGCTAAAGATTCCTCCACACATGGATTCTGTGGTTGCCACATCGGTGACAAAAGCAGGTCTAGACGCTAAAGATTCCTCCACACATGGATTCTGTGGTTGCCACATCGGTGACAAAAGCAGGTCTAGACGCTAAAGATTCCTCCACACATGGATTCTGTGGTTGCCACATCGGTGACAAAAGCAGGTCTAGACGCTTAAAGATTCCTCCACACATGGATTCTGTGGTTGCCACATCGGTGACAAAAGCAGGTCTAGACGTTAAAGATTCCTCCACACATGGATTCTGCCACATCGGTGACAAAAGCAGGTCTAGACGCTAAAGATTCCTCCACACATGGATTCTGTGGTTGCCACATCGGTGACAAAAGCAGGTCTAGACGTTAAAGATTCCTCCACACATGGATTCTGTGGTTGCCACATCGGTGACAAAAGCAGGTCTAGACGCTAAAGATTCCTCCACACATGGATTCTGTGGTTGCCACATCGGTGACAAAAGCAGGTCTAGACGCTAAAGATTCCTCCACACATGGATTCTGTGGTTGCCACATCGGTGACAAAAGCAGGTCTAGACGCTAAAGATTCCTCCACACATGGATTCTGTGGTTGCCACATCGGTGACAAAAGCAGGTCTAGACGTTAAAGATTCCTCCACACATGGATTGCCACATCGGTGACAAAAGCAGGTCTAGACGTTAAAGATTCCTCCACACATGGATTCTGTGGTTGCCACATCGGTGACAAAAGCAGGTCTAGACGCTAAAGATTCCTCCACACATGGATTCTGTGGTTGCCACATCGGTGACAAAAGCAGGTCTAGACGCTAAAGATTCCTCCACACATGGATTCTGTGGTTGCCACATCGGTGACAAAAGCAGGTCTAGACGCAAAGATTCCTCCACACATGGATTCTGTGGTTGCCACATCGGTGACAAAAGCAGGTCTAGACGCTAAAGATTCCTCCACACATGGATTCTGTGGTTGCCACATCGGTGACAAAAGCAGGTCTAGACGCTAAAGATTCCTCCACACATGGATTCTGTGGTTGCCACATCGGTGACAAAAGCAGGTCTAGACGTTAAAGATTCCTCCACACATGGATTCTGTGGTTGCCACATCGGTGACAAAAGCAGGTCTAGACGCTAAAGATTCCTCCACACATGGATTCTGTGGTTGCCACATCGGTGACAAAAGCAGGTCTAGACGCTAAAGATTCCTCCACACATGGATTCTGTGGTTGCCACATCGGTGACAAAAGCAGGTCTAGACGCTTAAAGATTCCTCCACACATGGATTCTGTGGTTGCCACATCGGTGACAAAAGCAGGTCTAGACGCTTAAAGATTCCTCCACACATGGATTCTGTGGTTGCCACATCGGTGACAAAAGCAGGTCTAGACGCTAAAGATTCCTCCACACATGGATTCTGTGGTTGCCACATCGGTGACAAAAGCAGGTCTAGACGCTAAAGATTCCTCCACACATGGATTCTGTGGTTGCCACATCGGTGACAAAAGCAGGTCTAGACGTTAAAGATTCCTCCACACATGGATTCTGTGGTTGCCACATCGGTGACAAAAGCAGGTCTAGACGCTTAAAGATTCCTCCACACATGGATTCTGTGGTTGCCACATCGG